>VZRE01005461.1:0-162320 GCA_013396775.1 Cephalopterus ornatus | reverse complement strand
AAAACCAAAAGCCCAAAAGACACTCCTCCCCCTCACAGACTTCCCAAGGGCCATCAGCTTTGGAATGTCAGGCCTGGCCAGTTTCTTTATGTTGCTAATTGCCCACTCAACCTCCCTCACAGCAGCAGGCTGGGGGAAGGGAAGAAAAGATTCCTGCCCAGTTTTCAGCACACTTGAAAACTATAACAAGATATTAGGACAAAATTCTTTACTGTGAGAGTGGTGAGGCACTGGAACAGGTTGACCAGAGAAGCTTTGGATGCCCCATCCCTGGAAGTGTTCAAGGCTAGGTTGGTTAGGGCTCTGAGCAAGCTGTTCTAGTGGAAGGTGTCCCTGTCCATGGCAGGGGTGTTGGAGCTAGATGAACTTTAAATTTCCTTCCAACCCAAGCCATTATATGATTCTGTGATTCTGTGGTAATCAGATTACTTAATATATTTGCTGAGTGTAAGCCTAACAATGAGGCAGTGATGTGCAATTCAGGTTGCTATCAGTAGAGATAAACTATTGCCATCAGTGGAGAAAAAGTCAGAGCACCTGAGGTAGAACCCTCTCAGTGGTGGTCTGACACAGCATTTTGCAGGCTGAATTAATTATTATATTACACCATATGTGACCCTGGTTTTCGTCTCTAGATGTGTCATGTTAGGCAAATACACACAATGGGAAGGACGGATGGAGAGTGAATGTTTTGTTGAACTGTACTCTCTTCAGCTTTCAGTTGTTTGGATGCTCAAAGTAATGTAGCAGAAGATGCTTTCTTTTTATTATAGACCTTAAACTGTGTCAGATAATCCTATTGCACCTGCTCCAAGTTATGTGGCATTAGTTAATTATCATAGTTGTTTATATAGGTATGCAGCTTTAGAGAGGATGTCTGTATACGTGTGTTGGAAACACAAGTTGGATCACTTGGCAATCTGGCAAGGAGAAAATTTTAAAATTGAAAATTTTGCAATTTTTCAATGATACTTGGCATTCAGCTTGACTTAAATGACGTGGCCATTCTGAGAATAAAAGTTTGTTGAATTTGGCCTGTGATCTGTGTGAGAAACTGCTCCTTTGATCATGTGCATGAGGGGCAGCATTCCTCCAGCTGAGAAAACCTTTAGCTTGAATAAGTTCTTCTAGGCACAGTAGACTGAGATAGTAAGTACAGTGTGAATAGTTTCTCAACAGCTTTAAATAATGACTGTGAAACTGGCCTATTTTGACTTACATGTAGTATACCTGCTCTTCCCAGCTCCCTTCCCTGTTGCCTTCCTCACCAGATTCTCTCTAGCACCTATCACATAGACTTGAAATGATGTAGTATCTTGCTGCTTAGAAAAAGTCTTATTTTTCAAGATGCCGGCTACCTTCCCCTCTTCCTAATATCAAATGGGCTCCCAAATACTTCAGTACCTTAGAAGCTAATTCATTCACCCCATTTCCGCCAGATACTCTTCTTCCCTATCACAGGCAGCTGGAAACAGGGCATCCATCAGTAGAGTGGTGTGATTTGCATGCAGCAGTTATCCATACATTATCACAGAAGACAGGGCTTTCGAGAGAGGGGTACGGTTACCAATTTTTAACGTAGAATTTTAGGCTATCTGTAATTGCGTTTTATAGAAATAAAAAGTGTCTCTTACTATGGATTTGGACATTCTGTCACCATTAATGTGCCAGTAAAGGCTTTGCTTGAGGACATTGTGGAACAACACACTTCTGTTAATGTTGCTCAATAAAACTATTAATACGATCAATTTTATTTGAAATATCTTGTAAAGTATCAGGTCATTAACTTTAACAATGTAAGAGAGTTCTGACTATCATGTTCAACTACATAAATGTCCAAGGAATAGCTAAGACCTCAAATTTCCTAGTGGAAAGTATTTATGTACTACTGGATGTAAATAAACTGAGCAACATTCAAATGCTTCAGGAAGGATGAAGCTTACACTAGTACATGCCATAAAAACAAGGCAGTGAGAGACATGAGGCAGAGAAGGAAACAATAATGGTTCTTATACTGAAGTCACAAGATAAAGAAAATGGTGTTGAACATCTGAAATTTGCTTGTAATCGCAGTGATATGTTGATTCTCAGGGTCTCAGAGTAAGGCATGTTATATAATGATGTTAAACATTCTTCTCTGTTTTGTTTCTGTTTGAATGATATAAAATGAGTAAATGAGCACAAACAAAGCTAAAATTGGGGAAAGTAAAATGAAACATGCATTGATAGAAATGGGATATTATCTTCAATCAGAAGGCTTGAGTTCTATCAGAAGTACTTTTCATGCAATACTTGCCTTTTCCCTTTCCATTAACAGGCTGCCCTGTGGTGGAGTCACCACAGCTGGAGGTATTTGAAAGCCATGTAGATGAGGCATTTAGGAATATGGTTTAGTGGTGGACTTGGCAGTGCTGGGTTAACGGTTGGACTCAATGATCTTAAGGTATTTTCCAATTTAAGTGATTCTGTTGTTCTTGCTATTGAGAGACCAGGAATAGGGTCAGAAAGTGCACAAAAAGTCTACAAGTACCTCTGCATTAGCATTTTAGTTCAAATCAGGAGAGTACCTCTGGAGCACAAATCTTAACCTTTACTATTTACAATACTTCGTTTCACATTGTAGAGAGTTCTTGGGAGTACATGAAAGTAAACTGAAAGATGTGGTCCCAGTTTGCACCTGATTCACTCTGTTCAAGGCTGATCAAATCCATAGGAATAGACTGGAGCTAGTCAGAAATAAAATGCCCTGAAATGCTCATAAAATGTAAAGTGAGTCCTCAGCATTAACTGTTTCACTCAACAAATCCTCCTTTATTTGGCTATACTACTTGCTTGTGTGGACATGGCAGTGAAATACACTGGAGACTCCTTCCCTTGCAGTCTACACTGACTATATGAACATGTATAAATACTGACCAAGCCAATAATAGTTGTCCTAATTACATTTGGGAAGGTCATGATTTCAAGCCTGTTTTTAAAAACACCTGGGGATGCTCTGGTACTTGCAGTTCCAACAGCTGAATTTAATAATCACATGGGGCAGAGCCTAGAGTGGGCAGTGTGAGTTTAGGAGGGGGAAGTAAGGAGATAATGCGAACTGAACATGTTATTTTTGAACTCGTATGGATGTGCAGTGTTTAGGGGTTTTTTTATCCTTGCTCTGGTCCTCTGCCTAAAATAAACTCACACACCAATAATACTGGGAGCTGACTGTCCAAGTGGCAACTCTGCTGAAAAAAACCAGGTGGATGCCAAAATTAATAGAAGGTGACAGTGCACCCCTGTTGAAAGGGAGGCACATCGTGCAGGATACATTATGAGGAGTATGGCAGGTGGACTAATAAAAATTACTCTTCGCCAGTCTGCTCTGGTGAGGTTGCACCTAGAACAAGGCATACTGGTTGAAGACCAATCACAAAGATGATACAACTGCAGGGCTTCACAGCGGTGTCAGGTCATATAACCACGGGCAACAGCCAGAGACTGCACTCAGGTTTGTCATTGGGAAAGAGCTTTTGCTCTTTGTAAGTGTTGCACTGGAGCAGGTCACTTAGAAAGACCGAGTCATCTGTAATGTTGGATACTTGCCAATAGCTGGGCAAAAGTAACCTAGTGCTTGTGGTGGCCCTGCTTCTAGTTGGACAAGATGACCCCTGGAGGCCCCTTCCAATCAGCATTGTTCTGACTGTAGAATGCTGTGAATCTGACTTCAGTGAGTATTAGGGGACTGACACAAGAAGCAGATTTGTTAAGTAGAACATTTGGCCTGGCCTGGCCTGGCTTTGTAGAAGGTCACAGGTAGCATAAGCTGTTGCACTCTCTGAGACACCAAAATCTGCAGCAGTTACCTGGGGACAGTCTCTCCTTGCATCTAAGCTTTCTTAGCAAGGAGGTGGGTAAAACTAAGGCAGGGAAAAATAGAGGGAATGCCTTGGGGAGCCTGATTTATCATTGCTGAGAGGAAAAGAGGAATGGTAGTTGCTTCATGAATGAGGGCCGTCATTTTCCCACCTAGAAGTTACTGCTGCCCTTCATGTTTCCAGCTGTAGTGACAGCAAAGGCTGAATTCCACCCTGGCAACCTGCTGCCTGAGGCAGCTGCCTACATCACCTCACCTTGATGACTAGCTCTATTCAGGACATGCAAACTTGCTCCAGGGAACAGAGCAGCTGTACTCAAAATACTGAGCAGACATCTTCATCTCCACCTCAGTCCTGAAGGTTTGCCTCTTCCTCCCCATGGGGTGACACAGTGGTACAGGATAGTAGCAGAGACAGGTGTCAACACGGCCTTAGTGAGACATCTAAATTTTCACAGCTTTACTGAGATACTGGGAGATAAATCCACAATCTGGCCTCAGAAATGTCACACATATGGAACAGCAACTAGATGTG
This sequence comes from Cephalopterus ornatus, assembly GCA_013396775.1. Classification (NCBI taxonomy): domain Eukaryota; kingdom Metazoa; phylum Chordata; class Aves; order Passeriformes; family Cotingidae; genus Cephalopterus; species Cephalopterus ornatus. The sequence continues at coordinate 157,926 of VZRE01005461.1, read as the reverse complement.
ACCCACAGAGGCATAGCTGAGCAGATGTCTGCTTAAAAAGCAGCTGCCTTGGTGATGGCTTTTCTTCTCTGCCTATGTCAGTTTTCTTGTCCAAAGTCAATGGGATCAGTGGCATTGAAATTACTCAGTACAACGTTCCAGTTCTGATTTTAAAATTAAACAAAAATAACTAAAATGTTTTCTTTCAAGACAAATTTTTTCCAAAGTTTGACTTTTATTGAGGATATTTTTTTGTTATCATCACTATTTTGCTCATTTTTCTTAGAAATCACTGACTTTTGTGTTACTGAGTTCCTTTCTGAGAGTTTTAGTGAAGCAAAAGAAACTTTCTGTGTTGTGTGACTGGAGAAGCAACACAACAGTCTGTTAGCAAATGGTAAATATGTCCTATGGCTGTAAGAGTCTAAATGGATTTTTTTCCCCGTGCTCTATTTTCAAGATGTGACAAAATTACTAGGTAGCCTATGTATCCAAAGTTAGAAATATACTGGGAGCTGAATACTGTCAGCAATACCGGAGAAGCCTGATTTTAGCTCCACTGCAACACAGAAGAGTTCTGCTTTCATGGTGCATTAATTCAACACCTGCAAGTGCTCTTTTCCCTTTCTGAAATTACAGGTTGTCTAACGAATAGTTAAGGCTTGGGACTGAAGTGTAGAGTAAAGGCATGAGGTCTTTATTGATCAACACAGTGACAGATCCTAATAGCTTGATGTAAGTTACAGATGCTCCCTCTTGTTGCCTGAAATGGAGACAAAGGATGAAACATAGCTGAGATGTTTTACTGACATGTCCAGTTTTTAGAGTTCTTTGCTTTTAAAATAGAAGTTTCTCTAAATTCAAAATTATGGTGCTGGAAAATGATCAGCATTCAAATCTGTTTGTTAGCTTATCCATTGAAATTGTAACTTTAAAGTCATCTTGGCCTCTCAAAAAGAATTTTGAAGCCCAGGACCATATGAATCAGACAAAAGTCAAACCAAAATATTTGCTTTTGTTGTGTGCATTAATACATTAAACTAGAAGCATTAGAGAAGCTTAGTTTAATTTGAAAATAGGCATTTGACAACATTGTTTGTCTGTTGGGCTACTGAACCACTCTGGTTCCTGTGCTGGTAGGAGGGGCTAAAAGTAACAGAGAGTCCAGAGAGAATGCCATGAATAAAAAAGACATTTATTTCCGTATCTTGGGTAAATGTTTAACAGTCATAAAGAGACTGCTGTGGGGAGTGTTAATATGCTTCAATAAGCTGTGTGTTGTTATTTCTTTGGTTTCCTTAACATGGCAGTTGAGTTATAAGGTTTCTGCCCAGAAGGGTAGAAAATGGGGCTGTTTCTGAACTCAGTGGAGAGAAAGAGCTGCTGCCTCATTCCAAGAGAGGATCCCACTCCTCTCCTATGTCTGGAGCAGTGGTGCTGTGGGGTTCCTGTCGTGCCTCATACTGCACTGACTTATGTCTCTTGTCTGGTTTTCCACCTTCAGGCAGATAGTACCTCTCAAGGCTCTGTGCCTCATCAGAGCTTTGAAAAGGGAGCTGCTACATCACTGGCAGTGGGTGCTTGGTGCAGGTGCTTCTCAACTCTCCATGGTGGAAGATCGTGCTAAATTCCTGCCAGTGTTTGCAGTGAGGCAGTTAGCTAAAAGTCTTGATGCTGTTCAGTTGCTCAGCGGAGATGTGCATATAGCTGCATGTACTGTTTCGCTCTGAGTGTTGAACATCTTGAATAGACTTAGTGGGGACTAGTTGTACATTGTAAATTTAGGACATAAAAACTCAGACTGTAAGAGCATTTAATGCGGTCGTACCATATGGCTCTCTAGTTCTCTGTCCTGTCCCTGATGGCCATCAAAACGAGGTATGTAGGAAAGAGTATAAGAACAAGGTGCACAATACGTGGTACTTCCCTAGGCACTCTCCCTGCTTCCAATCATTTGCAGCTCAGAGACTTCCTGACCTGGAGATGTTTCTTTGAATTTATAGCCTGAAAATATTTATGATCTGTGAACTTGCCCTACCTCTCCTTGAATCCAAGTAAGCTTTTAGCATCTGCAACATCCTGTGGCATGGTGTTCATCAAATGCATGTGCTTTTCTAAGGTCACAGCCTCAGAGGTCGGGCTGACTTCTTGTGTCAAAAAGATTCAGTCCCCCACTGTCATCACACCAGGATTGGGCTCCAGAAACAGCTCTTCTTCAGTAATCTCTCTCTGTACCTGTTATTACATGTTAATATTGATTAATGCACTCGCCACATATGGTGTAGGCACTTGTCTTACTTCCCATCCACCTGGGATACACATTAATCAACAGTACAGCATGGTATAGTATGTCATGTCTCATTGCTTAAACATTTTCCTACTCCCTTATGTTGTTTTTAAATTGAAGAAAACTGAGTGCTCAAACAGAAGTAATAGATCAGTGTAACTAGATTTGTCTTAATACACCCTAGATGAATTTGCCCAGAAGAGCTTAACAGAAAATCTTTTTCAGCATACAAAAACTTTTGAGGAGTTATATCACTGAGGATTGCTTTCTGCAGGAAAAAAAAAGAAGGCCCTTTGTTCTGTTCCCATGCCTCCCACAAGATAAAGATATTATTTCTCTCCCTCTCCCATTAAAAAAAAAAAAAAAAGGTTCACTGGCTTCAGAAAGCCTGAATTTAAGTTTCCCAAACTTTTAGTCTCTGAAACAGTGTTCCGTAATTAGTTATTGGCTAAATATAACTCTGCTGTAGCTTAGTTCAGTTGAGCACAATGCTGGTGGTACTCAGTTTCCCCGATGTTAAGACACCAGAAGTCAGGTGCCTGGTCTGAGCAGCCAACTCTGTAATGGGCATAGAGGAATGGGTGCCTACTGACACAGATTTATTTCACCCTGTGGTAGGTGTTTAAATGAGCTTCTAGAGGTGTCTTTCCTGCTCTACTGATTAGAGGTTATCGATTAATTGAAAACTAGTTTGGACTGCACATTTCCTATGGGAAAAGTTAGACCCTGGGACCTGGAGCTTAGAGAACCAAGCAGCATGATGGAGAACGATTTTAGTTGTGTTTCAGGCTTCAAATATATACAAATTCATGTTCAGTAGACATAAAAAAATTGAATAAGCCAAATTTTCATAGAAGCCTAGCACATAAAAGAGCTCATGGGGCAAACAGTAGGTCCTTCAAATGTGAGTGGTTACTGGTAAGAATTGCTGTTATAGGTCATATGACCAGTTCATACACCTGATCACTAAATCACTATTGTTGATGGTCTTAGTCTAAAGTGAGGAGCTCCTCAGTGAGAGCAGGAAGTCGTGGAAACTATCCTGTGACCAACATATTTACTTGGTGTGCCGGTGAAAGAGTAAAAGAGCTGAAGATGATAACCAGAGGTTTTGCGCTGTGTCCTGTGCTGTCTGACCTGCCTCTTGGGCACATAAAGTTTCTTTTTACATTTGTTTTGGAGATTATGGACACAAGTGTGTCTTTTATTACTTACAATATTTCTGAGCTCATACACAACCTAGAAATTATGTGGTATATTTTAATGTGTTTACACAAAATGGTGAGGTTTTTGTTGCTTATACTATTTTATCCTTTCTGAATGCAAGTTCCATGGCCCATTAATGCAATGTAGTTTTTGAAACTTTTTTTTTTTATTTTAAATTCTGTCAAACAATCCCACAGCTTCTTTGGTTTTTTTTTGTTTGGTTTTTTTTTTAATCTTTTAGATGTCAATATGCCTTGCAGATTATTGGTACTATATGAATACCAGATACAAATTATGAATTTCTTACATTGGCTGCATATCAGCTACTGTGAGATAAAGAATACAGTCAGACCTTCTGAGCATTGCAAATATAGCTTGCGTTGCGAAGAGAGAGTCCAGAATAACTTTGATGCAGGAAGTATTTTGATGCATTACCAAGAGCTTTTTCACGGAATGATAGTTTCTAGAATATTTATGCAGTGCCTTCATCTGTAAGCAATTGTGTAAACAATAAATAATCCTTCTCATCAGTGTCACTACATCCTACTGAATAAGTCCCCAGGGCACTATAAGTAAAAGTTATCTTGCAACCATTAATAACCAACCGAAGAAGGATTTCCTTACTGACTTCTATGAAGTTTTCAGTAGTGTTTTGATTTGATTCGACTTTTCTAAAAGTGGCATAGTGTTTGCCCACCTGCCCATCTGAGATGTTCAAAGGCAAGCAAGTTTGTTAGGTCCACAAATCCCACAATTGTCTGAAGGACTTCAGAGCTTTCTGGGCTGTTGGTTAACATCATTGCAATCTACTGCTCTCCAGGCTACATTTGAAACTGCAGTTGAATTGCAGCGTATCAGGACTGTCCCTAGACATGTCTGTTGGTTAAAACAGGCCAACCTACTCTTGCCCTAACCAAAGAGTGCTTATTCAGGTTCAGGACAGCTTAGGTGGCTTTTAGCCAGCCCAGAGTATTATAAAATCACAGATTAGTTTGAGTTGAAAGGGATTTTAAAGATCACCTACTTCCAGCCACACTGCCATGGACAGGAACACCTCCCACTAGACCAGGTTACTCAGGGCCCCATCCAACCTGGCCTGGAATACTTCTCTAGCAACCTGTTCCAGTGTCTCACCTCTCTCACAGTAATGAATTTCTTCCTAATATCTATTATAAATCTACCCTCTTTCAGTTTATAGCCATTCCACCTTGTCTTATCACTACGTGCCCTTCTAAAAATTCCTTTTTGATATTCATAGTATGCCAGTGAAACTCTTAGCATAAGAAATGGACTTAATTTCACTTGAAAGAGTCTTTTAGACGACGTCAGGGAATGACCCCTCCTTACTAAAAATCCTAGATCAATTTTATTATCATTTTCTTGCCTTCAGTTTAAATCAGTTGAAAGGTAGGGATGGAAACTTGTTTAGTAAGAAAATAAATGATAATTATAAATCCATTAGTATATTTTCTTTTAACTTTTTCATTTGGTCTGCAGATGCTTTCTTGCATTTACCAGTGAAAGAGCTGAGAACTGACCATCTTCTGAGAGCGCCTTTTGGCTTCAGGGAAGGGAGTGATATAAGAGGTGAGTGCATTTTTCAAGAATGAATAAGGAGCTCTGGGCTTAAGTCACATGGACCCCCAGGTGCCTGAATTGCTTTGGGATATGAGAGTCAATGGAAATGGCTGAGGCTCTGCAGCCTCAGGCCTCTTTCAGAGTTTGCCACATTTGTACCAGTGATTAGTGAAATGCATGTTAAACAACTCTGAACTGCCTTAGTTTTGAGTGCCATATATTGAAATAGACTAAAGTTAGTTGTTTGCTCTGACAAGCCACAGGAGCTTTTGAGCAGTGATCCTGGCAATGGCAATACCAGCCATCACAAGAAGGGTTATAATCCACCTCTGTGAACAGCACCACTGGCTCCTAGACTGGCTTCCAGTTGCTTTGCAGATCAGTCCTTCTGAAACAGCCTGAGTCTTGTGCAGTTTTTTTAATGTTGAAATTTGACATTTAACAGTGTAAGGGCAGAGAGGCAGTGCCTCCTCCATTCATCATCATCATGGCTAGGCTTCGCAGACGACTCTACCCATGCTTACTGCAAACACACTGATGGCTAAAAAGGCCAATGCAAGATAGACAAATCCAGTTGCAAAAGGCACAGTGGAAAGTCTCCTTAGGCGGTATTGACAAAACGCGGTTCTTTCTACGTCATCTTTTCTCCTCAAGAATGATTCTGTGTGTGTTCTCAAAGGAAGCAGCAACATTATAAGTAGTGTGTCTCCATGTCTCCCGACTGGAGGCCAGAGTGGACTAATGATGATGATCAATATGGCCAAGGCTGAGATATTGTTTCAGGGAGTCCTTGTACCTCTTCTTCGGGACTTCTCTCTTGCAGCAGCCAGTGGCAAGTTCGCCATAGAGCACAATCTTAGGGAGGCGGGAGTCCTCCATTCTGGAGACGTGCCCTGCCCAACGCAACTGTGTTCTCATCAACATGGCCTCAATACTCGTAACTGCTGCCTGTTCAAGAACAGATGCATTAGTCACATAATCAGTCCAATGAATGTTTAAGATTGTATGGAGGCAGCACTGATGGAAACGTTCTGAGTCACAGGTGGTGGCAGTAAATGACCCATGATTCAGACCCATATAAGAGAGTAGACAGTACAATGGCTCTGTAAACACTAGTCTTTGTACTTTTCTTCCAGTGTTTATTACACCAAACTCTTTTATGGAGTTTTCTGAAAGCTCCTCCAAGAATGGAATTTCAGAGTGCATGGTGCAGAGACCCTTAATAGCAGGATAAGACTCAAATTAAAACTGACCCAGTTGGAAAAATTAGTTTGGTGTGGGCTAATGGACAGTGCTGACATTTTGAGATCATCAGTTTACATGGAACAGGGAGGTGCATGCAATGTGATTAAGGTAGATTATTTTGGGCAAATGTACACTGCATTTTGAGCACATCTGGCACGGCAGAGTAACACTCAGTGAACCAACCGGAATAACAGACCCTATGTACATCCATGGGAACTCTTGTTCCCTTCAGTGTAAGTCCTCTTATGCAGTTTATGTGATAGGACAGGGTTTTGATGTCACACGTGGGTGCTGGGATGGCTCTTCCTGGTGACTACCCTCTCTTATCCCAATCTGTACGCTAGCTGAGCTGCAGCCAGTCAGCAAGAATTCTTCACCCTTTTTCCACCTCTCTTCCCAAGAAAAGAGTCTTCCTTACCTCTATTGCTATATACAAGAGGCCCGCCTTTTGTGACTCTTCAACAATAAATAGAGGAGTGAAATTCAAAATTTCTAGGAGACCAAGTATTTTATGAGACCTATTTGGAAATATTTTTTACCTGTCCTGATTTCCTTACTTATTCCTCCGTATGGTTCACTCACTCACTCACTCACTCACTCACTCACTCACTCACTCACTCACTGATGGTGAAGGCCCTCATTACTTTGGGTGTAAATGCTGGTTTGGCTTTTTAGGGTCATGGATGCTGGTGATCTCTGCAAAAGGCTTTCCCTGGTCCTACCTGAGCAGTGACTTTGAGGTGCTACCATTAAATCTCCAGCCCCTGTCCAGCATCATGCTTTGAGCAACGCTTTCCCATTGCTGTCGCTGGGACATTGTACTTGTTCTGTTTCTTATTTTTTGGTATGTTTCTCATGATGGAGTATTTTATTTCCCAGCAGTGGTACATGAAAGAGAAACTCAAAGCTCAACAGAACGGAGAAAACTGAAAAAAAAAACACTCACGGGTATTAATCGGACAAGACATAAGTAACCCGAAGAAGAGGCGAGTTGTAGATTTCCACATTCAGAGGACACTGCTTGCCTTGTACCTTTCAAACTTGTTAGTGCCTCTGCTGATCCAAGAAATATTTCTGGAAATTCTCATTAGGATTTTCCTGCCCAAAGTCAATGGACTGCCTATATCGTGGGGTGCAAGGACTAAATTTACCTTTGCACTGCATATAGAAAAAATGTGACTGAAATGAATTCATGAGAGAGCAAAGGAGTCAACAAAATAGTCCGTGCAGGACCTAGTCTGATATTAACTCCTTCCATGACCTTTATATCATGAAAATCTGGTACCTCTGAGAGAAATAACCTTAAATGTTTAAAAAATATTTTTAGGAATTAATATGAGGCCTAACTTTTCAAGGGCTACAAATATCAGTTGATCCCATTGCCTTTTATTAGCTCTAAAGAAGAATTTTATAGTAGGCTTTTACTTCTAAATTGATAATATTTTTTTAACAGAAAACAAAACATGAACAGAAATACTATAGGTCTAGAAATGTTCTGATTTGTTTGCACAGCAGAAACTTCTTGTGCTTCAGTGGAGGCTCATGTTGGGTTGCTATGCCCTGTGCTTTTGTCATGCTTTGTCTTTCCCTGTTTAAATTAAATCCCAAAGCTACTGTTGAATTGATTTTAGGTAAAGCAGATGTGGCATAAAGCCAGTTTTTCTTGGTTGAGGAAATACTTTTGCTCTGTGATAACGTTTTTAAAAAAGGCACTATCAATAAAGTAATCAGTAAAGTAAGAAACATCAAGGGAGAGCCAACAGTCACATCACAGAGTTTACTAATGTGTGAGAAACACGCCTGCTTCTTATAAGATCACCATAATAGACTGAATGTTTTTTGGTTTTAATTTTATATCAGCATGAGCTCTGCTCTCTCTATACAGTATAGCACTCTTTGTACTGAGAAAGTGGAAATGACATCTATCCAAATACACTGGCTCAATGAGTTTTGGTTTTGATGACCTCATGCCTTTTTGGTCTTCTGGTTTAATTGGTGTGTTTATTGTTGCCTTTGAAGCAGTTAAATATAGTCTGAAAGTCTTTCCTTATTTCCTGCTTTTTTTCCCCCCTTCTTCTTTCTTCCTTCTCATTGTAGGAAAAAAATACTGTGTCAAGGAAAAACACTTAGCTTATGGATTTTTTCTCTTCTATTACTGTTTTTATTACAAAGCAACCCTGAAGACCTTTTAATTCTCTTAATTATTTAAAGACACCTCATGAAAACATAACATCTCACATGTGAAGATAGTTATAATCGAGTGTAAGATTCTGTTTGTCAGGAGTCTACTACAGTAAGATCTTAAGGAATTCAACAAAATGGAAAGAGTCAGTAAGGGTTTAGTGGAATTTGATAGGAGGCCCCACACAAATATCCAGATGAAACTATAACCAATTACTCTGTGCTGAATATTATGCCTTGATGAAAATAAAATACCTGAGTTTAATCTTTCATTCAGAGTAAAGATATGTAGTATAATGACCTGATTTATCTGAAAAAAGGAAAAAATAAGTAAGTCTGACAGCTGAGAACAGAGGAGGGATTAATCTCAAAAGTTGCTAGTCTTTGTTTCCCATCCTTTCATTATTGTTCAATCAGAGCAAAGAAAGGACTAGCTACTCTGACACAGCTCCAATTTCATTGCTCAGAGCAAGGGGGAGGTATGGTGGAGAGAGACATTCCATTATTTACAGACAGAGAACTGAGAAGAAAACAGAGAAATGGAGCCAGCTGATCCATCTTTGGGCCTGCCTGGGGCTTTGGGCAGAAACAGACTAACAGTGCCTGCACTCATCAGCAGGTGCAGCACGGGCAGCTGAAGGGTACGTATGACAGGGTGGGATGGCACACAAGGTGCAGTAAGCCCACTGAATGCATTATTATCCCACTTTTCAGTGTTACATTTGACCTCCAGTGCGCACAACAAGAGGAGAAGAGAGATGATGCTGAGACATACATTACAGTGCTATCTGCTCTTCTGATCTCTTTGATGGTGCCTCTTCTTGGCATGTGACATGAACCTAGCTCTCATTCCACTTGTGAACATTTACAACCACAAACTCCACTATGCACCCTAAAGGCCAGTGGCTGCTGCAAGTCAGGCAGCTGTGCAGCTACTTGCTTCAGCTGACCAGAATTGCACTTGAAAGTAATACAATTTATGATGTATTTCTTATGCCAGCTGTTTGAATTAATGCTTGAGTTACCACATTCTCTGCAGTCACCATATTAAAGTAGCAAGGGACAGAAAGGCTAGCAAGAAAACTTTCTGCAAGTATGTTAGAAGTGAGAAAAAGACCAAGGAGTAAACTGGATTCACTATTAAAAGAATAATAAAATAATATGCCAAAAATTGAGGTTGAGATGGTTGAAAAGTTTAGTGTTTGTGGGTTTTGGTGTTTTTTGTGTGTGTCAGTCTTCAGTAAAGTGGTCAGCTGTTCTCTTAAATTCAACAAGCTAACCTTAGAACAAAATAAGATAGGAGACAGGTCATTTAGAGAGTATTTATCTCTTGGGTATTTTCAGGAAGAAAATGTCTCAGGAAATTCACTGTGATGTGAAGCCTTACGGAAACAACCTTAGAGGTATTAGTGATTATCTTTGATAATTCTTGGAATATCATAGGCTTGCAGAAGACTGGAAAACAGAAACCATGGTGTCTGCCTTCAAAAAAGAGTGACATGAGGAGCTAAAATCATAGTGCGGTCTGCTTAGTTTTGATTTCTGGAATAATAGTGGAACAAATATTCAAAGTGTTTTTAAAGACCTGGAAGATGATGAGGAAATGAGTCAACAGCCATTATGGATTTGCCAAGAACAAATTATGTCAGTCATCTAATTTCTTTCTGGAACTAAATAATAACTGCCCTTATATATAGGGAAGAAACAGGCTGGGACATGTCGCTTTCTTCTGATAAATTCTGATATTATTTCTCATAACATTTTATAAACTAGTTAAGAAAACATTCTATAGATTTAATTATCATAAGACTAGTGGAACACTGTTTGGAAAACTGTGTTTAGAAGGTAGTTATCAAAAGCTCACTACCACTTTTCAGTATTTTTTGCGGACTTTCATATGATACCAACATTTAAGGAACATACTGTAGGACAGGATTTGTCTTCAGAAAGAGCTTGAGACTAGATGCAGTCTAAGGCAGAAGTTCAACAACCAGAATTTCAAGATATTAGGCTTGGACAGGAATAACATTCTTACGTCCACACAGAGAGAGAATAAGAGGTTGGATAATCCTCTTCGTTGGAGAACAAAAGGTTAGGTTGAATCTCCCATCACAGTGAATTACCTAGTGAACAGGATAAAAAAAAAGTAATTTTGTTGTGAGTTAATAGGATACTCCTGTTCTATTCAGTTTTGGTAAAGGCTCCTTTGGAATATTACACCTAGGTTTGGGTACTAACTTTTTACAAATACCTGGCTCAACTGGAGAGATTGCTGAAAACAGTAATTGTAGGAGTAGAAAATGTGATTAATGAAGAAAAGCTTAAGAAATTTGAATGGCTAAGTAAAGAAAGAAGAATATTAATGGGAAACATAACAGTCTTTGCACAACTTAAAGGAGAGGAAGAAACTATTCCCTTCACATTCTATAGGTAGAACCAGAAATAACAGGCTTTAATTGCTGTGATGAGGATTCATGTTGAAAGTTAGGAATAACATAATGAGCACAAAGACAGCAGAACTTTACCACAAGATGTAAAAGGTTGTGGGATCTCCACCTGAGGAACTTCTCTGTCAGGCATGGCCTGGGTATAGTTGAGTGGGGAGAAGGATTAGACGTACTCTTGAAGTCATTCCAGTCTGATTTTCTATAACTTTTTACTCTCTTTTTGTTTTCCAACAAGATGAGATTCATTCTCAAGTGCAACTGTGAAGTGAAAGACATGTTATTTAGCAGGAAAAAAAGAATAATTGGACTTGATTTCCACTTAGGTGCTCAAAATGTGCTCGTTATCACTTCTCACAAGCTCAAAATGGATTTTTTGCATCCTGTATGAGCCTGTGGTGCTGAATGAGCCTAGTAGGTAGACTTCAAAATACTGCTGCCCTAGTTGCAAAATATTTCAGAAATTTGACAAGTTTTATTGTATACATGAGACAGTTTTCAATGAGTTAGGAGTCAAATGTGTTCCTTTAAAAACTGTTCACTGCTTTGGAAAACCTCAGGCTTTGGTCCATCTTGAGACACTCAGTTGCCTTAAACTAGGCTCTACAGCAAAACAGTACATGAAATTGGTTGCCATTTTGGTAAGTATTGCCTTTACTCACTGTAGTTCAGCTTTCAAAAGAAAACTTCAACTGTCCTCACTGTAACCTTCTTACTCTTATGGTCCTAGGCTATGAATACATTGGTATACAACCTATAGTCTAAAAAGATTTCCTGTTAATAAGATTTCTTGTTAAATTTCAGGGCTGTATGGTCTGGTTGCAAACACTTAGAAAAACCGTTTCATTGGAAGACTCTGAGCTCTGTTATTAGGATTGTTGATTTTGGCAGGTAATTGCAATCAAAGTTGAATAAGCAGCAATGGTTCAAAATGACTGCCAATTGTAACCTACTGGCACTGTCTGCTTTTTTGTGCTCTCTGTGACTGTAGTTCACCTATTTCCTCTTCTCATTCAGGACAGGGCACCCTGCACTTGCTGCTTGACCCCTTTTCAGGGATTCAGAGCTGGGATCTTCCGGGGTCCTGTTGCAGATGCGTCCTGTTGGAGATGCCTCCTGTTACAGGCATTCTGCCCACGTATGTGGGTTTTGTCATCTCTTCTCCCAAGAACCTGTCATGTGAAGAATGCCTCTTGTTGAAGGAAACATCAGGTAGCCAACTGAATTGATTAAAAAACTTTCATTATTGTTTGTTAAACTGACAGCTGGAAAATTGATTCTCAGTTAACAGTTCTAATTTCTATTACTGTGTGTCTATCTCCTTGAAAATAATTCAGGTTTCTCATTTAATAACTTGAATATATTCTTTTTGCCTATGTGTCATGTACTTGATTTGCATAATGAGGTTTGAAAGCATATCCAGAGGTAAAAAACCTCTAAAATAACCTAGATTATGTTGAAGGAGACAAGGAGACATTAACATAGAGAAGCCAGAAGGGGGTGAAGAATAGCTTTTTCATGGCTGTTGAATATTCTGCAAGTTTACAGTAACATCTAATTTGACATTTCTTCATGAGCTATAGAGGGAAAACAATTATAACGTAGGACATTGCAAACAAATGAACCCAAAGCATAAATACAGAAGAAGCAAAAGGAAAATAATTTTGAATATAGTTATTCACCCTGGTCAGGGGCCATAGTGTTACCTCCTTCAGCTGCCCAAGTATCCCATTCCTAGACTTGTACCTAGTTTTAGGTTAAGTCTTCTGGTTTCTGGGAAAAAACCCAAATGTACTGATGTCCTAGTTTTGGCCAGGAGAGGGTTAATTTCTTACAGTAGCCAGGAAGGGAGCATGGCCAGACCCTAATTTTATTTGATTCCATCTCACAGTCAATTACAAGGAGTGAGAGTAAGGGATTTGTTTCCAGGTGGGTTGAGGAAGAGACTGTCGGTATTTTGTTGCATTTTTTCCACATAAATAATTTCTTTGTCTTATATCTTTTGTTATTAACATTGTTGCTGTTACTGTTTGTTATCTTATCTCATTGCTGTTTCCAGTAAATTGTTCTTACCTCAACCTGTAATTTTCACCTTTTTATGGTTCCAATTCTCAGCTTCGTCCCTGGAACTGGAAGGGGGAGAGAAAGGCAGAGGGAAGCAAGCAAGCAGCTCTGCTTTGGGAGGGTCTCATTTGTGGGGGTGGAGTGGGACACTAAATTGGGAAGTGCCATTCCTAACCCATGACAACTGGTTTCCAGTGATTTTTCACTAACTGGTGATTTAAGAGAAAGTGTATACTTCTTATCATGTTTAAATTCTTTCATAAATGTTCAGAAGCATGAAATAACTGGAAAGACACTTGGATTTTCTGACATTCAGACACTTGAATCTCAGTACTGCTCATGAAGAAGACACTCACTTGTCAAGACTTCCCTCTCAGGAAAAAGGCTTGTTCAATATAATCTGTGGAGATACAAAATCTTACCCATAACCTCTTCAGTTTGATAGTGAAGAAGCAGATTACCAGATTCAAGCTACAAGTCTGCAGGTGTTACTGAAAATTACTTTTTTCAAGATGAAAATGAGCTACAGAACTAAGATTCTGTTTGAGGGAAAAGAACATCATCTCCTGTGGTATACAGACTTTGAATGGCATCTTTTGTAATCTTTCATGAAATATGAAACATTATAATATGATCTCAAGAAGTGGCTGAACAGCAGTCAGGGCATGAATACATCTGTAAATAAACCAGCAAAATTGGTGGATATTTAGTGAACTGATTTATGTGTATTTCAGCTGTGCCATCTTCCTGTTGTGAAAAAAAAAATCCCCAAACCCAATATTTTATTAGGATTAAACATTCTTATTTGCTTTCCCTTCTATTTTATGTTAGGAATTGGAACTTAATTCTTAACATCCAAATAATGGGAAGAAATAACAGTAATGAGGTTAGATTTGATAATTTCATGTAAATGATGAACAGGATCCCATCAGCTTTTGAGATAAAACTGATTGAAATTCATTCTAGTCAGCTCCCATAAATCTTAATTGTAAATCTGTATTTCACTTTAATAGGTTGCTAAATTTTAGGAAGCTGTGTTAGTGTTCTTATATACTTGGTTGGTTTTTAATTCACAAAGTTCATAATTCTGACTTCTGTACAGGAATGTGAACATTGTAATTTTCTATATGGGTGTTTATCTTCCTGGCAGTATTTCTCTGATTCAAAGCATCCAGAGGAAATGCAGAAGGTTCTATTTGAGCACAGATTTCTGTACCTGGGATAAATTTGGCTTTCTTTTGTGGTACAACTTTTAAAACAAAAATAAATCATTCTGTCCACAAGAAACAAGATACTGGTAGAACAAACTAATATACACATGCATTTGCTTCGGAAAACTGTGCTCACTTTTTCAATGTCCAGAAGGAAGACTTGGCATTTGTAACACAGTACCTGGGAGGACAAAAATCTCATCCTTTCTGCTTTCACTGACTTCAAGGAGAATCGAGTGTTCTCCACACCTTGCAAGACTGAATCCTTTGTAAACTTCCTAATGATTAATATATGTTATGAATATCTATTAAATGTTACAGTAGGTTGATAACACCCAGCCGTATCACTCATTTATTAAAAGAAACTGTTCAGTCAAAGTCTGAACAGGGGGGTGAGAGAGCAACTCAACTGCAGTTAGATTGATGATACTTCTAAAAATTGTCCAAGCATGTGTGCAAGAACCTGTCAAAGTAAGGGTTTAATAAATGAGAAAATGAAGGACAGGTAACTCTCAATATACAAAAGTTGTGCACATACATGTGCATGCTTCATTTATCCTGTGCTTCCTAGCAGGTAAACAATCCGAAAAGAGAGTCTGCTTGCTATTTTTGAGCTAGATTGTCTGGAAAAGAAATTTGCCAAGTCAGTCATTACTGGGGTTACAGTAGCATGCTGCGTGGTATCACTGAAGACTGCTTTTGCATCAGCAAATTTCCACCAAACTCAGTGTAACGATTCTTGCCCATCACTCCAAGAACCTGCTCTGATCCTCTGGGCAGTGTCGGCAGTAGCAGGACAGGCAGCTTCTGAAGAGAGGATGGGTAAGGGAGGATGAGGAAGCAGGGGGAGATGCCAATGAGCAACGGTTGATGCTGTGGAGATGCCTACTCCAGGCAGCCTCATCCTTCCTCCACAGTGACAGCATCAGTGCCTGATCTTGTAGGAAATGTGCACTTTTCAGATGTTTGTTGCCCAAGTTAATTGCTGATTTTGCCTTTTTTGGAAGCTGGCCCTGTTTACACCAGAACTGGTGAGGTACTGTGGTGCTGTAAAACTCTCAAAGGCAATAGGACATGTGATATATCAAGGCATTTTCCTCCCTACTGATAAATTGGAGGTGTTTATGGTGAATATTTGGTAAACTACATGAGGAATATATTTTGAAAAAGACTGTACAGGGATTGAAAGCTACCTTTAGCTTCTTGCCTGATGTGAAACCATCATCTTAACTCCAGGCTTCAATTGTGTAAGTCTGAGAGCAAAATATAAAGCACTTGGAAATGGCACTCAAGCAGAAAAGGACTGCTGGCTGAGCACTTCTTAGTGCCTGAGCACTCCATAAATAGTCTTTTCTGTGCAGTCATCTGCTCTGATTTCTCCCTCACGGCTACAGATGTTATTCCATTTGTGATTGCAGTAAAGGGGCTTGACATAGTCCACATTTCTAATAAACTGCTACAATACTTACCAGCTAGTTTTTTTATAACTAACCTCTTGTTTCACAACATAATTCCTATGTAACTCTCCTGATAGGTTACTGAGTAAATGTCTGGGAGTACTACCTCCTCTGTATTTCACCCTGTCATTTTGGCATTATTAGTACTTCTGTGGTTGCCAATGAGGTATCTTCACTTAGTAAGCGGGCTCTGTGTTGTCTATAGTAAAATGTTGCTAGGTTTTAGGGATCCAGGATTTTGTTGGAATATTATTGCAAAGGCTGAGTGAACTTTCTTTGCCCAAATTTCTGGTTTTGACACTGTGATTGATATCTAGTATCTGATTTACTATGATGTGACTAGTGGTTGACTGAAGTTGCTAACATCCAGATGTTTGTAATTACCTGTGTTCTGGTGTGTGTACAATAGGAAAACATTGTAGAAGATGGCTGGCTAACCTTCATATTTACTGTCCTTTGAAAGGGGAAGGATGCTGCCTGGGCCATAAGGACACCCAAATGCCTCTACTGCTATTACCACCCATGCATCCCCTGCCTATGGACAAGGAGTTCCTTTTCAGTACAGGTCCCCAGTCCTGGCTGAGAAATATTGAGGGTTGCTCAGTTTCCTTCTACCTTGGCTTCCTGATGGACTCTTGAGGGACTCCAGACCGATGCTCCAGTCAGATCCCAATCCCTGCTTCCCCTGTTCTCAAAAAGGTCTTTCTGGATAGACCTCAGGTCTGACTTACTCAGTTTTTCTGATGGTCACCAGCTGGTTGATGGCTGTCACAGTCACTGGGCTTCCTCTTCTCAGATGTGGTAGGTCATCACTCTGGTAGGAGAGGATACTGACTGTGTCCCTTCAGCTCTCCTGAGCTCTTCTTCCCTCAGGAACAACCCTGATTCCCTGGTGGCAGTATTTTCTGCCTCAGTTGGCTCAGGCAGCTGGTCATTATATAATGACCTCTTTGAATTGCCAGTCTCAAGTCTTATTGGCAGGAGCAGGAGCCTCTGATGATTTGATAAATCCGAAATAGATGAGGGTCACTTTGCGGTCATGGTCAAGTTGCCTAGAAACATCTGCTTCACCTAATGGCATTTGGTGCCTTCTATGGGAAGGTGGATTTGTCTGGGCATGTGACATATTTAAAGAGTGTGAGTCATCAACAACTGAAAGGACTTTAGTGCCCTCATATTGTGTACTTGGCACTGGCAGTAAATGTAAGTGAAGACAGTATGCTGAGCCACACTGGAAACACTCACACCATTGTGTCCGCAGAAGCACTGGAATATCTCAGCAATTACTTCTCATGGCTCCATTTGCCCCTTTGAGAGTGAGGAGTAATAACTTATTATCAAGTTCTGTGAGATATGAATAGCGTGCAGCTCTTGCCTGTTAATTCCTCCTGAAATTGCACTGTGATTTCTGCTGCACACTGTAATGCAAGGTAAATTAAATGTATTTCTGGGAAAGGGAAAACAACCCCAAACAAAACCAGCAGCCCTTAAACAAAATAAATGAATTGTTTAATAATTTGCCTTGATAGAAGAGACACGTGGATGGGAAAAGTTAACCAGTCAGGGAAAATAATATCAGCATTAAAGAACAGTAATGAATGTGAAATAACCACCATAGTATCTGGGTGCTTGTTCAAAGTCCAAAGGTCTCCTTCTGGCAGAATAGAGGTCACAGTGTGTCACTTTCTGTCATTTTGGCATAAACTGCTTAATATGATGCAATGAGAAAAAAAAAGTCCAGGTTTGGGGTATGTGCCATTTATAAAGAAAGTATCCTGTTCAGAAAAATTACTCCTATTCATGAAAGATGTAAGCCAACGCTAGATAGATTTTTAGTGTAGGTTACATAGACGGCTGTACAATATAGTTTCCTCTACTAAGTGGAACAAACCTTGCATTCATCAATATGGGTTTCTTGGCATGCAAGTGGTATTCAGGAGCACACAAAGGTGGGCCAGAAATAGAGGTGAAGAAGGAGAGGAAGTTGGCACTGACACAAATTACACTGAAAATGCTGATTTAGGAAGGAAAAATGTAAATCATTTTAGTGTCTTTTGAAGAAACGCGCCCAAGTTAAAGTTGTCTTGAAGGCACATGACCCAGCCTGACATTGCTTTGGCAGCAGAAGGGTGTGTATGCAGAGATGAAATGCCCTTTGATGAAGAGTGCTCACAAACAACTTTTCTGAGAGTGACAGCAACGCCAATACCTTTGAAGATCCAGTTACTTTTTCTGTCTCTAGACAAAGGGAATGAGGTACCATTTGTTAACAATGAAAGAAAATGGATTTCATTTTCCATATATGGGTTGATTTTATCCCCTCATTTCTTCAAAGTCAGGCAGGTAACCTAGCACTAACTCTGGGCATGTAACTGGTTCAAAGCTTTGTTTTTTCCTGAAACAGAGAGAGATACCAAACTGCAAGTTTGAAATCATTGTAGTCAGTTTGGGACTGAACCTGCAAATAGTTACCACTTCAAATACTGAGGTGACCATAAAGCAACATCTCTGCTGGGGAGCTATTGAACACTGGAGCTGTCTATACCTTCTAGGGTATACAAGGACACATCACATGGAGCTTTTCCTGCTCCTAACCCTACTCTGATCCTCCACAACCCTGGATTCTCCCAGTGTAGGCAGGAGAAGCCCTTATTTCTGCACTATGATATAAGGCTATGATGTTTGGCAGATGGGTACTTATAAATTCAGATACTTTTTGTGCTCACTTAGCTCTATTGTTTTGATCTCTTATTTTGCAACAGGGAGGAATGCATCTTTTTGCAGCAGAGCCTTTTACATGTCTTTTGAACCTTGGCAATCCTGTGGGGTACATCACTGTATAAATGTGTATGTACCTCTGGGATGTAAGCAGATAGCAGAGAGGTTATTTTTTTCCTCTCTCTTCTGTTTGATTTCTACAGCACAGCAGCATCCACACAGCGCTGCAGTGTCTGTCCATCTTCTCAAGCCAGATGGGAGAGGTACAAGGACCCTGTGGCACTCTATTACAAGTGTGAAGAGTGCCTGTGCTGCTGGGGGAGCAGGGAACTGTCCCTCTGCCTGCGCTGCACCTGGAAGTTTTGCGTTTGTCACATGCCCATTCCTATTTTTAAATGTGGCATTTTTCAGTGTTAAATGCTCCAAGGAACTGCTGGACCTGATCATGGTAATTATGGGCCTGAACTGGGACCCAAACTAGAAGGATTTTAGTCCCAGTTTAAACTGAACTAAGACTGGATTGAAAATGTGCTGGTTCAGGTCCCATCTGCAGGCTGCTTCAATTACTGAATTCCCTGTCGCACTACACATGCTCAAATCTCCAATGTCTGGAAAGCAGCTGCCAGTGTCGGATGGGTCAGTTATATTCCGCAAGTGCAGTTTCAGCCTGAAGAGCTTTAATTTCTCCTGGTGCTCTTTTGTGCAGCTTGATAGCTTTAAGGACTATGATCACCACCCACAGCCATGGGAGCAGGAGAATTAGAAATGGGCTCTTTACAGAGGCTACCTGGGTCCTGCTGGGAGAATGGGTTAATTTCAAGGTGGAAGAGATTGCCTTGCTATGTGTCTGTGGGAACTGCTCTGGATCTTTGCAGGTTGCTGTGAAGGCGAAGCCTGGGACTCACAGCAGATGTTCTGAAGGGCAGGACTTTGGTTTGGTTTCATATCACAAGAATTAGAGGTGTTCTCTTCACTAGCTCAGAAAAATCAGCACTGCCAAGTTTACCTGTGAGCAAAGAGCTCCCAAGAGAGGCTTATGCCTGCTACTTGCTGGTCCACTGTTTTGGCTTTTTGGATCTACCTTTTGCAGTTTCTCCATGTGCTCCATTCTGGGTAAACCTGGACCCTTAAGGAGGGAGCCTGAAGTCCATACAAAACTTGCCTCTTTGTTTAACCTTGTGCTGACCAGTTACTCAGGAATAAATTGAATCCCTCCTGACTTCTTCTTTCCAATATGTAATTTTAAAACCCCAATGAACTGAGACTGTTTCTGTTTTGCAGAAACATTAATAACATTTCATAGCCTCTAAATTCTTGGCTCAGAAATCTATTTTCTTTCTGAAGACTTTTCTGACTTTTAATAAAAAAGGAACTGCCTTCCCCAAGCAGAGAAATACAAGAGCACTTTGTTTTTTGGTTATTCTTTAAAAACGGATAACTTTAAAAAAAAAGGTTAATAGCCTGTGACCTGGGTATATCAACAAGGAAGCTTACTCTTATCATTTGCTTAGTCCTAGATGAAAACAATTCCTTTATTTATCTTTATCCTTCAAAACGAAAATATGTAGAACCTGCTTGGAGATTTAGGGAGATGTTCGTTTCTTCATCACCAATTTAACATTACCATTTAATGTACACAGTATGTGGGCTTCTCTTCCATATTTTGCAATGGATTCAGTGTAAGAGTCGTAATATATCACTTTCACAAGCAATTTAGCACAGCACAAGGGAGGAAATGTAGCTGTACCATCTTGATACTTATTTTCTAATAAAATTCTAATAGATTTTGGGTTAATGACACAGGAGATGACATTTATATCCTCTTTTTTTTTTTTTTTTAATCTGCAGCAGCACAACGAAGCAGGAAGTCATAAGACCAGATGATAAGATAATGCACTCCTTGCTTCTGTGCAATAAAGTACCCTTATAAAATGCTGGCTTTCCTTTGACACTTAACTTAAGTCTCCCTGTGAGACAGTACCTGGCAGGCCAGAGTCAGTAAGTCTAATTAGGCTTTCTTTCACTAGAGATTGATTTGGTCCTCACGTGAAAGATGATCTGTCTAAACCACACACACACACACACCCCTCCCGCCCAACAAAGATTATCAGACTTTTTTAAAGAGAAAGGCAGGAAAAACAATAATAATTTTTTGTTTATGGTTAATAAAGGAAGAAGATTAAAAAGACTCCCCTGTTGATAAGATCTAACCATTTATGTTCTTGTGTGATGAAAGGTGAACACCTATTTAGGATTTGTTTAGCATTTTGTCATCTGTAATGAATCTAAAGGGCACAACAATTTGTCTTAACATTCCATAATGCAGTGAAGCTCATTTTAACAAATAACTATATAAATAACACATTTACTAAGCCCCTTGGTTGACTGATCTTGTGCTTGAGCTGTAAAACATTTTTAATTGATAACAGACTGAATCTGAAGCAGCAAAATGGATTCTTTCTATATAGTAAAATAAAATTAAAAAAAAGGTGAAAGGACTTGTAGCCATGGCACTTGTACCTGTAAATATTGATGTGCATCTATGCAGAATCTCACTTCTCATTTTATGCTCCTCGAAGTAACTTTGAATATTATTACTGACTACTTTGGCCAATATCTACTCTGAAATGGAGTCTCCTCAAGTTTTTCGGAACTTAAATGAAGCAAACATCACAGTATATCTCTGGAATGTAATAGTGTTTGATTTCCAGAGGCAGAAAGAAGAATCCATGCTTTCTGATAATTTTTTTTACTGCCACTTGATACAAAAGATGAACATCTCTGTACAACAGAAGTAAAAGAATACTGTGTCTGGATTTGGTGTTTATAGAATTGTGCAACCAAACTAAAAAGTTGTGAGACCTTAGTGCTGTCACCCATGACTTTCTTTTCAGTTCTCAGTGGCTGTGTTTCAATTCAATGTACATGATCTTTAGGATGGCTTTTGCCTGGTATTGTGACTCACTCGGCTCATTTTTGGACAACTGAGAAGCAGCAAATCAATAAGAAAATGAGTGTACAGAGTAGAAATATGCCCAGTGGAAGGACTAGTCAAGCTTCCCATAGAGTCATATCAAATTGTCTCTGTTCTGAGCTGTGCCTACTCGTGAAATATATGTGTGAGAGTAGAAGATCTGAGTTTTATTTTCTGCTGTGGAGGATATTCTTTCTTCAGCAGTTCAGTTTGACTTCACTGGAGTCTAGAAGGACAGAGCACAGGCAGCAGGCTGTCAAATGTATTTGTCCCCTTCCGAGGCAAGCCCTGAACAACTGAAAATGCACTGTTCATATGCCAGTGAGTTTACTCAAGTAAAACAGGTCAGTGTGTTTGTTGCAGGCAGAGTGGGAGCTTCAGACAAAGTTTATTAGAGAAGTCTTTGCGTTGAGTCAGGAGGTGCAGAAAGGACCACCTTGCTTTCATAACTCCTCTCACAGATGAACCTGGGAGTGCCTCAATCCAATCCTAGCCCCAAACCCAGTTAACAGTTCATGTCTAAGGGATTATATAGGTGCAACTGAGCCTTTATACAACTTTGTCCTGCAGGATTAAGAATGACAACCCAAAAATATTTATATAAATAAAATGAATTATTTATTTAAGTTGATTACAATAATGATAATGATTAGACAAAAAAGACAAATAATCAGAATTATTCACTACACAGTAAGGATTGCTGTAACTACTAGTATAGTGCTATTTTTTAAAGCAATATTGAAGCAATTCTATTAAAGCAATTATATTGAAGTAATTTAATTAAAGCTAGCAAACCCTGTTATTAATGACTGGGCAAATCTCTTTCACTCAGCCTTGAGAAGTAACCCTGAGGGCTGTCCCCATTCAAGGTATGGATCATCACACACCTTAGGGAGGTATGCTAGAAGTCATCACTGGGCAAGACTTGAGTGCTTTTTAAGGATGCAATACTGAAATAATTTAGGAACATTCATGTTGGCCCCTGGGATGGTACTTTTGCAGTATTATCTGATCTCTTTTATTACCTCTTTCTGAAAATGAAAGGAATTATTTCCATGCCTATTTCTCTCAACAGACTATAAGAAGTCCAGACAAGTAGCTCAGAGGTAGACCTCTAGTTGCTGAGACCTAATGTTAGGTGTCTATATTATAGACTCTACCTAGCACATCCAATTTACCGTGACTCACTACGAATTTGAACTCATTTAGCATTTAATTTCTGATGAAGCATTCTCAGAGGTAAGATACATAAGGAGGAGCTGGAGCTACAGTGCTGGAGCAGAGGGACTGAGAATCTTCTCTAGTGGGAATCCAGGGGGTCCTCTAGGAGTCTTCTGCTCTACTTCTCTATGTGCTCTCTTAGATTATGTATATGCATTTGTTAGAAACAACAGGTTGAATGAATTAACCAGGACCTTTTAACTCACCTTGTGTAAAATACTTTGTTCTATAGTGCAAGTCACAGTTCTTTGGCTGCATCTGAGTAGTATTTTTTTAAAAGATAAAGAATACAGTCAGTGTCCAGCTGAATAAGTACTAAGATTTTGTCATAAGATATGTTGAAAGCTCTTCAGTTGTTTTAAGAAAATAATCAAAATTCAGCGTGTATATTAAATTATCAACTATCTAATAAGCATGCTACTTCCCAGCTGGGATCCTTCTGGTACATTCATTCATCTTCAACCAGTGTAATTAAAGATGAAAGGTGTAACACTGATGATCCTTCTCTAGAGATCTCATCAGTTTAATTCTAGAACTATCAATGGGAAGGGAATATCATATAAATTGTTCAGACTTAATTGTACACCTGCTGGAGGTCAAGCAAAACAACCAAGGTCTACTGAAATAGGGTTTGCCTTCAGTAATTTAGTAATTTGGTAGGAGGGAATTTGGCAAGGTAATGAAATCTTTGTTTCATATCTGTTAAAACCAAGCTGGATTTGTCTAGCAAAGTAAACACGAGGAAAGAACTGGAAAACAAGAAGAGCAAACAGGAATCTCACCATGAGAAACTGGTAACCTTATGCATGGAGAAAGTGAAGCAAAGAATGCAGTGTCAGGGTCGCTTTTTTAATAGCTTCCTGCTGGTGAAACAGGGGTGTGCAGAGCTACTTGTGTGTAACACAACTTCTTTATAACCTTCTATTCAGAAAGTGTGCTGTAGTGGATGAGTGAAAGAACTGTTTGTTTCTCTCAACAGTGATTTTAAATCACATCCGTGTGTTTCAATTTAGTGAAAAGAAAAAAGAGAATTACTCCCTTTTAAATAATTTTTCATATGGTGGTGTCAAAAATAATTTTTCATTATGGTGATGTCACCAGATCCACTTGATCCTTTTATAGTTGCTATTTAAATTGCTGTTTCCATAAATGTATATGACTGCCTTGAGGGTATCTATATTTGTTACTTGTCTCAGGAATCTTGGAGCAATCTCCCAGTCTAATTAAGGGTGATGTAATTACAGCTTAAAGGGCTGTGCTGCTAATACTAAGGTTCAAAATCATGAGTCAGGCCCCATAATTTGAGACTGGCCCCCAAATGTGAATATTTGCTTTTAAAAAGACTATATTATGTTTCAGGCTTGTGGTTAATTTTTGAACTCCCTCTGCTCCTTGCCATGCATGGTTTGTGTGTGTGTATGTGTGTGTGTGTGCGCGCGCGTGCACGTATGCTGCTGTAATTCTACAAATAATGTTACCTCTTCGCCATATGTTTAGGATAAGGCAGTGCTGATCCCTTGAGAAGGAGCTTCTTTCTTACTCCTTGAGAAGGGGACAAATTGCAGTGTCTTGTGTCCTTTTTCCCAGGACTGGAAGGGAGAGAGATGGAAAAAAGGAACAGAGGGAGACTTCCCTCACGGGAGGAGGAGATGCGTATCTTGAGCTTTCAGTCTCTTTTTGTCTCTTCCTCTCTTTGCTACTCACATGAGAAGTTTATCTCCCTGGCTTTCATATTGCCCAGAGGTGAGGAAGTACATGGAGAAAGCAACAGATTCTGAAACAAGACCAAAGTCTCTGGATTTCTCTAGAGTTTAAGCCAGGATCTTCCTTGTCCTGCTACAGGACAAAGCTAAGATTTGGCGATAATGGTTTTGGTCCCTGTGTTGCAGGAAACAGGACTTATTATGCAGTGTTTTGCTTCTGTCAACATTGTATTCAAGGTCTCTATGTACAAAAGGTGCTTAGCTAAGGCACTGATGGTACCATATATGTCAGTCTTCCATACGAAACAGAATGGAGGAATCTCTGCTTGGGTAGACTAATGCAAGAGTTAGTCTCTGTTTTTCTTACCAGTTTTATATAGCTTGACTAATCTCTGGAATCATTTATTCAAGTTATCCCTGGAATTTCAATTAGTGAATTACCATAGAGCATCACCATGTCTTGCAAGGCAATTTGTATGTTTTGCCTCAGAAATGGCCATGCCACAACTTAGTGTAGGAAGTGTTGCCTATGGATGGAAATAGTTTTGATTTCCTCTTCATGGCCATGACATAGGTAAAGAAATCAAACAACATTTCCCCACAGAGCAGCAGGGAGCTGCCTCTCCACAAAGTGTTCTTTGCCATGACACTTCGAAGGGTTATTGTACTAATTGAGATGGATTTTTTAAAAGGATAAGAAGCTTTCAGACATTCTTTTAGAGTGCAATAAATGTTTCAATACTTCAGCCTTTGCCTCACCCTCTGAATTGCTTGGCATCATTGCATATGCTCTTCTACTATTTGCAACCCTTCTTCAATAATCTATTCTTTTTGTATCAGCTAACTCAAGGTCCCTGGGGACTTTTATCCCTTTGTGTTTGTAGTTTTTTTGCAGAGACAACATTATTTAGGAATGACTAATGGCAGATGCCAGGTTTCATAAGACATTTTCTCATTCTAATAAGCATGTCTGTCACTTGATTTTCTTTCCTCAATTTTGACTCCACTGTTTGTATGTTATACATCCTTGTTGACTGGGCCAACCACTAAGACAACATATCCCCATTCTTAGCTCTTGTTTGCACATTGTCTACATTGCACTAATTAATTATACACTAATTATTAAGGACTGTATTTTTAAGTTGGAGAGTTTGTGTGTTGTTCTGTGTGACTCTTGTAGAGTCTTTTGAAAAAATGCAAAACTAATCTCAGGATGGGGGCTCCTTCAGTAGTACCGAATACAAGCAAGTCACCTTTTCTTGTCATTTAAGCTTCACCTCGAGTCAGCAGACGCAGAAATAGGTACTACAGAGAGTGGCACATTTTTTCCTAAAAGAAAAGACCAAGCAGGAGAAACTGTTCTCTGCAGGTACCAGTGGTCCTTCCCTTGCATCCAGGTGAATCGTGATGTTCCAGTTGGCACACCCTAATTTTAAAGCCACATCAGGCCTAAGCTTTCACTGTTTCCTTTTCTTACGCTTCAAATCTTCACCCACTGGATGTAATGGAGAACTCCTAGTGGGATGCAGGTGTCAAGTGTTAGAAGTATGACTTCATTGTATGGGCCAAACATCACTCCTGTTTTGTCAGCCTCCAGGAATGGCACAGGGATACTACACAATTCCCCCAGGTTCAACCAACCTTAATGCCTCAAAGCACAAACCATTTTCTGATACAAATTATTTTTTCTAAATAAAAACAACCAAACCCTGAGAACTACATATTAACACAAGTGGGACAATTGTATTGCTAAGCCTCAACAGTGCATAAGTTCTGATTAAACATTTTTTAATAAAATGTCTCAGTTCCAGAAATTTCCCTTTTGCTGACAGCTTAAGAAAGTGAATTTGTCCTTGGTAGGTTGCAATTCTTCCCTCCGGAACTCATACATTTTCCTAGAACTCCCCTACATTATACTTGGTTATTTCAGTATTGCAACGTATAGCATCAGCTCAGTTCAGCAAAGTTATTGAGCTATTGTACTGGTTAATATAGTGAAATTTATACAAGTTTAATCACATTTATTATCACTGACAACAATGCAGATGTTCTGAATGCTAAGTGAATTTTTTATAAAGAATATAATTAATTTTTCTGGCCCTGTCCAAAAATGCTTAGTGGTCAGTTCTGCCACTGAAATGTATTTGATAATATGTAAATCTGGCATTTTGGGAAGTAATTAAAAATAAAGTTGCTGTAATTTTAAATTCAGCTAATACCTGTCTTGCTACGTTCTAAAGCGGTACTGGGCTAAGTGCTTGAACTAATCGATTTTTAAAAGGGTTTGGTTAGTGATCTCAGGGGAAATAAGGTAGGTTGTATGAAAACATATTAATTATAAAGCCTTCTTTTTTAACGATGCATGCCCTTTTTGCAGTACAATATATTGATGTAACAACTTCTTCAACTTAAATCATCCAACAAACCTTTCTAGTTTTGTCTCATCTATCTTGATTGTTAGCTATATTTACTACAGAATGAAAATAAGATTTTAGATTTTTAATTATTAGCTATAAAGGATTCCAGAGTATCATTTAATTTCTTTGTAAAAAGTATATAACTTCAGCAAATTTTTGCTTGCTAGGAAATTTGTCTTTCTCAAAGATTAATATTACTTTCCTGTTCAGTATATCATATTTTGCTCTCAAGTGTGCAGAAACCTTTTTCATGAAAAAGTTTTTACTCTTTGAATAATATTTTAAATTAGTTTTAGAATGTCTGTTGCAGTTTTGCTTTAAGTGGATTGATATTTTGGAATTTTTATTAAAAAAGAATAAAGGCATTGTGTTTAATACAGAGATAAATGCTACGCCTAGCCCCTGGATTGCAGTGAAATATCAAGTTGTCTGGTGCAGAGAGGCTGGAGTTCTACCTGTAGAAGGCAGGGCAAGGGTGGAACTGTTTCTAGGGAATGTGGGCAAAGCTGTTTCTGATGATCAGGTCCTTTGCTGGAGGAAACTGCTTGCAGGCACGATGAGACACGGCAGAAGCTGCTCTGCAGAAGGAAGACTGGCATGTCAGAATTTAGTGTGGAGATAAGCATGGGTGGTTAGCAATGGGCACAGCCTGCTGATCTAAGTGAGACAGAATGCACAATAAGCCGAAATGCTAAGGTGGAGCTGCCTGCACCTTCCTCCTCCAATAAGCAGAAAAGGGCATTGAGTATGAAAAAAATTCAGTTTATTGGAATACTGAGATAATTCATCTGCTACACAAGAACAAAAATGAAAATCTTTGAATATAACTATTTCTCTTAACCATTGCTCCTTGAAGGACTGGTCCTTTCTTCCAGCTCTGCTCTCAGTTTTAGTGGCTTCCCAGGTTACAGCAACCACTACATAAAAAGTCTGGTCTTTGGTTTGAACCCTGCTTGTGTGTCTGCTCCTTCTTCTCAGGGTTTTTGGTTTTGCCACCCTGGAATCTAGGTGGTCAGTGTGCTCGAGGGTAGAATTCACTCCCTATAGAGAGTTTTCTTTGACCCAAGGAGCACCTCCTCTCACAAATCAAATGGATGGCTTTCCCCTGTAACTTCTTAATAAACAAAGCATGAAATACAAGTCAGTGAGCCATGGATCAAGAGAAAAAGTAGAATCACAGGATTATTTGGGTTAGAAAAGACCTTTAAGACCATGGAGTCCAACTGTTAACCTAGCACTGCGAAGTCCACCACCAAATCATGTTCCTAAGTGCCACATCCACACCTTTTTAAATACCTCCAAGGATGGTGATCCACTGGACTTACTGTTCCAGTGCTTGACAACACTTTCTATGAGGAAATGTTTTCTAATATTCAATCTAAACACCCCCTAGTGCAATTTGGGGCCACTTCCTCTTGTTCTGTTGCTAGTTGCCTGGGAGAAGAGGCTGACCCCCAGCTGGCTACAACCTCCTTTCGGGTTGTGGAGAACAATAAGGTCCCCTCTGAGCCTCATTTTCTCCTGGCTAAACAGCCCCATCTGCCTCAGTCAGTCCTCATAAGACCTGTGCTCCAGACCCTTCACCAGCTTTGTTGACCTTCTCTGGACACACTCCAGCACATCTGGATCCTTCTGGTAGTGAGAGGCCCAAAACTGAGCACAGGACTCGAGATGCTGCCTCACATATAGGGGCCAGATTTTCTGCTTTGTGCCATAGATGCTGCAGTAAGGATCAAAAGGTATGTTTTCTTATAACAGTTTCTTTAAGTAAGATTCCCTGACTTATTTGGTTTGTGGGTTTTGTGTTTTGTGTTTTTGTTGTTGTTTGGGTTTTTTTGGGGGGTGTTTGGGTTTTTTTAGTTTGTTTTTTTTTGGGGGGGGGCACATGTTTCAAAGAGGATGTTAATTTATGAATATATCACTGCTAGGTATGATCCTGTGCTGTTTTTGTGGCAAATGAAGCCACTACTTGCACAAGTAAGACAATACTAGCCAGACATCTCAAGTATTTTTAATGAACTTTGCAGGTAAGAAAAAGGATCTTATGTCACAGGTTTGGTCAAATTCTTCACATGCCATCAGAGGATGTAACTTTCAGCTAAAAGAAAATTATTAAGTGAATACTTGTATATGACTATCCTGTCTGAAAGAGAGATGTGAGCATTATGAGCATTTCAGTTACTGATTAGGCAATAGAGATTGGTGTGCATTCAGATCATGAAACTCTTGAGGTGCTTGCCTGAGCTTCACAGGGTGGTGTATGCAGAGTGGATGATCTGATGATACACATATTATCATTCGCATTTTCAATGCTGGGATGTGGGTGACAAGAAATGTGTGTTTCAGAAGATGGTTGTGCTAATTTTCCAGCACAGGAGATCCTGTGCCTCTTTTCCCGTTGCACTCTGGCTGTGTGATCCTGTTCATTTTCTTTTGCTGTCTCTGAAGCCAGTCTGGCCCCTTGATGAGACATGTCATCTTATTCAGCAGGCAGAAAATTACCTCCCTTTTTTGCTTGCTGAGTGAGCTGAATTGAGTCATCAAACTGTTGGAGCTAGCACAAAGGAAGTGGTAAGTACACACAGCTGGGAGAGAGAAAAAGGGAAAGCTGAACCATATTTTTAGTGGTAGGAAGCTGTTAGACCAGCTCAGCACTCTTGTGAAAACTCATTCTCAGTGAAGAACTCCTGTGTCATATTCACTTTGCCTCTGGACTGGTGAAACCTGAATATGTTGGCTGCTAAGGCTGGCGGTTCTGCAGAAGTGTTTTTCAGAAGAAAGGTCATTTGACTTAAGTGGGTCCCTTGGTGGAGATGTCATTGGCAATGGATATTGATGGATTGGAGCTAATTACTAAGTCAGTGCATAACCTTTTTGTTCTTATATATTTTTTTGTAAATGTAAAACTGGCTATAATGTGTTGACTCTTGAAAAAGATTTTGCCATTTACACTTCAAAAACGTTCATGGAACTCCAGAAGTTTTTCTAAAACTACAGATGTATCCACTTACTGTATCTGTTAGTCACATGAACAGGATGGGAATGCCTCTGAATCTCCAGTGCTAAATAATGTGAGACTTACTGAAGGGAATGCTTGCTGGAAAAATATAAAGCCACACAGAAGTGAGCATATTGGAGAGGTTTTATTTTTGTCACTATAGACGAATGCTAGTGATTATGTTAGGATTTTAAATTTTTGCAGTGTTCAGCAACCACCATAAATAAACTCCCACAAGCAATGCAAAACCTAACAACAAAAAAAAAAATCCAGCTTTTGTCTTGGCATTAAAGCAATGGACAAATTTTTTAAACTGTATTTAATATCCTCACATATAGGTCTTCTGAGCAGTTTCAGAAGTCTCATAGTTAATGCTGAGATTTCAAGCCCTTAAGGAAGCTGGCTTGAGCTTTCCATACCATGCTAAACAGCCTCCACACAGTAGGGCAGAACTGACTACCTGTCTATCACAACAAAACAAATTATATATCCAGATGCGGCTGGATATATCCAGGAACAGATCAAAACAATCGAAACCAGAAGACTTGAGTGGCCCTCAATGAAATGTGGCAAGCAACAGGACAAGAGGCAATGGGCAGAAGATAACGCATTGGAAGTTCCACATGAACATGAGGAAGAACTTCTTTACTCTGTGTGTGTGTGTGACTGTGCACTGGAACAGATTTCCCAGAGAGATTTCTGAGTAGGGAGGTTGGACCAGATGACCCACTGTAGTCCCTTATACCCTTACCCATTCTGTGACTCTGATTCGGACTGTTTAATTTCTCTGAAAGGTGCTCAAAGAATGACAAAGTAACAGAGATCAAATAATGGATCAAAGAAAGTAGGTGTTTTCAGAACACATTAATAGAAAAATATTTTCTTTGTGGATAGGTTTCATCTGAGCAACTAGGGTACTTAAATTCTGATTTGCAGAAATGATAGAAAGGTTTTTGAAACTGTTAAATGACAGAAGACGATGACTCTGAGACACTTGTACAATCTTTAGACAAGATTATTGTTACTACAATAATGTATTACAAGTTTCTTATATGGATAAATGTATATCAGGAAGTGGGAAAATAAAGAAAATGAAAAGGAGCTCTTAATAAGTAGGTACTGGGTAGAGCCTGGCCACAAGAATGTACGTGAAATATCAATTCAAGTAGTGTGGGCAAAAACGGAGGCATTAGAACTGTTAATGTACAGAATGAAACTGAATATCACAGAGAGGTGGCCATGGCTGGACCGGGGAAATATGATAAGAAAAGCCAGAATCAAAGAATATACCTCCACTCACTATTTAGCCATGTGATAAACCCAACACTCCCCCCAACCAAGCCGAACAACAAATACATTGGATAAAACTGTCTTGGATTTAAAATTACTTTTAGAAAGGTGATAAAAGTAGTAACATTGGCAAAGGACCATCAGACCTTGATTTGGTGATAACTGTGGATCTGGTATTGATTTCAGAAAAATAAATAGCACTGGAAATGTATTTACTTAACTAAAAAATAACTTCCCCAGAATAAACTAGAAAACAAATGCTGTGAAGAAGTCTATCACCACCTTATTTCTTAAGAGCAATCTTTCTATTTTTTTTCCCCAATAGTCACTGAACTAGCAATGCTGATGCTATTTTAAGCTTGATTTTGCATGAAGATGGTTGAGAAAAGAGTATAATACAAAATTACTTCGAATTGAAGGGCCCTGCTGCCTTTCAGTCATAATGAAAGAACAGACAAAGGAAAGTTCACGGAGTTCTCAGTCTGAATGGGAGAGAAGTGCTTTCAAATAAGGGGGTTTGGCCAGGGAGAGCAGCAGAGTGAGATATTCATAGACTTGTTGGTAGAGGAAACTCGTAAATAAGTCAAACGTGGAAAATGAGTTTAGAATTTCAGTCCCAGGAAAGCAGTGAAAATATGTTGGAAATGCAGCTGTGTCAATGTTCACTGTAAGGGGTACCCTAGGAATGTCTAAAGTTAAAGAAATGGATAACTTTGAGGCAAGAGATAATTGTTATTGAAGAATTGGGAAAACTCAACCCTTGGAATCAGAGATCCAGTATCAATTTTTTCAGTAGTTTTCTTGGTTATGAAGTGGTTCTACGGTGGATGAAGAATCTGTTTATGGAGAAAAGTAACCAGAGAAACCTACACCTGTTAGCTGAATACTTTATAAAATTCAGAACACGTTTTGAGAGAAATAATTATTAAGGACATCAAAACAAATGTGAAGCTGGATAAAATGTCAAAAAATTTTACCAGAATAGAAATCTGCAAGCCTATCCTCTCATCTTTTTTAGTATGATCAATTATTTTCAAGGCAAAGGAAATACATTAACTAATAGTTAACTAATTAGAATTGCAATAAAATGGTATATGAATTTCCTATTAGATAAACTTGATAATGAGGATGGTTAAAAAACCCTAACCTGTCAGGAGAGGAACTGTCTAAAAAAAGGAGATAACCATACAGCGTAGAGGGAGTTTATAGTTATACCACCTCTGGAGAAACTATTGGAATATATCTCCAACAATCTTTTCATTAATGTCTGTGTAAAGGCTCAATGTTTAGAGCCTAAATTAATTTTGCTGATGGTTTAAATTGGCCAGGCATCATTAATGCAGAAGAGGATCATAATATGCCAGTAGCAAGACTGGATGAACTTGAGAACTGTGATCACAGAAACGGGATGGAATTAAAAATTTGAAATGCATGAGTCATACGAAGACTTTCTGCTAGGATTTGGGATCTCACCATTAAAACAGACAGAAGAAAAAGCTTGATCAAAGAATGATACAAATAGCACAAATGATGCAATGCTACAGAAAGAAAATTCAATTCTAGGATGTGTCTGCTGAGGGACCACTACAGAAGGAGGGAAAGGAAGATGTGACTGGATGAGGAACATCTTCACTATTGTTGTATTACCCCAGTGACCTGTGTTTGTGAAAGACAGCTGAAACCAGAAAAGCTGCAGCGAAAGGCTAGGGAGATGATGAGGGGAGTAGAGAGAAAACAAACACACCTTGTCCTTTTTAGCAAGGAATTTGAAGACTGAAAAAGTATTTAGCACAGGCCTGTATTGCTTGAACATGTTCTTGTCTAAGACTGCTGGGAATGAGATTCTTTCAGTCATATATTCCTACATCTGCTGATTTTGGTTCCTTTACTACTCACCATGGAATTTCTCTTAAAATACAGGAGCTCTTCAGAGACTAGGCATAGGGAATTAAAAGAATTTAAGTAAAATAGCATATGCTTAGATGCTTTTACCCTGTCTCTATCTGCCATTAGATGTATTTAAGGGGAAAAAGCTGTGGAAAATGTGCAGAGTGAAATTCTGGCTCCAGCAAAGACAACGTGAAAAGGAATAATTATGGTTTCCCCCAGCAGTATACTTTGTGTGAAATAAAGTATCTCTAAGTAGTTCATTTTTATGGTCATCTGATCTTTCCATTGTTCAAATTCTTTGTTCAAATTTAGAAGTGTTAACATAACTGATTTTTAAAGAATAAAACCCTGAGATTATAAAAAATTAATATTCCTGCAAAGAGGAAAGCAGGACAAGTCCTGTTTTCTTAATTTGAACAAATAATTATTAGGAATTTTAAAAAACCTCACAAGTCCTTAAGCACATGTTCTTTGGAATGAAATGATCTTAGATTATGGGAGAGAGGAGGGTTGTAATTTTGCTGTCTTTCACTGTCACTCAATAAATTTCAAAGATTATTGGAAGCAGGTTCACACAAGACTGTTATTTGTCTTTTGAAATACACACAAACTCATAGGACAGTTCATCTAAATCACTTTGAAACACCCGGCAGCCTGGTACTGTAATGCAAACAGAACTATTTTATAAATCAGTCAGGAGAACTCATTCTTTAAAAGATATGCTACATTACTGGAGGCAAAAAGCTCTCTGTTTTGTTATATAACAATGACACTAACTCAATTTAAGTGTATAATGATCCAAGTCAGCAGTCCACAGCAACAAAAATTTAATAGGAGCCTTATCTAGTTTGCTGACACGTTCTTCTCTAGAAGCCATTATAGGCTCTTCAGTATACAAAACAATTGGCTCTAATCTTTAATATTGCTAAGCAGTGGGGGGCAAATAGGCATTTTAGCACAGCTTTGCTTTTTATAAACAGCATTTAATATATTCACGTGCTCTTAGGCACAGAGCTGTATGTCAAATGTTTTTGAAGTTTGGTCATTAGAACAGGTGCTCTAAAAGTAGAGAAGCGTTTCTGCACTCCCGTGATGCCCTTTAAAATGGATTGAATGTCACCTTGTTGCAAAGGAGGAAGATTCCGGTGAGGGCCTCCTTCAGGAACAGCGTGATTTCCGATTATCTCCTGATGTAAATTAAAGCCATGATAAAATTAATGTGCTCCAGAGAATCATGATAAAGAAAATCACTCTGTTAAATACAAAACCAAATGTAATTTCCTCCCTATTTCTTCACTAGTTTTCTATGTACTACATGTAAAGGGTTTAGTATACTGAGTAGGTTGTAATGGCTACTTAGCTTATGATATGGAATACTTATTGGGGTAGTAGTCCTGGGACAAGGACAGCAACAGAGGAATATGCTGTCAGAAAAAAACCCCTGTGTCTACATCTCAGTCGTGGGTGTTCAAAATTCATTCATTCTGTTCATTTAAATGCCTTTTGTTTTTTTACTTTTACAGTTTACAAGGCAATCAGAGAACATAACATATAAATACATATTTTTTTATGGTTTTGGTAATGCTACAGTGCTTTAGCAGTATATATTGGCCCTTCATAACAGAAAGGTGAAAATTAGCGTACAAAAAACGTACTCTTTGCCTGAAACATAAGATTTTATACAGAAGGCACTACCTGAGTACCTGAGTCCAGTCACATTATCATCGTAGATCAGTAATTTTTAGTTGACGCATTTGAGAGATGTGAATGAGAAAGGGAAATCTAGAGCTAAGAAGTGGAGAGGGAAGATGTTTGGTGCACATGGAGGTCCAACCTTGACTAAGTCACACCATGTTTGCCGTGGGATAATGTCATAGACAATCGGTTCACCTTGGCTGCCACATGCGGGAGGTTTATTTCACTTCAAATGTTTGTGATATAAACCACTACACCTGAACTAGTCAGGCTGATCTCTCTTTATTCTGATGGAGAAAAATAGGCAATTTTAGGACAAGACCAGTTTCCAACATGTACTTTAGATGGAATGTGTTGGGTCACAGAAGTACCTAATTCTCTTGATATAGTCCTGTGGGATTTTTTTTTGTTTAGTTTTTGATTTCATTCTGTGCATGAGAAATAGATCCTGCTGGTATGGACAATTTCTGCCAGAAATGTTATTACAGGACACATCCTCTGTCTCTTACTAGTGTAGGCATAGAGCCGTCCTCCCATGCATAATGATACAGTTGTGCGAGATGAGTGCTGTCTGTGCTTTGTTGTGATGGCTCTGTTTGCCTCCTCCCTTTCTCTTTATTGCTCAGCTAGCAGAATGAGTTCAAAAGGTTAGTGTTTATGCAGCCAGTGGTGAAGGAAACAGAAAACCAGGAACTTTGTGAAAAATTATACTGCAGAAGGAGGATTTTTGGAGTTTCGTTCCATTATATTATGGAATATATATATGCTGACAACTTCCTATTTAGTATTGTCAATCTTTTCTAGTGTTTCTTTTCTACAGAGCTTATGGGACCTTCTTTTTATTTTAATTTTTAGCTACCAAATAGTTATCTGACACCTTGTGAATGGGACTTGAGGAATAACAAAACTGAAAGATTGCACCATGCAAGGATGTTATTTGACAAGATAACTGTGCTGCTCCAGCAGCTTCCAGCTGCCAAAGAGGGTAGTTTTGCTCTTGTGTTCTCTGCTCCATCCCCACTATCAGTTTTCACTTGCTTCAGCACAATGAATGGCCAAAACCAGCTTGGCAAAAGAATTAAAAAAAAATAAAAAAGTAAAGAAAGGAAAGAAAGAAAGAAAAAAAGGAGAGGGAAGGAGGCCATAGGACACCAGTGCTGCTGAAATTGAGAAGACAGGACTGTGTGTGCTGAGGGAAGGTAGGCAATGTGCTTGCAGAGAGGAGGAAGGAGAAACTCTCTTTTGGGCAATAGCATGTTTCTCCCTGTCTTACCTGAGGACAAATATGATGACTATAGCCAGGCATCTGAAGAAATGAAGAAGTTGCAATGACCTAGGAATGATGACATTTGCTCAGAAGCTGGTCCAAGCAGATGGTTTTAACTGTGTAGAGTCCTGAGGTAGGGCTTGCACCACTGCTGATGCTGGTGATTCTGAGGGCTTCCAGGACTGGAAGGGCTGCTCAGGAGGCTTTGTGGTTTTATACGTGTGAGTAGCAGGAGGCTTAGAGTCTCAATCAAATGTTTTCCATCAGGTGTAACAAAAAGAGGTAAATGTCAGAAAGAAAGAAAAGGTTTTCGAGGTTATGTTTATGTTTTTATTAAAGCAGTCCTACTGAGTTTCCTTTGGCTATTTTTCTGATTCCTCAAGTGGGGACTCTTATAGGTTAAGTAAAACACACTGGTAAAGCATTTCCACTTCTAAAATAGAGTGTTGGGCTGTCATTAGACCCTTGAATTGGCCTCATGTCCTACCGTCTGTGGTTAGGAAGGAAACTTGTTTTACATGCACTAAAACGCCTAAGGAAAACTTGTTATTCTTCCTCCACTCCCCACCATGAAGCTGGTTTTATTCCAGTTAAAATGTCTTTGGGTTTTTGGAAACATTTAACACTTTTTACTTGCGTTTCTTTTTCTTTATGAAGAGTAGCAGGATTCAACACCCCCGGAGAGAAGGTGAGCCCATGTTTGATGGAGACCTATCAGCTATCGGGTGGTGAAGTGTGAATTCACCTTGGCTCACTAAGGAAACTGACAGAGGCAACATCTCATTTTCCTCCCTGTAGTGATTGCTGTAAGGCAAAATGATATTTGAAGACCCGAGAAAGAAAAATTCCCATTAGAGCAAGTCTTACTAATTTTATCATTGCCAACCTCATAAGTGGCTGCTAACTGACTTTTTACCAGCCAATAAGAACATTCCTAGTTCCTTTAAGAGGAAGTGGACTTAAGAAAATGTCTGTCATGGAGCAAAACCATAGGCTCAGAGGATTTGACATTGTTTATTTCTCTTAGAACTCATTCATTATGTTTCCCATTCTTTTTGGATTTCAGAAGCTTATTTCAGAAAATGAACAGTCCAATACTGATCTGTACTAAAGCAAACACATGGTACATCTGGTGGATTGTACATCTGTCCTCAGACAATAGAGGAGGATTGGACAATCTCCAGGATGGTATTATGCCATAGGCTGTGGTTTGTCTTGTGTCTTACTAGAGATTTCAGACTCTCATTTTTGTAGCAGTGTCTTCATATAAAGATATTTCATTTTTGAACTTTTCCCTTAGCAACCTTCAGGAAGTTTTATCTGTGTTATCATACGGGCACAGAGGGTAAAATGAAAATATGGTATAAAGCCAGAATCCTGCAGTTGATTCAAATAGCTGATTAAGGAGTTCCTCCTGCACAGAACCATTTGAAGATTCAGGGCCCAAATCCACCATATCTCTAAAGACAGATATTGGAGAAGACTAAATGATTATATAATGATGATTAAACACCAAAGCTTTTCTCTAATAAAGAAATGAGGTATGACCTAATTACTAGTGTTTGCTAGTAAAGATTGATCCATTTATCATTTCACTCTCTGTAATGGTTAAAGTATTTTCCCTCAATTTTTAATAAAGTAGAACTTTTGAAATATTTTCAAACTTTTAAGATTAAGTTTTAAGTTTAAGGAAAAGTCCACATCACTTATTGGGGCTCGAGTAGTCACAATTAAATTACAATGAACTGAGAAATTATTCTGCCACAACTACTTTGTGCTTTTAGCCCATCTCAGTACAATGTAAAATGCTAAAAGTTTCAAGCTTAAACCTTAAGCTTGCCAAAGTTCAATCTATTTTTTTGCTGAGAAGTAAGTCAGCAGTTGTGACTGGAATGCACCAAAAGCATTCCCATATGGACTAGGCTGGCTCAGCTGACAGAGTAACCTATGAAGCCATTGAAATTTGGTCAAGCTTGATCAAGAGCAAGAGTTTCAGCATTTTTGTCTGATATCCTGGGAAGAGCAATGGAAAGCTGCATTTAACTCTATGGGATGTCCCATGAAAAATAATTTAAATGTAAAGATACATCTGCCTTCCCCTCCAGGCTTTGAAGGTATTATTCAGTAACAGGAGAGCAATAGCATTGTGATGATACAGGTAGTGCTTGAATTAGATGGCACATTCTTGTTTTTAAGAGAGGACATTTGTTTTAAAATACAGTACAGAATAGATAGCCATGCCAGACTCCAAAATTTCCTTTCTTGGACCAATGGTCTCATGACACTAGTGTTTGTGGTTCAGGTAGAATCACCGTTCAGATAGAATTTGTTTGTGATTCTGGGGTCAGTCCCATATCTGTCTGGACAGAAAGCCTTTCCGCTGGTACTTTGGAGTTTGCACAGTAGTGTTTTACTTGTGTTGGGTTCCTGTGCTGCAGATTAAGTGTTGCCCTGAGTGGAAAAATGAATATCAGCTGGCAGGCTGACAGTGAGCTTTTTGCCATAAACCTTGCTCAGCTTCAGACTGTTGATGAACACAGAGTGAAGCATCTTTACTATAAAACCCATGTAAGGCCCTATGTGTGGAAAGGTGAAGGCTTCAGGTGTTTTAAACTTGTAATGCCCAGTGCTGTCCAGAAGAAAGACAAATCCTTAATTACAGTTCTCACTTGAATTTCAAACACTTTCAGAACACCCATTTTTATTTATCCAGGCAGTTATGGGGGAAGTGGATTGTAAATTAATAGATCAGATGATCTAGCTGACGAGTTTGCTTTCAAGATGGCAAGCAGCACGTGTGAAATGTGCTTATTGCAACTCCACCAGCATACTCAGAACTTCATCAATGACACAAACATTGAAGCTAATTTCCACTGCTTCCATGGAGCTGTAGTGTCTGACTGTGTCTGTTAAACTGACTTTTGGAAAAACATCAACAGAATAAATGACAAACTGATCAAAACTTTATTAGGACACTTCTACCTCTTTTCATAGCTTTTGAAACCTTCAGTAAAAATGTTTACTGTTGCCACTGATGGTTAAGGAATATACAGATAAGAATTTTTGCAGGTTTTCCTCAGTATTTCTCCTTTTTTTATTTTGAATTCAATTGAATTCAAACAAGGATCAATATATG
The DNA here is from genome assembly GCA_013396775.1 of Cephalopterus ornatus. Taxonomy (NCBI): domain Eukaryota; kingdom Metazoa; phylum Chordata; class Aves; order Passeriformes; family Cotingidae; genus Cephalopterus; species Cephalopterus ornatus. Next base: position 118,965 of record VZRE01005461.1, on the reverse strand, counting down.
GATTTGTCCATACCAAAAGTATACTGCTCTGTGTAGCTACTGTTCCTAGATGACCTGAATTTTTGCTAATAATTGTAGTGAATATGGTAGCTTCAGTTTTCAGAAATGAGAAATGAATGAACTGATAAGACATAAAATCTTAGGTAGGACAAGTGTAAACGTCATTCAATTCATTGCAGAGTTGTTTTCCTTGCTACACTTGAGCAGAAAAAGGAAGGCCATAGGCTTGTGGTCTGCTTCTCTGCTGGTAGCCTGGTAGGTACGTGTCTTTGCTTCACATGCAAGCCAAGAGGTTTCTATCTCTTGCCTCTTCTTTTGTCTTATATCATTTCTACTCCCTTGACCTTTCCCTCTGCTGATGCTAGAGTAGATCAGATGGTGCTTTTGACACTTAGAATTTTAGAGAATGTTCAGTTTAGCTTTAGACTTAAATCTTTCAACTTAAACTTCAAATAAAAGATGTTCTCTGTTAGGTCTTTGGTCCTCTGGAGAGCTGAAATTCATTGCTCCATAAACCTGTACAATTGCAGCCACAATAATGTGCTTCCTACTCCTCTCCTCATGCTATAGATTTTATGATTTTGCAATACACTCTTTGTACTGCAGCTGTAGAACCCTCCATTTATTTTCCTTCATTTTGCCAAAAGATCTTGGCAACACATCCCTTACATCCTCAGAGAAGACCTCTGTTCCAGTGGTTTGCTTGTGTTATTCTTCCTTACCCTGGCATTATATCACATGGGGTCCCAGAGAGTTCCATGGTTCCCAGGTCCAGTTGTGCCTGGGACACACCTGTCCATTCTGTGTCTCTCTATTTAAAGAAAACCCAAGAGGGTAGATGTGACTTGTGCTCTATCAAGTCTCCTGAGGTGGATGATTAGAACAGTGAGACTGCAGGGCACATTATGGTATGCCTTTTGCCTTCAGTCTAGAAATAGCCTCTGGACTGAGTCTAAATTTGTGTGTTATTGGAGTGGGTGAACTGTTCCTATGTTCCCCAGAGAAGATGAGAGAAGGAATGAGGAAAATAGCATTGAGTTCCAGCATTGCAACAGATGAGTTGGCCTACTGTGGGAAAGGTCTGTTTCATTCATCACCTGTGAGATACTTATGTGAAAAGACTCTATTTCTATTAAATTAATTGTTAATGCAATTATTTATAGAGCTTCTCCAACTGTAGCTACAATTCCTCATCTCTGATGTGAGAGCAGACTTTCAGAGGCCTCCCACAGACTACTTATCCTTGTAAGCATATTCTTGCCATTTTCCATTTGGGCTAAGCACAAGGGAAATGGCCAAACTTCTGTAGGTGTCTGTGTCTGTCAGACACATGCAAAAGGGGACAGTGAGGCTATATACTTTGGAACATACAATGAAAAAGAAAAAAATATGGCATCTGTTTTCAAGATAATTGATTTCCATACATTTAAAATGTATAGTCTGTAAAGGGCTGACTTAGCATTTTATAGAATATTTACCATTCTTCCCAAACTCTGTCCTCCACTTCTGATTATATTTTGCATGTAGAATTGAATATTCAGTTATGCGCAAAGCTATGGAAGCAAATTTTCCTGTTTCTAACTACACTGCTTGCTTCAGTTCCCCTTGTAATAATATTTAGATCCAGTTGAACGTGCAGTTTACCCTCCATGTTTAACTTAAAGTACCTGAAAATTTAGCTCCGTATACATATATATATGTAGACACACACATGAATATTTTCTGAGTTTTGCAATGATCAGATCCTTGACCTTAAAATGCTGGCAGTGAGGAAAGAAGTAATTATAACGTTTATATTTGCTAGTATCTTTGTATGTATTTTATTTTGTAAGAAATCCAAGGCATCAAGCAATTCAAGGGAAAAAAACATTGCAATAATAGAGAACAGGAGGTCACTGATGAAACCTTAGAATCAAATTTCAAATACAGTAGGGAATAAAATATTACAGATCACTTTCAAAAGCTATCAAGTCAAAGAAGCCTGACATTCAGAAAAAGTCAAAAGGCATTAATACCTGCATGGGATCTAGAAGTAACCATTGCTTATCAAACACAGTTTTCACACTGTATAAAAACCAATCATTCTAGGAGAAAAATGGTTCTTCTAAATAGTGCTATTATTTCATTGTTATGACCCTCAGATTCAGGATAAACCCTGATGGCTACTGTAAAACTGCCTGAAATAAAGCCTACTAACTCCCAGTACATGTGTAAATTTTCCTGTAATTACTGAGGGATGCTGCTTTTTGTGCTTTCTTTATGAGCAAGTCTGCAGCATAGCTGCTGGCAGGGGTTTGGAGCCTCAGGATGCTGCCACAGCCCTGGCTTCTGGTTCCCTGTTCTCCTCCTCAGGAAAATGTGGCTGCTGCAGCAGAGACGAAAGTTTACAGCTGCTTGTTGTGACCAGGGTGACGTGGGGCAGTCATAGCATTCCTGTGAATCTGGTCAATGCCCTTTTTATAGGGTGAAATCCTATCCTTGTGAAATCAACGGGATATTTGCCATCACAGGGCCAGGGTTTCTCGCAGAAGTCCTTCATTGTAATCCGAGATAGACAGGCAGGCATCTCTGAGAGTGTTGAAAAAAAATTCTCAACTTGCTCTAGTTTGTTCCTGCTAGGTCCAGTTTCCCCCTGTCTTGTATATGAAGTTTAATTTTTCACTGTGCCTGAGGCCTGGCAGACTGGGAATTAGTTAGGACTATCTGCTGCCTTTATCCCCCCCAGGTACCAGCTAAAATTGCGGGGAGGGAGCTTTTGACTCAGGCTGCTCCAGAAGGCTGTGCAACAGAGCACAGGAACAGTAACCCACACTTCACCTCCTGTTTTTGCTTTCCCAAATCCTTTCCTCCCTACTGGGCTATTTGTTTGCAGGGTGACAGTGATACAGAAGGTCTCTTCCCTCCCTCCTCTCTCCTCTTTGATGCAAGCGAGATGGCTGCAGGGGAGGCTGGTGATAAAAGAAAAGGACAGGGTTTTCAAGCACAGCGAAGCACGTCTGTTGTTTCTCAGATTAGAATTGAACCTATAATAGTTGTCTGACAATTTGCAAGTTGGATTTATAAATCTGCCCTTGTAAGAGGCTGAGTTATAAATGCACTGTGCAGTTTATAGAACCTGACAGCAAATCTTAACTGCAAACCCTTGATTTATATACCATCTTTTAAGACAGTAATTTTTAGTTCGGTTTTTACTGAAGTATTTCAGTACATGGTAAGTCAGAGAAAAAAAATTTCCATATCCTGAATGAGATTTACAAATCTTAAATCAGATCTCTAAGTCCTACAACAGATTTACAAATCATACCAATAAATCCAAAATAAAACTATGTCCTTTTTTTATTCCCTTTGGCTTACAAATCCTGATTTTGCAGATGTTTGGTAAGGAAGTGATTTATAAAGTAAGAATTCAAAGCTCAACTGTCAGCATGATCACCTCTGAGAGGTCTGGCTCTCACATCTTATCTGAGTGGTTTGATTTACAAGCTGTAGTCAGGCTTTCTCTATCAGAGGTTTTCTCCTGAAACTTGGAGTTGTTTATTATGAAATCTACAAAAGGTTAAACTCTCTGTCTACCACAGTTTGACTGGCCTGGCAGTGTTATAGAAAAGGTGATACCTAATCAGATTGCAGCTGGCAAAAGTGCTCTACATAACATTTGGTTGTCAGAGAAAACAAACAGCAGCTGAGCAACAAATTCTTGAAATGTTAATAAGCTGAGATCCCTGACCCTTTCTTCTTGCATGCATGGGTAAGACACAGTGCACACCTTCAACAGCTAAAAGGACAGAGGTGTAGGTTGGAAAGCTGCTTTTACACTTGTTTAGAAGTCCTGTTAGAGGTAAGATGAAACATGGGTCGCAGGCTTTACTGAATATATATAGATTTAAGCACATGCTTCAGCTTGCATTTTAGTACACTGCTTAACAGGATTGTAGCTGATTCTTTTTCAGATTTGAGATTGGATTTTCTTTCTAACTCATGTCAATACGTTTGAAATTCATACAAATAAAAATGCCAGACAATTAAAACTACATAATTACAGAATGCATTCTGGAGGCTGAAATCAATGTAATAATCTGTCTCCTTCTGATGAAAAAAACCAAACTCCACCAACAATCGAAAACAGCTTCAATGACAAGAGAATATTTAATTTATGGAGTATTTATGTGAATTTGTTTCTACTTGATGGATGAGCTCCCACTAATCAGATAAGTAATTTAAAAATCACTTTCTATACTCTAGAGTGATCTCTTTAACTGGCCATTTTTTCTTTCTCAATAGTCAAGCTTTTCTTTATCTCATCTAACATGTTTTCCTTCTACCTACTCCTCACCTCCTCTTTATAGATTTAGTGCTAAGAATCTTTTCATATTAAGGAACTCGGCAAATAGCCTGTGTCCCATCTGCTGTTTGGATTCACTTGCTGACCTATGTATATAACACCTTGTAGTTCAGGGGTTGCTTTCATTATTATTTGAGCTCCTTGAGAGCTTCTGGGTATCTGCAGACAGAAGACACAGTGGCCACCAAGTTATAACACAACTTACAGACTCATGTTAATATTGGCTTGTTCTAAAAATTAATTAGTATTTGCCTAAACTCAAATACAAATGCTTGGTTGTGCTTTAGGGGTTCAAACTCTTAAGTGTTAAAGATAATACATTAGGTAGTAGAAAATAAGTGAGCCTATACAAATAAAATTGGAAACTTGTTTCATAGCATAAAAGGAGATTATTTTAGATTTCTGAATTATCTGCCCAATATGATTGTTTTGGCTAGTTTTGAAGCAGTTATTGCTCCTGTCAAAATTTAATTAAGGTCAGCTATTTTAGATGCAGATGTATTTGTATCAAGTAAGTATATACCTGCCAAATGATACTAACTACAACTGTCATAAAGGTGTTCTATTGGGGCTGAATTTTGTTGGACTATTACTTGATTGGTCTAATATTTCCTCCAAGCACATAATGGGCTGATGGATAGCCAGTCAGTACTGCTCAGTACTCTGGCCTCGTTACTCCTGGTGCTGCTTAGGACTTTGATGCTAAGTTCAAGATTGCCATGTTGCAGCAGAATCCTTGCAAAACAAGAAAGTCCATAAATCTTTTCTAGTAAATTCACTGAAACTCCTTAAAAAGTGAGTGAGATGATTCTAGTGCAGCTAAGCATCTAATTTTTAGTGTGATAAATGTTGTGATTTGACAGACAGCTACCTGGATTTGAAGAAGTGAGATCCGATGTGCCGGTGCCTACTGATTACACAGTGATTAATTAAATCCTTGTTTGTTGTTGGGAGCTGTTTACTGAACACAGCAGCTCATCAAGAAGAGACTTCCCAATCTGAACAAATAAATCGTGTAATCCTAATAGCAAACAAAGTGTTACAGAAATAATGAAAGACTTCAAGGAGGCTGTGGGGGCTGGAGCAGGGATGAGTAACTTTGTCTGTCAGTACATACAACCCTCACTAGGGCCTGTCGGTAAATTTTCAGGACCAAGCAAGTTAATGTCAGGGCAGCAGTTGTACTGATAACAAGATATTACATAAAGATAAACATAATTACAACCATGGGTCTGTGTCGTTTTTTTTTTTTAAAACCCTAATTATGATAGTAGTATGGTTTTAATAATGAATGGAGCTGTTCCAGAATAAGCAAGTATCTATTACTGCTCAGGAAAACTATGTTTTACTTTACTTGTGCTTGGTTTTATCCAAGCATACTGAAACTGCCTAAGAAAGAGCTATGGGATTTGGAGAGCCATTCGACCTATGATGAAAACGAAAACAGGGATCCAAAAATTTGCTTTGTGGCTTCTGTGGCTTTAACAAATCAGAGGAAATCTCCCATATAAAATGGCATAAATACATTTACTCTACTACCTTGGAGAAATGGGTACATAAAACTATTCAGACAAAGCTTATGCAGATCTGGGAAATGGTTAAGTAGAAGTCGTCTTTGTTTTTATTATTGCAGTTGGCATACATACATACCTAAAGGGGTGTTTGGATTTTCTCAACTACATATCAAAATTTCTTCCTTGAAAATCCTTCCCTGGATAAACTGAAAACCCCGGAGACTTTATATGAGCAAGGGCATAGTAAAGAATTTGAAGTGAAAGGTCTTTTCTGCATTGCCCTGCACTGAGCTGGAGGAGGACTAGAACATCCCAGGGACCTTATGTGACATGCCAGTAGTGGCAGTTTAGGCCACAGCACTAAACTCGAGGATGGACTTTTTGTGATCTGAGTATAGAGTGTCACTTCAATGGCCCAGAATTTGGTTTCACAGTTGTATGCTATGTTTAATTTCAATCTGTACCAGAGTGAATGGGTACAAATTCTGGCCCATGATATAAATAGTAGAACTTATCAAAATGTGCCTCTACTCTTGGAAAACTCGATTTTTTCTTTTAAAAATGTGAACATTCTTGATTGAGAACAGAAAGCAAAATATTTATTTCAAGTTGGTCCAATGTGATTTACAATGTCTCAATTTATTTAAACAAACCAAATGGTTTTATCTTGGGACAACTTGAAGTTCAAAACTGTAGTTTTAAATTTTTGGTTTTTTTTCTAAACTGTATCTTTCTAGGGCACAACTACGATTTCCCCGTCATTTGAAGTGCAAATAGCTCATACTTCATTCACCTCAACGGGTCAGCCTTCCCTGTCGGTACTGCGGCACAGATTACTTCAGGGAATTCTTGCGGCACAAAATGGAACTGTTGTTGGAAAGCAGTTCAGAGGAAGCATGTTGCTTTGAGAAAACGGGGTGTTTGGCTCGTAAAATACAGTTCTTATGAAGTGTTGTGACAGCTTACAAGGATCATATTGAATAGTGAACCAAAGTGAAGCATTTGCTTATAGGACTGCTGAGATGTTTTGCTTCAGTTAAAAGACATATGTTCGTATTTCCTTGAAAAAAAACTTCATCCTCTGGCTAAATATCTTTTGGTGTTTGTTTTTTTTTGTTTTGTTTTGGGGTTTTGTTTGTTTGTTTTGTTTTTTAAATTCTCTTTGCTTTCATTTGTTCGTGGGTTTTTTTACCCAAAGAAATCAAAATTATGCATAGAAATAGGATGTTTCTATTCAAAAAATATATTTCAAGAGCTTTCTCACATGTACAACTATTTCTGATACAAAAAATTGTTTGGGTCTGTCCTTTCCACTGTCGTAATGGACAATTTTGCAGCAGTATTCACACGTAACCATGTGCAAACATGCACAGCTCTAAGTTGACTGATATAGAGAATCCAAGCATTAAAGATAAGCTATTACATTTTACTCTGTGTTATAAAAGACTACAAACATTTCTCAGCACAATAAAAAGAGAGATGGGTAAATGTGTTTTGTATTTAACTTTTGAGGTTTTCAGCTTGTTCTGGACCACAGATACTTGAACAATAAGCTGTTACTGTTCTCAGCTCTACCCAACCCTACCTCCACACTCCCGCTAAGAAAGTAGTGAGGGGGAAGAAGAAAGCTCTCTTTCTGGGTAGCTGGAAGATGGAAAGGCTCCATAGTGAGACAAGAGAATAGCAACCCTCCATACTATCTTCTCTGTGTGAGAAGAACAAAGACTGTTTTCCTGGCCCTTTGCCTTGCCTCCCCCTCTTCTCCCTTGGTGGTGGAAATCATTCAGCTGTCATGTCTCAGCAGCCCCTGGCAGTGGGGAGGAACTACTCTGGCTTCTTTCTGTGTTAAGTCCCTTGTGAATCAGTCTCAGATTCTCTGTCTTTTGGAAAAAATGCATGTTATTGGAGCAAGTTGCAAATGTGCTGGTTTACAGAGTTTAAAATTATTGTTAACCTTTCACAGGAAGTCATGAAGAAAGGAAGGTAGCCTTTTATGAACTGATATAGCTCTTACCAGTTCCTTCAGCGAGTCCTCATATCAGAGGAGATTTAAAGTAAAGAAGAGAGAGACTCCTGATGGAATAAACTTTTTCTTATGTCTTTGAATTACAGGTCAGGCTTTGCTTATAACAATGAAAAAGAAGTCAGAGCAGGTATTGACTTCACAATGATACAGATCAGGTTTGTGTACTCATGCAGACAAAAATAAGAATTCAAAGCCAGACAACATCTCACAGAGGGAAGAAATGGAAAATTAAACCTCTCATTATTGCATTGGAAATTATAGGATTATATCTATCACCCATAGCATATAAAAAATGTTGTAGCCAGCCTTGCTGAGTGAATTTGCAAGACTCTGGAAACTAGACATTTAGAAATAGTAGTTAAAGAAGGAAATAGTAATTGCAAGCTGTTGTTTATCTTTGTTACATATATATAACTTACAGCTTTCTTTAAAGGAGAAGAATTATCTCTTCAGCTTCATCTGCTTTATAAGTTAGATTTCATTGCAGACTAACAGAGCAGCCTAATGAAGGCCATATCCTTAAACATCTGCATCCATTTGATAGGTAGATCAAATCACTGCTTCCCTTATGTGTATTTGACCCTATTCTTACTGGCTTCACTTGCAGCAGGGATTTAATTCATAGCGTTTAATTTTCAAATCTTAATACTCATCTATGCTGTCAGTGTATTTGCTAAACATTTAATATTAATCTAATTCAACAAGGTGATGTTTAAAACTGAAAAAGTTCTGCTTTTTTTTTTTCTCACTGTTATCATAAGTTGTCCTCAAAAAATCATATTATATAGGAAAGAAAAAAACCCCAACAGTAACATTTAGAGTTTAGTGGTGAGCACCACACAAGTTGTCAAGCGTTTTTCTTTGACTTCTTGACACAATAAAAACAGACTTAAAGATTTTTTTCCACTGGCACTTACAAATATTCTGGAGTTAATGTGTGTGTCTGAAGAAGAGAAGAACTTGACCTAAGTGTTTACTTTTATCATTTTGGATTCTTATCCAATACAAATGTGCTTCCAAACACGATGGGCTATGGATTACTGCCATGCCAGACAAAATGGGTATTTCAGGTTTCTCAGGCATCCATGTTCAGTGAATGGAAGGAATTGTTAAACTGTACTAAATAAGAACAAAAGCCCCAGTGAAGTATTCCCTTACTTAGAAGCAGCTTTCTGTTTCAATCTCCTTATTCAATTACATCATGGGACAATATGCAGGAGACATTGAGCCAGAATCACTTTAATCAAATAAAGAAACTGAAAAGGTCTTCTCTCAGTATCGTTTTATTGAGACTAATATTGTTATTGACTACAGTGTGTATATCAAAGAATCTGGATTGATTTAATCCTTTCAGGCAAGCTTATAGAGAGTATCCTCAGTACATGTCCATCAGCATATATTTATGGAGATCAGTGGCCTCATACTGACTTACATCAGCTCAGAGTTTACCTGGTAGCTTCAGCCCCAGCCCTGTTGGTAAGTTTCTGGATGAACTCTGGCTCATTCGCTATGCAATAATCATGAAAGGGAGCACCCTTATTTGAAAAGATGTGGTATATACTGTTTCCTGTGTGACAGCTGGCTGCTTTTTACTGGGTGAAAGGTGGCAAGAAACTCTCATTGCCCTTGCCCCCCACGGTGGTGTTGGTGCCTCTGCTGCCAGCACAAGACCAGACCTGTTTCTGTGCTCAGAGAACACAGAGGGCTGCCAGAGCTGATGACTGCCAAGGGTAAGTGATGACTAGGATTGCAATGAGGTAAGGAAAAGCTTCTTGGTCTCCCTCCTCCTCTAGTACACCTGTATATGGTCAACCACTACCTAGACTGAGTTTGAATCAAGCCAGATGCAATAACCCTTATATCAGCCTGTGACGAGGTGAAAGAAGGACTGTGGTTGCTTCAGTTTGGCAGTGCTGGCTTGGTGTTTCCACAAAAAAGTGCTGCATTTTTAAAACATGAATGAATTGGTTTAAGCCATTGCTGTAATTAGGCCTTTGGTGATCCTAATTAGGGGTTTGTCAGCTAATGCAGAATGGCATTTGAGAACATGTGTGTAAGGTGTGAATGACAAAGCATAGGGGCTTTATTTGCATATCTGTGTTAACAAGCTGTGTGAGGGGATTTTTGTCTGCAACAAAGCCTTCTTGGTAAGCCATGTGCTCAGCGACAGTGATAAGGAAGATGGCACGATCACAGCTGTCTCACTCTCACTGCTCAGTCTTCTTTTGTTCAAAAGATTTCTGTTGCCACACCGGGGAGAAATGATAACACACACTTATCAAGCCATTGTGACATATCAACAATAAAGGTGAGATTGAATCTGAGCATTATCTGAGCAGAACATCATCAGAAGAGATAGCCAAGGACCTCCATGCGTCAGTTGTCTGTCAAAGTGTCTGACTGATGGCTGTAAATGGCAAATACACCCTCTGAAATACACATCAGTTCTGAAAAATTTGCTAAGGACAACAGGTCATGAATGACTTAACTATCATTTATGTGATCTGTAATTATTACCTCGTTAGGCTGTGCTCCGTTAAAGCCACCCCCTGGGAGAAGCAACGAAGTCAAGGGCACATCTTGGACAGATCTCCCTCTACAGATCTCTCTGTGGGATTACCTTTGTGTTTAGCCTTGCTGTTGAAATAATCAATTACGTTCCTCTTCTAATTAATGAACTAGTATCCATTTCATAGGACATGCTCATGCTGTAATTAGCGCAATTGTGTTACCAGTGGAGCACTCAGGGAATGAACGTGTGTGGAGTGCTGTTCAGCTTGAATTGTATGCTGTGGGGAAGCAAATGGAATGGTTCCTCTGCTGTTGAGTGGACACATTTTTGATGAGAAAATACAGAAGAATCTGATCAAAATGCCACTAATGAGACAACATATTTTTCTCTGGCTTATGGTGTATTAACCACATCTTTCTCATTTATGATCAGAATTTATCTGGTTTTAGTTGAAGCATTTGTCTTAACTGCAGGAGAAAGTCTGTTCTGTACCGTAGGAAAAAAAGTCTGCAATGCATTGCGTGTGGAGAAAGAGAAAAGCATTTTGCTTCCTTCTATTTTTTTATAATTTGCTGTCAAACACTTTTGTGTATAAGATTTCAAAATTCCGTGGTATCTTGAAAATCTTTAATAAAAAGTGTAACATCAATATTAAACATATCTGAATAGAGGCTATATGAGGGGTGAACTAGATGGATCACTTGGAAAGTAGTACTTCCATTTGAAATGAGTTTACCTAATAATAATATTTTAGACCTTATGTCAATTAAATTCTATACTGAAAGTCAGAAGAAAAAAATACATATGTAAAACTTTATTAAAGCCAAGTCGAAATGTCTCAGGGAGTTACTGGGGCAGTTCTTTAACTGGTGTAAATTAGCCTGGCTCCACTGACTTACAAAAGGACCTAGCTCTTTAAGTTGTAGTCATAAGAATAGCTTTTCTGTGTTCCTCCTGGATTCTGAGAATAGCATACAGATTTATTTCAGTGAATCAAGACATACAGCAATAAAAGGTAGCAAAGAAGGTCAGTAAGGGGCTCTTTGTACATAAAACCAAATGCCTATGATAAGGGGTGATACAAAGGATTGTAGTTTTAGTTGCTTACTAGAGCTAATTCTAGATGGAATACTGTTAAATTAGAATAGGGCCTTGCTTGCTTGCTAATGCTAACTTAAAGGATATGGTTAACTTTATAATGAGGATTCTAACAGGAACAATAAAACCTTGGAGTCACGATAAGGAGCTTTGAGGTTTAAGAAGGGGGACCTTGAGAACTGATAAAGAAGTGCTCCTGGAGATGATACCAGTTTTGGGATAACTGGACAATGTTGGCTCAGCAGTTCTTAGCAAAGGTGAAAAGTTTAGAGAGGAGGAAGACTTCTTACTTCATCCAAAGACCGCCAAAGACCCCCAAAAGAAGACCCCAAGGGGACGTTCTGAGGTGGAGTTATAGGAGTGGTGTATGTTAATGATCTCCCCTCCCCTTTTCTGGAATTTTCTGACACAGCTAATGCATATGTAACACAATTAATGTATATGTAATACAGCTAATGCATGTGTAATATTAGATCACATAAAAGAAGCTGAACGAAAGTAATGAGGCAGGGCATGAAAGGCTGGATTATCCCCCATGCGCCCTGGCGCTGTAAATAAACATACCTGCTTCAATACTCTTTGTGAGTTTTGGGGTTTGTTTCCGCAAGTCACCTAGACTCTTACTATAGTTTTGTCAAACTGAAATAAAGAAAAAAGCAAAGGATTTGTTTTTTGTTGGTTTACTTGGTCAGCTCCCCCATTTATTTCCTTGTTATCTATTGAACACTTCAGTTTCAAACTTGCATTTCAGTTGGTTATACAACTGAATTTATTTGTATAGCACCTTTTTGCTACTGATCATCTGGTGGAGGAATGCTGCTGCATGCTTAACGAATTAGTGTTCTGTTATGTAGATGATGACAGAAAATATCTGCTTTATATAATTACAGTTTTAGAGCAAACAAGAAGGAAATTCCATTAATAATTTATGCATATGGTACTCAAAGTAAGTTATCATATTCCATACTCCAGCATGTAATAATTTTCTAGAAGTTAAAGTAACTATTTCTTACTTTGTCTTCCTCATGCATTTTGTGTGCCAAGTTTCAGCCTGAAGCAGATTTTAGTGGTTGTGTTATGAAACTCTCAAAGTGGCTGTGATGAGGACATTGACAAACTGAGCAATACTGGCGTTGCCCTGTTACAATGCAAAAGTTGCACACAAGAAGTTATATAAATCATTTTGCCGTGAATACATGCCTGCTGCCAAATGATGGGATTTGAAAGAAAATTCTGTATGTGCAGCTAATTCCAGACTTTTCCTCTTCAATATTTCTTTTACCTGCCAGTAAAATCTCTCACTTGTCTTGTTACGGGAGTATGAATATTGAATTAATGGACTTCTGTCCCTATCTGGATGGAAGTTTCCTGACAGAAAGTCCTGTGTTTTGGAGTGGCCAGCTGTACCAGGGCTTTGTACTGGTGTATATGTCTAGACGTGTGTTTGCTTTGGCAGCAGCATGCACAGAGATGGCACTTAAGAAACCTGTGCCGGCCTGTGCTCTCCCTCTTCCCCCAAGATCTAACAGTAAAAATCTTTCTCATGAAGAGGCTTGTGAACATTCTGTATGGAGTTGTGATAAATTACAGATGTGCAGTAAATTAAATTTATGATAGCTGCCTTTGACCTCCTCCTATATGCTTTACTTATTAATCACCTTTCTTCTGGGATCATTTCTGCTGAACAGCTTCCAAGATTTCCACATTTTTAAACTGGTCTGCTAGAGGTGTGTGTGAATATATGATGCTACTGAAGGAGGTGTGAGTCAGAGACCTCATCAAGGAGAAATATTTCACTGGTTTGGAAAACTGTACTTGAATGGAGAAAGAGGAAAGTTACAGCACTGAGCAACACTAGATTAATGTCAGCCCATTTCAGTGGTGCTTCCTTCTGTTGACTATGCTGTGATAGTGATGTGCTCATACACAGACAAATGTCTAATCAAGATTAGGATACGATGGCCAAATCTCTGCTCTAATTTGATCCAATTCTGGATTCAGACCTTAGATGGTAAATCAGTGAAGTCAACCTCTGTGCAACCTTTCTCCTATGTCCCCATACCCTCAACACAGAACTTGAGAAAAGGGGTCCATATAAACTCACTCAAAGTATCAGCTCCAGGAAATTGTGCCCCTTCTTTTCATGAGCCTGTGAAGATAAAAATACTATCCCACCACCATCCATTATATGCATTCTCTATATATAGAGAATATATTAGAATGATACTACGGATATTGAATTTATCTTCATGAGATGGGGATGGTCTCATCAGTCATGAGTGTCACAACTAGGCAAAGACACAAGTGAATAATGAAGCCACCCTTATCGAGTACAGATGAATTCAATTTCCTCTGCACTATAATGTCATATTTGATTCAGTGAACTATAACACTTTTTATTTTTTAAGTTGCCCATGGGTTCCATCTTTTTCTCATTCTCCCTCTCTAAAGCTGTTTTGGTGATGCATTTTTCTGCTTTTATGCATCCTGCATCTCTTTTTCCTCTGTCTGACATAACAAATAAGTTGAATTAATAAATGGCATACACAGAATGAGAACATGTACCATGTTAGGTGCCTAAATTCCCTGACCCGACTAGCTTTTCTGAAGGACCTATCCTTGGCAGTTATACTGAGAAAACCTTAACCACAGAAATGCAGGGCAAGGATAAATAGGCTTGTTCTGGGATATCTGTAAGGCTGTATTCTCTTATGATTTTTGCAAAAGTGTGAGTCTGTCCATCCTGATGGACAGAGTAGCATGAGGGAATGAACTGTAGGAGTGGTTCTAGTAAGCAACCACAACTGCTGTGAACACAGGTCGAGAAGAATAATGCAAATATGCACAGTATTATGCAGCAGTAGGTCATATGCACAAGAGTTCAGGGAGCAAAAATTGCTATGGCCTTCCTCTTATCAGGACAGTCTAATATGAGAAGAGCTAATCAAAAAGAGTGCTCCTCTCTACAACCCAAGCCTCTTGAACTTTTCCCTAGAAAATGCCCTTACTGTGAGCTGCCAGTAAGCTGCTGTTTCAGGATGCTTTGGATGCACTGGGAACAAATGCCACTCACACAGCTCTGCCACAGCTGGGCATCAGACACTGCAAGAAGTGCAAAGGGACAAAGCATATTTGAACCCTTTCTCACTGCTGAAGTTGTGCCAACATGCTGGCTGCGGACAACACCAGATTTGTTTTCAGGCAACCTAACCTTTCACATAATCCTACGAAACTGAGGTCTATCTGCATAGACGGAAGAATGTACCACTTAAGCTATCAAGGGCAGAGTGTAGCACTGTCCTTGGGAAGAGCTCCTCCTGGCTGGCACAGCACTTGGCACAGCAGAGACATGGCTTCTAGCTCAAATCCCCAGAGCTTGCTCTAATTTTTCCTCCTTGCGATAAAAACCCCCACAAACATGTTGCATGAGCAATGCAGCTGCTGCATTGACTTTGGGCATGGTGCTATTTTGTACCTAGAGTGTATATTCTGTATTGCTTAACACAGAAAAGGGCACAATAGCTCAATTTCAAACTAATTATAGCAGTAGAAGATTCTATGGGAATGCCTATCCAGGTTTTACCAATAAACCCCTTAGAGAAACCAGGAAATGTATTCACATTATATTTACCTAATAGATGTGATTCAGTCTATTAGATGAGATATGAAGTAAATTAAATTCCATGGCAGGTGAACACCCTGAGGGTACTGTAGTTTATAACACTACATTAATATTCTGTAAGACCACTGCATGAGCTTAGTACAGCTAACTTCAAAATTACAGGCCACCTGCAGAATTTTTTCTGGTTGCTTTCATAGTCACTGCTGCAATCATAGATAATTTAACATAAATATTAAGTAAATAATTGGTTCAGAATATTTCAAGGTTAGGGACATAAATCTCATTCCCATTACATGGATGCAAACCATAATAACACAAGGTGGTACTTAACCTGGCAATCTTAGTTTCCAACGAGCCATATTCCACTTTTTGAAAAATAGAAAAGACCCAAACAAATTCTACAAAATGCAGTTACTGAAGGTGCAGAAGAATTATTGTGGAAAGGAGATACTAATTCAGAGCTCAAAAAATGAGCATTTCAAAAAATGCTCAGGCTGATGAAATGATTGTAATGAGCACTACTAAGGTTTTAGAGTGCATTTGTATAGATTTAGTGATATGAATATAGACTGAAGTGGTTTTGTTATGCTTTATGAAAGAATTATTTCTGAAGCTGAGTGCTATCTGAGGTAATAAGAAAGAGGTAGTAGGTGTGCCTCATTATGACAGCTGTGGCTATGAGATGCTTTTTAATTAGCTTCCAGAAGCTTACTACTTGCATGTTAGCCAGAAATAATCATTACAATTAACTAGGTGGTCTCTTAGGCAGAAAAACACATTTACATTTTGAAGGAGGTAAGCTCTTTTTCTAATGCAGTTCTCTACTGCCAGAGCTAGGGAATGAGATCAAGAAGAACTACTCTTAGACGTCAGATTTTTGGCTGTTTCAAAAAAAATCTTAGCAGTTTGTAACAGTGATACTTCAGAGTAAGTCAGCAAGGTGCTATGTCTATTGTGTCCATTTTTCCAACATTAGAAGACCTTTAATTTGATTTTTTTTTCTGTATGTACTGCTTTAATTTTTTTCTGACTGCAGTGTGTCTTCGTAGATTCTAGTTTGATGCCCCTATGCCTAATTTCTCCTTAAGGATACAAAAAAGCTTGTATTTTAATCTTTGCTTTTGCCTGTAAGTTGGTTTAATTATCCTTTCATTGTTTTCCAGATCCTTCTCAAAACATTTGCTCTCTGATATTATTGTCCAATAGTAAGAGGTGGCTGAGGAGGGAGACCTGTTGTGTTTCTCATGGACTAGAGAATATCTCTTAATGCAAAATTGATCTGAAGAAATAACTTTAACACCACTTGTCACAGAAAAAATTGCAATCTGCTATCAGAGTTTGGATCTGTTGACTTTTACCTGTTGCTTACTACATATAACACCTTACTACATATAGCATCACTTTGGGTTTAGTTAGATTTTTCTGTGTTCTTTTTATTTCATACCATTAATTGTTGAATCTCAATAAGCTAAGTCTCCATTAGAAGATGTTTCTAGAGGATACCTGTGGCCTATTCCCCTGCTGCATCAGGGAAATCTTCCACAGATATAAATTGTGGGTAGCAGGTCTCCCTCTGGGCTTTCTTTCAAAGGCAAGGATGCAGAGGCATTGGTTTTGGAGAGGGAGGCCAAGATTTGAATCTTCTGGTCACGATAGCAAAATCCACCAGAGATGGTTGTTAAGACAATATCTGAATATTTAGCAGTTGAAGTAACTGTAGGGAATGTTGCTTAAGAGTATTTGAAATGGGTTAAAAAGGAGTCAAAATCCACTGAGATCCTCATAAAAACCTAAAAATTTTTAGGAAGAAAGGTTTTCACTGTCTTTTCTCATATAATAGATGTTGTTCTTCTTATGTGCCCAGAAGTGAGTGTATATCAGTGTGAACTCTTAATTATAAAGTGATGTATTGACTTGTACCTCATTTCTCTCTCAAAATTGAGGTATATTTGTGTGGGGATAGTGCTTAAAAACACACTTGCATATGAAAGTATGAACAAAAAACAAACTCAAAGGAGGAAAACGGGGGATAGAAAATGAAGGCAGAAGAAGAATATAAAAACAAGGAAGGGATTATCTTCCTTATTCTGATAATTTTCTCCTCAGATTTATTGAGGTCCTAAGATGTGTCTTGATTACATTTTTCTCCATCTGCTAACATTCCTGATTTTGTACTTTGATGGTATGTGGACTCACACCTACTATTAAAGTTTCATGTTTGAATAATTTCAGTAGGGAAAAGTCTGCTCTATTAAAGTGTATAAGTTCAATAGCTAAAGTCTAAGGCAGACATATGAGGTAATATATACTGTAACTTTTTATATATTTAATTCTTCTTACTACACCCTAGAGATACCAGGAGACAATGAAGACAATGTGTAACGAATGACAGAAAGTGTGTGTTAAAGCACTGTATGGTGAATAAATTAAAGCATTTAGTCATAAGGCTAATAATAGGAGAAGTGAGAAATTAAGAAGTATAAGCAAGGGAGACAAAACACCTTGCAGAACAAAAGGATATAATAATTTTCAAACATGTCAGCTTGAATCAACTAAGGTAAACATTCAAAGCCTCAGTGCATGCCTGCACTAGGCAAGCTTTGCCACCAAGTACTGTAAAATGGAAAGGAGTCGTAAACTGTTAGAGAACAGAACAGGAGTATATGTCTGATCATTTATAATCTTTTAATCAAACATGGAGCTCATAACTTGGAGTCTGGTAGCTTTGGAGAGTACTTTGTCTGTGTATTCATAGTCCATTCGTAACGCAGTGAGCCATAAAATGCTCTCTCACTTTCTTGCTTCAGTGGTTTCAACACTTTCCTCTGGGACAATTTCTCTAATAACAAGAGGTAATTCAATTTTGCTCTTGCTCAGTCCTAAGCAAACAGTCCTGACTATTGTGACTACCCGATTTGTGTATGTTGTGCAGAGAAGACCTGACAGAAGTTACCAGGTGCCCTGTTGGACCGTAAATTGACTGTTGTGTGGACTGTCATGGATACTGATGCTTTATAAAAAACTGAAGGTATTGCTGTGTGTTGTGGCATGGTGGAAATGGTGCGCTCTTTTGCTGTGTGTGGCCGGGACACTGCAAGGAAAGGGCTCTAGAGGGGCAGCACCACTTCCCTGCCTTCCTCTCCCTTCTGCTACAGGGCTACTTACAAGCTCACCACTAAATGTGTGCTTTGTTGATTTTAGGATCTACTGAATAGATAAACTGAGTAATATATTTCATTCCGAAAGTTGCATTTCTGCCACAGATGCAAGGCTTCAGCCAGTAGTAGTGTGAATCAGGGGACAGGTTGTTTGAGTGTTCACACGCTGATCTAGTTTGGATTTTATACATGCATTGAAATTTGCAAGTTGGGAAGTTAATTTAATTTGTAAAACTGTTGAGTTTGTGAAGAATACCTTGAAATGTTTTCCTTATCAATTTCTCTAAATTTTTTTCTTGTAACTGTTTTAGACAGAAAATTATCTTTGTTTTTACTAATAATGAGCACTTACAGACTTGAATTTATATTACTGCAGAGAGAATGCTTATAGTTATATCGGGGCATGAAAATTGATTTAGAAATTGAATAAACTTTTATTCCATTTTGTAAGAACAAAACATTGATTTATTTTGTTTAGTTTAAAAAACAAACAACAAAACCCTCAGTAGATGAATTGTCTTTGCAAAGTTTCTTGGGCCTTTCTGCGACACACCTCATCCTTTTAGAAAGGCCACTGATGAGATTTGTGTTGTCAGATCAAGTATTTTCTTCCTGTAGCTCTTTTTCTCTCTAACCTATGAGTTTGAGGCTCATCTTCAGGCCACATGGTGCCAAAGCTCTGGCCTTGTCTTGTACTGACTGGGGATTTCCCTTCATGTGAGGGTTTGACAAACCCTTGCTGCTTCTGAGGATTTCCTGGTTGAAGAGGTTTTGAACCCTCCTCTGTTTTAACTATTTTTTTAACATTCCAAAGCAGTTGTGTTCACCTAAGATTTTTCTGTATTTTCCTTTTTTCTTCTCTAGATGGCAATGTAGCACTTTTTCTGCCACTGGGAGCCTCATGTTTCTGTAAGATTTGTATAAACCTAGTAAGCTAGCAATAGATATATCTTATTATGTGTATACAGTACTAGCTGTAATGGCTCCCCTGCCACTCAGCTGTGACTCTTGCCCCATTTCTTGTATCTCACCTCCTTCCTTGTCTTCCTTCTGTCCTCACCTCATGGGCTCTGTCTCCTGCTCCTGCCATTCTTATCCCACCATCTTAATTTTTTCCCTGCATCAGATGAAAATAACTGTGCATGAGACAGCCTTCACTTCTTTTTTTTCACTTTTTGTGACACTAGTCCAAATCTAGGTTTTCACAGTCTTATGTTTCCACTGGTTTCCTCATGTCCAAATTACTGATTTCATACCCATCCCCTCTTTGTGTTTTCTTTATATTTTTTTCTTTTTCCTTCATTTTCCTTCTTTTTGCTGTTAAGGTTAATAGCATATATTTACAGTTATTTAAAGGCAATTTCACTGCATCAGACCAAGATCTACCTATTATTCTGTCTTAATAGTGGTGAACGGGGAATGCTGAGGGAAAGAATGTTAGATGAGTGGTGCGTGAATTCCATTCAGGTGGCATTTGTGATTTTAAAGATTCCTTGAGTTCAAGGTTGCTGTGTATTGTTGCATCTGACCATTTTGATGGAGATTTCTTCTATGAATTGTGGAGTTTGTTCCATAACTAAATTATGGAACCTATGTAAACAGTTCTTAATTTTTAGATGCTTCGAATCTTCTTCTTGATAATTATGGTATCCCTAGTTACTGGATTAGAAGACATTGAGAAAAATTGTTATCCTTAATTTTGGGCAGGATGAGGTACACAGTGAAATGCACAGTGTGTAACAGAGTTATTTGATGCTGTCTTTTTCATTCATTTTTCCCTCCTTATTGATCCCCAGTGGTCTGTTTTATTTTTTAATCTGTTGCTGAGCATGAAGATGATGTTTCTTTGAGATGAGTGCAAGATGTCTTTTCAAGTGGTAATAGTTAATTTGGAACACATTGTTGTGTCTTCATTGTGTGGTTATTTCCCTCTCCTGTTCTTTGCTTTGTATTTTATTGGCAGTGAATTTAATTTGGTGTGTTATTACCACTTCACTTAGAAACTTATCTCCTGCAGCTCTTCATAGGCAGTTTACAAGAGAAGTGACTAATTCTGAATAGTCAGAGAAGTTAAATGCCCCCTTTGTGAATGTGCTGAGGAGCATTAGCTTTATCACAGAAGACCATCACTGGTTACCTTCCTGAAATGTGAAAATTGACCACTTATTTATTTTATTAATTTTATAGCCCTTAGTTAGTAGTTAATTCTTGATATCCTTGAGAGGACCTTAATTTGTATCCCAAGGGAGCTGTTTGAGAGTCACGTGTGGTGAACCTTGTAAAGGGGCAGGGAAGAAGTCATTCTCTAGAACACGCTTTTCCATATGCTTTTTAACTCTTTTGAAGCACTCCAGTGCATTTCTGGGTCATGATTTCCCTGGAAATCATGCTTACTGTCTGATTAAATTTGCCCATGTGTCATGTGAGTTGGCTCTTACTGTAATTTCGAACAGTTAGGATCAAAAGTTGGAAGTGACGAACTTTTGACTCGAAAAGATAGGAAACACAATGGAAGAATTAATTAACAGTTACAAAATTGCTGTTTGAAACAGTGCAAAAATACTCCAGAATGGGAAAGTGGAGAGTGGCTTGTACGAGAACCACCACAAAAATGTTAGCATCTACATAGGAAGGGAAGGAAGGAGATGAGAAAGAAAACAGAATTTTTTCTTTTCTATTTAAAATAAACTTAAATGCAGAGAAGTATGTTTGAATATATGGTACTAATGGCATGGGCAGAAAAAGTAGCCGTGACTAAGCATAGTAGGAGGTGTATCAGAAGCCACCTTTGTTAAATGATGGGGTCGCTCTTGACCTCTGACATGGGCATACACGTACAAAACTTGCGAGTTAGATTGAAGGTTGAAGGATGACTGTAAAAGAGCACAATAAGACAAAAGAAGCCATGGCTGAGAATAGGATGCACCTGACAAAAGACATTAGGAGTAATAAGAAATTATTCCACGTATATGCAATTTGTAAGAGAAATACAATGAAATAAGTTTCTTTTTCTCCTGTGCAGCAAATCTGCTACAAGAAGAGGGTAAGAAGACTTAGGGGGATGTGATGTCCTTTTTGCATCAGTCTTTGCAGAAAAGTCTGCCTGGAGGACCATACAACACAAGTAATACAAATTGGAAAAGGAAGTAGAATTCAAGACTACAACTGGAAAAAAAGCTAGTTCTTAGAAATGTTAGATGTCTTCAGGTGAATGTGACTGACCAGCATCATCCTGGGATATTTAAAGAACTTGAAAATATCAGTGCTTATGCTTAATATATGGAGGATAACCATAGCACTGGTTATCACAGCAAAAAATCACTGGAAAACTATGTTTGTATTTTTAAAATGGAAATTTAAAAAGGGACCTTTAAGTTCCAGAAAGATTCTGGAACAACTTATGAAAAAACTTGTGCTGAATTCACCTTGAAGATAAAAAGATGTTTAACAATGAAATGGACTTGGGAGAAAAAAAAAAAAAATCAAAGAAATTCAATGTCTTTGTGTGATAAGATAACAATCCACGTGGATACGATAGAAGCAGGAAATGCATATCTTCTTTAGAGAAACATGGTCTTGGTGAAAACTCAAAAGGAGGTAGTGTAGCTGATTGATAGCCACATCTAGACAATAACTCTTTGTGATTATTGTCTAAATAGAAACACAGTTCTAGTCAGAATTTTTTGAGGCCAATCTGGTCAGTGTTTATTTTGAACTTTACCAATGTTCTGAACTTGGTGCTATAATGGAGCTGGGATGCACTGCAAATTCTGTGGAGGACAAAGTTGAAATTCAAAATTATCTCAGTGAAAGGATGAAATCAATAGGGATATTCAGTTAGGCATTGATAATCAGCTACACAAATATGGGATAGGAAACAACTGATTAAGCAACAGTCCTTCAGGAAAGAGTCTGTAAGTATAGTGATAACAACCTGAACATGAGTCAACAATGTCTTGCTGTTACACAAGGAGAAATTTCATAGTAAGAAGTATAAGCAAGAAGAGGTTTGCAAGTCATATGACATAATCTTTTTGCTCTGCTTAGCCTTGGTAAGGGCACACTGGAGAACTATGAGTATGAACTGGTTTAGAGTACTTGTAAGATGTGAAAGCCTTCTGTGAGGGAGTAATCTGTTCTCTGCATTTATGGTGTGGTCCATAGCCATGAACTGCAGCAAGAAAGGTTATAGATCAGGTTTAAGTTCCTAAACAGAAGGGAGTCTGAGTCACTTGAACAGTGTACTTTCCTAATGCCATAGAAGCTATATTGCTGCAGGCTTTCCCACCACAGCAGTCAAGGATGATCTAACATATTAGAAATGACCCATTCTTGAGACAGGGGATAGACTGGTAGTGCTTCCAGTCCTGTTCACTCTTATCTCTCACTTTACCTCTTTCCCCTGGCTCCTCTGTTTTCA
Source organism: Cephalopterus ornatus (assembly GCA_013396775.1). Classification (NCBI taxonomy): domain Eukaryota; kingdom Metazoa; phylum Chordata; class Aves; order Passeriformes; family Cotingidae; genus Cephalopterus; species Cephalopterus ornatus. The sequence continues at coordinate 96,273 of VZRE01005461.1, read as the reverse complement.
TCACTTTTAAGCTGCTTGCCAACAGCTTCAAGACACTCTACTTCCTGTCCCAAGTTAATTTTGCTTGAATTAACCATGGAGAGCTAAGAAAGCCAATGTCATACTTGGTGAGACTTCGCAATTCTTTTACTTTCATTCATTAGTTTATTGAACAACATTTGTCCCAGGATTGATTTTTGAGGTACATGAGCTGGCAAATTCCCCACCTTCTGAGAAGGAATCATTCATTCCAACCTGTTGTCTTCTGTCTTCCAAACTATTATTAAGCCCTGAAAGGCCTTCTCTCTTATCCTGTTCCACTTTAATTTCTCTTCAAAACTGTTGCTGAAGGACCTTATTTAAACCCTGTGTTAGGGTTTGTTTTTATTTTTAATCATTGTACCTACTGAAACCCTTTTCTAACTGTGTCCTTTAAATCTCTGTTTCTTCAATTTTAAAAATGATGTTGATTCTGTCCCAGTATGTTACAGTTATTCATGTGCCCACCTGTTCTAGTTTCTATTATATTTTATGCTAATTAGCAGGCAAATGAATTTTCTGGCATGTTAATCAGACTCATTAGTCTGTAATTTCCAAAATTGCCTCTGTGGCCCCTTACAAAGCTTGGTCTCATATTTGTCTTTTCTCACTCTGTTGGAAAGTAATAGAACTTGCAGTCAACAGAAGGGCATATACTTTTGTAATTTATTCTGTGGTTTCACAACTGAATTTAGAACTTTTTGTGAGTATGACCTAGCCCTGGTTATAATATTGTATATATTGCTCAAAGCCTTTCAAAAAGTGCTTCTTAAGAGCTCTGGGATTTTGACTTGTGTTGATGCCAATAAAAATAATTAATTTCTTACAATGGTGTTACATTTCTTAAGTATGCCTCTTTGAGTGTCATTTTGCCCAACTATCTAGTTAATTTAGTTAATTTTTTTAAGAAAAACCCTATGTTATACCCTTATCATTGCTCTTCCCTCCTGTTTAACCCTTGAAGCCAGCCTTCAGGGAATAATTTCCAAAACTAAAAATAATCTGCCTAAAGAAAAGAATGTGGATGCCTTTAATGGCATCCTCTAAGTACCTATGGCATTAACTACTTTCTCTTTCAATGTGTTATTTCTTAAAAATTCAAAATCAATTAATATTAGTTAATCAGAACCAATTAGTGTACTAACACTTCTTAGAGCAGTATTTATTGGTATATTGCTACACCAAAGTAGGGTCCTAGGCTGCAGATGAGGCTTTAAGCCATTCTAATACTATTCCTCTTACTGCTTTTAATAATTCCAGCAAGAAAGGTGTGGATTTTCAGTCCTTCCAGAACCAGTTATTTGCTTTAAAATATCTAAAAAGACGTATATAAAGAAAGACATGGACCTATTAAAGCAGGTCGTATATAAAGAAAGACATGGACCTATTAAAGCAGGTCCAGATAAGGGCTATGAAAATGATCAGAAAGTAGGAACCTCTGGTTTGAAGACAGGCTGAGACTGTTGGGGTTGTCCAGCATGGAAAAGAGAAGGCTCTGGGGAGACGTTACTGGGGATACCTTTCAATACTTAATGGGGCTTATGAGAAACAGAGAGAGAAACTTTTTGCAGGGGCCTGTAGTGACATGACAAGAGGTAATGGATTTAAACTGAAAGTAGATAGATTTAAATTAGACATAAGGAAGAAAATTTTACAATGAGTGTGACTCACTGCAGCAGATTTCCCAGAGTAGTTGTGGCTGTTCCATCCCTGAAAGTCTTCAAGATCAGGTTGGACAAGGCTTTGAGCAACCTGAACTACTGAAAGATGTCCTTGTCCATGTCAGGTAGTTTGGACTGGGTGATCTTTAAAGGTCTCCCAACTCAAACCATTCTGTAACTCTGTGTCTTTAGTTGGAACTTTTTCACCTGATTAACATTGTTCAAAGGAAAATGCAAATTCATAAAATGACCCAGTATGAGTACATAAGCCAAGACCTAGGAAAATGGGAATATTTTCAAATTACAAACATCAATTACATGTAATGAGTTGGGATCTCTTGATCCCAAAGTATCACAAATGCAATAAGCCCACTGGAAACTGATGCTGTAATATGATAGGTCCTGCAGTGAAGGATCTTGTTGGAAGACTTTAACTTTCTAAATTCATCAATGATTTCATCCCAGACATGTTTTAATCTTTCTGTTCCCCCTATATGACAGATGCAAGAAGGAAAAATAATCATAGTATATGAAAACATTTCACCTGTATAAAAACATAGTACATAAAAACTTTTCGCTTCTCTAATAAAGGATCATTCTAAATGATGCATGCAAGTCTAAATATATTTTGGAGAGAAAGAGGAGTATATTTGCTCATAGTAATATAAACAAATGAGAATTAGGAAGTTGTATAACTCCATATTTATGGAGTTACTTTCAGTCACTGATCAGCTACCATGTAGTGAAAATACCAGAAGCAAAAATTCTGCATGATGGATCTTCTCTAAAAGAAAAAATGAAGCAAAAAAAGTATTTGTGAAGCAAATACTCCAATAAAGTGTGAATTGAGGATTGATTCTCAACCTTGTCTCTAAGGCATCACATTCATTCCAAAATACTATGGAACAATTGAAAAGATGACTGTCCTGTGACTACTGACCTAGCCACAGCTGAGAGTGTGATGGATTTAACATGAAAGAACTAATGGGAAATTTCCATACTTTATTGGGCACAGGTGGTGACTCTGGTATATCTGATGATTCTTTTGTATTGCAAATACTGATACTGTCCCACTGATTTGTATTGCTTTAGCAATGCAAAGCAAATGTAAACTAGTATTAAGTAGCCAACTAGGCCGTTTTTCTGACTGTTTCAAGGGAGTGGAAAAGCAGACAGACCATGCTGGTTTACTTGTCCTACCTATGTAGACTGGCTGGTCAAAAGGAGGATTAGCTTTTTAGGATTAGAGAAATCAGGGTTTTTTTTCACTGCTTTGCTTGAGAGGGGATGTTGCTTCACTGTTCTGGTGTACAAGCAGAGAGTAGGGGGTGAACAACTTGTAAATTGTGATGGCAGCTTCCTTCAAGAAAGCGAATCTTTGAACATCCTGTGTCAAGTCTCATCCTGAGCAGTTTCTCCTAAACTAATTTTTTCCCTTTTTCTCAGCCTTTTTTAGCATTTCTGCATTGCTAGATACTATACCACCCTTCAAAGTATTTTTTTAGTAGACGTATGCTGATACATTATTAAAGATAAATATTTCAAGTGATGCAAAGCTCCCTCAACTTCTTTTGAACTATATTTTTAATATCTAGTAAAGTTGATGTTTCAAATCATCCCTGATCTTAGTACCCTAGGGCTTGCAAAACATTAATGAATGTAATCTGAGGAAAACATTTGTCAGAGTGAGCTGGAAAAGGAACCATGAAAAACGTATTACGTAGACTGGAGCAAAATGGTTAACCTTCTGATTATAAATCTAAAATATTAAAATAATGAATTCACAGAACCCTATTAGACATCAAAGCTTGTGTCTTATTGGGGTATGCTTTTAATTTATATGCCCTCTTTCAGGCCAAAAGCAAACCTGATAAATTGAACAGTGAATTCCTAACCTGATTGAAAAAACCTGACTCTGGATCATTGTTGTCAATAGAAGGGAAACTGTGCGAGCTGAACTCTACTCAAGTAGATGCCTGTGGTATAATTTAATGGCCTATTTTCAAACCTTAAAACTTTTAAATACAGAGCTAAACTTTAAAGTAGCAACTTGGTAGCCATTATGCTCTTTGCTCTTTCATTTCAGTTTTCTTTGTTTCAGAAGTCTGCAGCAGGGGCAGCTGTAGCAAGAGAATTTAAGTGCTTTCAGTTGGCAAGAGCAATAGTATTAAAGTTAATAAACACTATGTCTTTTTCCCCCTTTGTCCGATGAAGTGAGGAAGGCACTGAAATGGATGTGCAGGCAGCTGATAACCTAAACATTACTCAAACCCAAATCTCATTTTAGGAATGTTTAGACACTCTTCATTACATAGCCTTTCCCTTTTAAAAGAGTGAAGGTTTTGTTATATTCTACCTAGGAATACATTAGAATTTCAGAGATGACAGATAAATATAGTGCATGAGGCATGTTAAACATCAGTAATGGGCACACAGGATGAAAGAAGGTGAGTGATTATGCTGCTAATTTGAGATCTGGGAGACCTGCTTTCAATTCCCTTATCCAACACAGGCTTCCTCTCTGACCTCAAGCAAATTTGTCCCTCAGGTTTAAATTTAAATGTGTTTAGGCACATAACTGCCTCTGTTTAAAGAAATACACTGCTGATGAAATGAACAGTAGGTTATTGATCAGTACATTTGGTTCCCCGAGCTTCCATTTTTGCGTTGCAGAATTGGGGGTGATGTTGCTCCATTATCTTGGAGTTGTGCTGGGAGCATACATAGCTCTTGGAATGCTGGTTGTCCAACTGTAGGAAGTGTCAGAATATCTCATATGATTATCCTTCTGTGTGAATTCATGTTGAGTTCCTTTCTGATATTGTATTTAGTTCTGATCAACTCATCTCAAAAAGCCTAAAGCAAACCCAAAGAAGGGCTATGGAAATGATCAAAGGTATGTAACAGTTTCTGTACGTGGAGAGGTTTGAATAGACTAGCACTCTTCAACCTGAACTGGAGGGGACTGAACAGGGATGTGATGGCAATCAATGCAGTTGTGAATAGGGAACAATTACTGAGAGTTTCTCACTATATAATTGCAGTAGACTTAGTTTTTTACCTAACATACAATTAAACTGCAGGAACCTTTTCCAAGGGGATTATGGGTGACAAAAGTTAGATAGTTGTAAAATACATAATAGAAAAATTTCTGGATGAAACATCCATTCTGGATTATGGAACACAAAGAAATGACCTTGAGTTCAAGAAATTCTGTGGGCTCAGGCTGCAGGAGGCTGCAGGGAACTGCTGCCTTCTGTTTGTCCTCATATATTTTTTACACATTTGGTACTGACCACATCAGAGAGCATTCTAAGATAGATGGACCTTTGTCTTGCCTGACACAGACATTCTTATGTTCTTACTTTCTAAAGGGAAACAAATATAGACAAATATATTATTTTATGAACTTTGTTGTGTTTTATCAATTCGATGACAGATGCTAGGCATGCTCTTTGCTGAGAAAGATTAACGGAAAGTGATGAAAACATATTTTTGCATTTATATTTCATCTTATTTCCCTGGAATGAGAAGGAAGGTATTCCCTTTGAAGAGAATGTCCTCCTTTAGTGGCTGAATGTTTAGTTTTAAGAGAATAGTAAGGTCCATCTTAGCAATGGACCAAAGAATCAGCTGTGACAACCTTCTGCCACATGCCATCTTTGCTCTAGAGAGGGAGTAAACTGCTACTTTCACATGATACCTTTCATCCTTTCCTTACCTTTGCCCAGTTACTTCTTGTTGATAAGAGAAAGAAGTCCCTGTTCATCTGTGGCTTTTGGTTGTGGGTAAAAGCCTGAGAAGTCATAAAAGCATCCGTATTTTTCCTATGTAAGCCAGCTAGTATCACAATCACAGCAGAGTAAAGGGGGAGCTACTCATTTGGGAGACACTCAATAGTAAAGGGAGCGATGATTCAGTCTAGCCTTGAGTGTTTTGCGTGTTTTGCCCCAGAGGCAGACTGCGGACTTTTGGGGAAAGGTGGGTCACAATTTGACTGTGGATGTCCCCATGGCAATGAGCAGCACCACCTGCTGGCTACCAGTTATCTATCTCACAAGAGAGGAAGGTATTTTCTGATTTTTTCCCCAAGCTCTCTTCATTGCACAAACACCATCTGTAGCAAGGCATCCTTCTAGGTGAAGTGATAGACATGCATCTTTCCCTGTGACGTTTACTAACACTCCTTGCCATGTGGTAATAGGGCATACCCAGCAGCAAAACATGGCACTTTCTTCCAGCAGGACTGGAATACAGCTTCCAGGCTTGCTATAGCTCCAGCAGACCCTGGCATGAGGAACTGAGCTGAGACAGTTTATTTGCAAAACGGAGAGCTGTATCGCTAGCAATGAACTGAAGAACAAACAGAAAACTTTACACAAACGTGGCACTTGCTCTTTTCAAATTACAGCCATTGTATTTTTACTACAGATGAAAAACAAACAAGCTGCTCTGTGTTGTCTCTCCCAGCTTGCTTAGAGACTCAGCTCAGCTTGGCTTCATGTAGATCAATTTGTTACAAGAGATCAGCATTTCCTTTTAAGCTTTAGCACTGTAAGTCCCTATAGGATCCTGATGTTTTTATCAATTATATATTTTCATTTGTACTGGTAATCAATAGCACTTTAGAACACTAATGTCATACCTTATCTTTGTCTTGGGCTAGTAAGTGAATAATATCTAAATAATGCATTTCAAACAAGAGGGCAAATGAATATTCTCCCTCCAGTGCACAAAGAAACTGCAAAAAGTAATCACTGCACAATAGGACATTGATTTTTGTGGCTCCAAACTTGCCAGCTGCAGGCAGAATAGAGTTTTAGTGCAATATCTTACTTCTGAAGTTGCACTTCGGCATGAAACTTCAAGATGCATCTCATTTTTTAAGCATTACAACTGGGTAAAGGTTTGGTGCAGACCACAGTAATGCTGATAATTCACAGTCTTTGGAAAGTGAAAGAAATGCTTGCAGTACAGCTCTGTTGGCAGGGCCTTTTCAAACGCTATGTGTTCTCAACAGACAAAGCTTTCAGACAATTGATATCTGGAAAACAAGGCTACATCTGTACTGGCAGACCTGAGAGGGTCAGGGAATAGCCTTAGACTCTGGTTTGCAGTCATATATGCTGTTACATTGTTAGCACAGGTCCTGTCAGAATTTTGGCCAGTGCTAAGGAGTATTCTCCCAAGCAGCTCTGGAGCGTACGTAGATTGGGAGTTAGCGCTCTTGGCAAACAGCTTGAACATGAGTTCCCTATTTTGGGTATGAGAACTTGGCTGTGCAGATCGGAACCATGCTGTGTCAGCTGGCCTTGAAGCCAAGGAGCAGTCTATGTCTCATTTAATTTCCTAATGTAGATGTGGTCAGTAGGTACTAACTGTGTTTGATAACCTTTCTACTGAAAGAGCATCTCGTGGCTACAAGGCGGGACTGGGACTGAAGAGATTCAGTTCTTAGACATAACACAGATTTTCAGTGTAACTTAAGGTCACTTAGACCCTCTATGTATCTCATTTCATCTATGAAATGGAGATAACAACTTTCTTACTTTAAGTACTGTGACAATGATATGTGGAAGGATGTCATAGATGGATTGTAATCTATTTAATACAGCAATAGTCTTTTATTAGAGTTGTCTAGAATAATGGGAAATTTGACTGACTGAGAAAAGTTTTCAGTTCTCGCTCTCTCTCCTCCACTGTTTATTTCTCCAAATCAAACTGTTTAGCTCAAACACTGAAGACTCTGGAGGCACTGGGATCTGACTGGGTTATTTTTGTCTTCTGTGAATTCAGCCAAGCAGCGTACTAGTAAGGGTTGAACCCCTGCTTGGAGTTTGTCAGAATATGTTTTGAGCCTGAAATATTTTGAAGATGACAGGCATATGGCATTTTCTAGGTAAAGTTTGTGTCACTGGAACACAGCTGTCAGCAATACTAGGTGATACAGTGCTGCACAATTATAATGAAAACATATTAACAGTAATAATAACAACAATAGAAGAGAATAATCAAAAACTGTGAAAGATGCACAAAAGAAGATGGTTGTATTTTTCACCCTGATTAAGGACAGTGCTTAAACTTACCCTTAGTGTTAAGCACACTTAAGCATCTTTCTCAAATAAAGACTGATATAACCTGATTTTGGCAAGAGTAGTGGATGATGCTAGACAGCTATTACACATAGACAGATAGACACCACTACAATGTCCAGAAAGAGATCCAAAACAAAAGAAGTATTCACTCACAAAATTGTTTCTCTCACAAAATTGATTTTCTGCCTGGTGATAGCAGTGCTGAAGTTTGCCCTCACTGAATTTAACATACTGCTCTTTATCAGTCCTGTGGTTCCTTCTCTCCTGTTTGTCTTCTCAAGAGGAAAGCCCCAAGGTTTCTCTTCAGCAGAGCATTCCCAAATATGTGCCAATGTATTGATGTATGTACTGATAAAATTGTTCTGGCAAATCAGAGTAAATTTGCAGGTGCGAGTTTAGGCATGCTGCACTTCTCATAAAGGCAGTGGTGAATTTGAATAAAGTGCTTCTGTCTTATTCTAAACAGAATGCATTTGTTAGCTTGATGACTGAGTTGTTGGGAGTATATATGCTGAATATGGACAGGTTATTACACAACAGTGTTTTAACTTATTGCAATGCCCTGTCATGTGTGCCTGCTGTCAGCCAAGTTATGCTCTCCTGTGGCAGTGAAATGAACAAAGAACCTACACTTGGGATACACCTACATATATTAATATATGTCTGAGATCTTTTGGCTTGATTCCTTATCATAGGACAAGAGGTCTCCATGTATTCTTACTTTACCTGGATATGCTTTGTCTGCCAGCTTTGTGGCTTTCTATTATTATTTTACATTTCACATTCTGTTTTATGTTTCACTAACTGATCTAGTTCTGAAAATTCCAGTGAGGAAACTTCCGTCTGTCTCAAGGTAAATTAAAAGTGAACAATTATAATTATTCACCCTTTGATTTTCCAAAATCCATCTCTTTTTTTATCTATAATGTTAAATTAATTTTAACAATGGCTCAGCAACAGATGTCTGAAGCTCTAGGAATGAGGAATGCTTTCTCTGATTCCATGTGTTAAAATTTCTAAGATCTAGACAAACCTTTCTTCTGCTTCTTGTATGCTTAAACAGTTAGAACATGGAGTAGCATGTTTAATTTGGCTAGAAATCCTTTCTTTTCCAGCTTCTTGCACATATCTCAAGTTTCTGTCACTGTAAAGGACACAATTCTGTAATGAGTCTTTCTCAAGACTGTCCTTTAGCTTAAGATAGTCCTCGGCTGCTGGAAAGCTTTTTGCCCCTAAAGATTTATCTGTTCCTCCAGTCACCTCAGACCTTCATGCCAGCACAGGCGTGAATTGAAGAAGTTTTCAGACTTCCCTGCTAAACTTTGTGTGCAAAACCCATTAAGATTTCTGTACAGATGAGGGTAGAGAGGGGACCTCTTGAAGTGGATATGCTTCTTTTAATCTTGGCTACAATTCAATCAGATTTTTCTATTGATATTTGATCTGAAGTACAAAGCATCCTTTAAGCCACGGGAATTCAGTGTATCTATTGAATTTTCTATCTATTTAGCAACAGTAGAATGAATTTTTACAAATACATATTCGCTTACTGTATCATTTTAATTCTATTATTTGAGTATCTGACATACATCTTTGGTTTTCAGAGATTTGGAGAAAATTCTGTCTTCACAGGTATATGCACAGTGGAGTTACTTCTTTACTCTGGAGTTAAATTTTATGCTCAACACTTATATGCTCTCAATTCATCCCACTGATGTTACTGAGAGTCTTTAATTTCAATAGGAATTTGATCAGGCCCTAAAGAAAGTTGGCATCAGCCACGAAAACCAACAAAGAACCATATCTACCGAGAAATTCAATCAAAACATCTCTCTTTGTGAATTAGGAAAGGCAGGAAAGGAAAGACTTGAAGAAACCAGCTAAAATTATGCAATTAAATGTCTAATATCTCAGGCAATAGAAGTTTATAGAGTTTGAGATTATTTTATTTCTTCTATTTATTATCTTTACAATAGAACTTATAACAGGTGATGCGCCCAGGTAATTATAAGCATCTTTATTGTGGATTATAACATAAATTTTTCCAGTAATGAAACTCTCACAAGTTACAAAGCAAAAATAAGTATAATCTTTTAAAATCTCCCTCACTTGATTTCAAAGTTCCCAGAAGACTAAAAGTAACTTAACTCCCCAGAATGCTTCAGGGCCTGGCTTTCTTGGTCATTCACAGACATTTCCACTCAGGGTATTCTCTGAAGCAAACCAATTGTTTGTGGCCATATTCACCTGGGGGTTTAAGAACATTTTGCCCTGTGGGCAACATGGGTAAGACTAAAAAACCCTTTGGATTTCTCCCCTCTGTGCAGACTTCCAGCACCATAGTCCAGAATGTCTATTGTGCTCAGATGCCTCTGTTCTCCCTCATGACACTTTGACATGTATAGTGGATGCACCACACTATAAATCCTCTCTTCTGGCAAACCATAATGCAGCTCTCCAATCACTTCAGACAATTTAACTTGAAGAAGTAAACACCAAAACAATACTATACTAGTGGCATGCAAGCACCCTCTGGGACCCATGTGAGGAGACCGAGAAAAAGTACTGTGTGTTAAAAATGCAGTCAACACGCTCCAGCAGCAGCTGGGTGTGGAAAGAATAGATGATGACTAATAGGCTGCACTTCACCTAGAGGCTGGAGGTCTTTGTTTGGACTGGACTTCAAGATTTTCAGATGGTGATCAACAGTCACAACTGATTGATAGTATGAATTTTTGATCTATTTGTTGTGATAATAAGATAGTTTAATTTTTAGAGCTTGCTTAAGTGTATGCTTCCTTAGCAAATTAATAGATGGTGGGTGTAAATGATGAGGAGAGAGGAGGTTTTTCCTCTTTGATAGTTTTCAAATTCTTTTTTGTGCAAACAGGAGCTGATTTTTCCTATAATATTTATGAGCAAAAAATAACAGTGATGTCATTGTTTAAGAGGTGCAAAGGTACAGCAACAACAGTGCAAACACTGTATGACATTCTGGATGCTGAAATGTAGAGGCCTGTTTTGAGAACCAAGTTGTCTCCCATTGGTGCTTGATTTATTATTTACATCCATTTGAGAAATGAGCCCTCAGGAGGCTGAAATATGATTATCCAGTTACTTGTGCTTAGTGGGGGAAAAAAGAAAAGACAAAAAACTCCCACAGGGAACAGAACAATATTCTGCCAAATCATCTGAAAAAAAGTTTCCTTCTTCATTTTCAATGAACTACATTAAAACAGTGACATTCATAGAATTACTCAGTAAGGGTATATGAACTTCTTGAAAAGAAAATATAGATAAATAGCTGACTTGATATATCAGTGTGAGTCCCTGCCTGTTGTTGGTTTTGAGTGGAAGAGCATTAAATGGAGAACCAGAATATGTTCTGGGAGGGGCAGAGAGCAAAAAATTATATGTCTCAGCAATGTCTCAGCAGTAACTGCTTGAGATCAGTTATATCAGCAGTAATGTGAAATATTTTACATCCTCTTATTGCTTATGTAAGAAAGAAGACCTATTCTTCAAAGATGTGAGAGCACCATCTGTGGCAGTAATGTGGGAATGAAATTTGTGAGAAGACATCATGTTCCCATCTGTTTTCAGAAAAGCTTAAACAATGGCCAAATCCACCAAATAGCTTCTGCTGTGTGAACTTGTGAAGCGGTTTACAAAGTTTTATGTCTTCTGCATCTGAAGTTGTGCATGCAAGTCCAGAACACCTGTCCATCAAGTGCAACTGCCTTTGTGCATGGACATGTCTGTTCTGGAGGGCACAGGTACATCAAAGGTCTGCTGAGGCATCTGACTTTGATGTTGGTCATGTACAAGATCCTATATATGCCGGAGCAGGGAGCAACTCAATTTTTTGTCAGATCCTTCCATTTCCAAATGCTGGCTTAGGGGTGTTTTCGATATTTAAGGGCATTCAGATATTTTAAAGAATAAAATGTGATAATGCCAGGTTATCTTCTAGTGGTAACTTTATCTATTTTTGTATCAGTAAGTTGTCTTGTGGCACTTGTGGTTTTTTCCCAAGTCATATTGTCTCCAACCTGTCTGACTAACTGGGTAATTTAACTCTGACCTGTGCATTTATTTTTTATGCTCACTGTGCTGTCTTCCTTGTTGTGATGTTTGCTTTCAGGGAAGCTCAGGAGGTCGTATCTCTTTTAGAGACCATTTGGCTAAAGAGAAAATAGAGACGCCACTTATCCCTGACATTTATTAGTCCGGCAATTAGAATTCCTTTTGGTATTGTGGTGGCAAGGCATTGCTTGATAAATAAATAAAAATAAAACAGTTGTTTTTTTCTTTCTCATGGAAATGCACTTAGAACTTCAACAAACTCCAAAGTCAATGGCTCTGGCTAACTCTGCCATTTACCTGCAGCCTGGGTAATCATCTGCCAAGTCCAATAGGACTTTGAAGCAGGTTGTAATATAGATAATTCCTGGAATATGTCTTCTTTTTTCAGTAGTCTTTGCTCTGATATATCATACTGTAGCTAGGCACTCCTTGAAATTAGTGCCTGTGAGCCAGTGAGTGAAATCCTCCTTGGAGACATCAGTTTATCATTTTGGAGAGCATTCCCACTCCAGCCCAGTAGCCAGGAGGGGTATGGTGTGAGTTCCAGTGCAGTAGATCTGCACCAACAGGAGATTTCTCTCATGAAAGCAAATCCTCAGGAGAAAGATGGAGAAAATTATTTGAATCCTAAATCACCTATGAATCCCTGGGAGACTTGTGTGAGAAGCTTGCTGTGTCCTCCTCTCTGCACTGCAGAGGCAGACTTCGAGGAGCTAGCCCAGCTATTGCTCTTGGTAGAGTTTTGTCAGTACACTTCGACCATGCATCAGAACAGGCCTCCCCTACTTTGTTGAACTAGGAGTGTGAAATCAAATTTAATTTTTCTCTTATTAAAAGCTATATATCTCATGTTTTCACCTCAAAAATACACTGACAATAAAGAGTTTTGATTTGAAGGTGTGTATGCTTTATCTAGTAAATCCAAAGAGAAGTTTTTAAAAATCTAGTTTCAAATGAATGAGAAGAAGAATTAATGGTAATACTGTGGTCTTGTAAAGGTAAGAATAAAAGAGAAAGAAAGGCTGAAACCCTATACAGCGTCTATGCCATTTTCTCTTCCTTTTTCAGGATATACGAGGGGAAAAAGTACTGTGCAAAAGAATATTTAGAAACAAGGAAATACTTACATGAAATAACCTTCCAGACTAATGGGAATGGATCTCTTGTGATTTTAAATGCATTCCAGTACTATGCTAACACATGCAAAGGATGAAGGAAACAAGTTACAAATGGGAAGAGTGTCAAATTCGCAAATCAAGACAGAATAATTTATCCTAAGAGATAATTTATACCGACTAAGCTGTCTGAGGCTTTGGAGATCAGATTTTGGCATATGTTTCTCTACAGCTTGCACGGTGGACCACAACATAGTATAAAGATGATTCATGGGCTGGAGACTTTCTGCACATGCAGGGTCCAAGGTGGATTGGCTTGGCTACAAAACAAGTTTTAGAATTCCTTCGCACCTTATGTCTTGGGCTTCTTTTCAGCAGTTTCAAACTCAAACTTCTCAATAGCTGAACAAGATATTAACAGGATAAATTACTTGCTCACTGCATGTGAGCAAATTACAGGAGGAATGTGACTTATGAAAGCAGTTGTGTCTCTTAGATGCTTAGGCTTCAGCTATAAAGCTGGTAAAGATGATAGTAAAAATATTAATAGTGCAAATATGTTGATATTAAATAGACTGCAACCATGTCTTTATTTAATTTCAAAGCTGTGATTTGCCAGTGCTGTCTGTTCCCTCTCTGCCCTGTAAAAGAGGGGAAAAAAAAGAAAAAAGAGAAAACCAAAAAATGCAGAGAGGATTCTGGCTAAGATGAGCAGAGAGAGGCAAGTAATATTGTGACTCTTTTTTGTCATCAAGAGTACAGGGGAAATACTAGGAAACTGTTTTTATAATATTTTCAATTTTTAAAATAATATTTTAAAATTAATTTAAAATAATTTAAGTAGTTCATATAACTTTCAGAAATACTTTGGTAACTCTTCAGCTTAGTGATATTAAAAATCAGATGGAAAAAATAACAGTATCCCCTTATACCAGTAAAAGCAGAGGCTGAACTTTTAGAAGCTTGCTGCCATTAAAGTAGTCTGCAGCATCTGAAATATCTAATAAAGCTTATGATTATAACTCTCCATCCACTGCAGCTCTTTCTTTTTTGAATCCATTTTTGCTTTTCCTGACTGTTTGACCTTCTGAATGATGCTAAAATTTATTGGAGGGTCAAAAAGTCATTGGGGCCCATATGAAGCAAAGACAAATGAAGATAGGATATCTAGGCAAAATCAACGCATTTCTAAAGGCTACTTCATACTGTGCAAAACACACCAGGGCTGTTTATAAGAAGAGTAGATGGAAGTTTGCTTTATACATACTAAAGGTGTTTTTTATGCTCTTATGGGGAAAAACTTGTTCACAAGCTTCTCATTCCAGGACCTGTAACCAAGTGCCAGGACTTTTCAGATGTGCCAAGTTCAAAATCTAAGATTTCAGGTCCACTTGCCAGCTCACATTTTCCATTTGGCAGCAGCATTCTCTCCAGCCCTGCCAGTAGCTGGCCCCTGAGATGCCTCCTTACAAGGCCTGGGATTTAATTTAAATTTCTGTTTTTTTCAAACATTATTGTTCCATGAACATGAAAGTCCAAAATTTTGAGATAAACCCAGGCTGAGCAGAACCCATTTTTTCCTGCTGAAATGTCTCCAAGAGAGTGCCCGCTTTGAGAAAACCTTGGAAATTATATCTGACTTAGCCAAGGGAGTTCATTTGTTACCTGCAGTGATATTTCTTTGTGAATACATGTTTGTCAGGGGAATCCTGTTTCTTTACTTAGTGCAGAATTTTTTTTTATTCGTGTTCTAACTGTGCATGCCTAATTCCCCTTTCTGTTAATGAGAATTTAATGTGCTCTTTGAAATGAAGAAAAAAAATTCTATGCAACTGATAAAATAGAGCTTAAAGAGGTAGAGTGACAGCACTCGAGAAGGGGGAAAACAGCTGCCTGGCTGTGAGTTTAATGCTTTTCTGCCACAGGAGTCAAACTGCAGAAAATTGGTGGTGGGTTATTTTTCTTCCCCCCCTGTCCCCCCTGCCCAATGAAACTTGAAAGAAAGAGACAATAGGAACGGAGTGGTAAAGCAACTGAGAATTTTCTGTGTGTGACCAATGGAGTGATTTCCTAAAATAAATAAAATGAAACTGTTCAAAACAGGATAGTGGAAAAAATGGGTTGCATAAATTGTACTGACATTACTTCGGAGCTCGTCCTTTTTCTGTGTTGTGTTCTCATTTTGATGGTGACCTTTCAGACTAGACCTGGATAAATTAAATCAAAAGAATGTTTTTCCTTGTTGTGACGCCCTCTAGTAGTCCATTCATTCAAACTTTAAGGAAATTTTGTGTCAACAAATCGCAATGACATATTTATTCTTGCAATTCCCCTTGTCCACCCTTAGAGAATATCCATGACTTAGCATATGAAGTGGATTACCTTTCACCCCAATTAATGTTTTTATAATGAGTACCAAAAGAAGTAATAATGTTTTGCCACTTATTATCGAGTGTTACCAGGGCAATCTCTGAAACTCGAGACTCAGGTCATTGACAGCAATGACACGATGGCAATCATGTTGCTGAGGTTTAAGCCTTGCTACAGTGATGAATAAATTGGTCAATTTAATTTCCAGAACTATCAGTTTGAATCTTTGAGTAACAGAATGAGAGAGATACAAATGTCCAAGGGTTTTGAAGATTTGGCAGAGGTTAGATTTGGAATTCCACCCATTTCTGAGCCTATTGAAATGCTAATTAAAAGAGAACCTATGAAGAAATAAAATAAGGAATTGTGGTCATATTTTGTCTGGGAAGTGAACGTCGTTTTTACATACAGTGATAAATATTTTTATGCTATTATGTGATAAGACATGTATAATAAATTATATTTTGCAGCCTGTCAGTATGTTGATTGCATTGTACAATTTTCTAGCTGGCAAAATTCAGTTGTCTCAGTTTTGAAGAATGGGAACCATCTGAGACGTTACTGAACAGCCTGATCCTACCCCCCTTTTGTTGTCTTGTAAAGTTGTTCAGTAATGCTTAAACATACTTTAAGAAAAAGAAACAAAGGCACTTGATAGCCACCTGACAGAACTAATGCTTCTAAGTTGTTTCTTAGATTTCTTCTATAGTGAAAATTAGGCTGTTTCTGGAAATCTGTTTTGACAAGAAGAAGTGCCTTGCATAGAAGTTTAGCAAGGAGTCACACTGGCTTATCAACAAACTTTTTCATCTTGAGTTATAGTGACTAATAGCACTGGATGGCCATGCAGGTGCCATTTATATGAAGAATAGGTGCCATTTATATGAAGAATTCCCTTCTTGCAGTCTATTTTTTTTCTCTTTTTCTTATTGTAATTAGAAAAATTTATTTATGACAACAGCCAGTTCCACACCACCTCGGGATAGCTTTCTACAAGACCTCGAGAAAGGAAAAGAGCAGAGAGAAAACTGTCTATGTACGTGTGTGTTTTATGACTTTTCTCCCATTATCTTAGGTATTAATGTACTTTAATACTGTTCATTCATTTCTCAACCCCTTCTTTACATTAGAGAAGTAATTTGCCTCTTCTTTTCCATTGAAAAATCTTCAACCTCTTTTGCTCATGAGGGTTGAGCAACTATCTTTTGAACGTCCTCCCATAAGGAAAACTGGGGTGAGGGGGTGATGAATATTATGTCACATTAAATGACAGAAAAGTGTCTTTGAGAGAGGAAAGCCTTCCCTCTAGTCACTGTGTTACAGAGGGCAGATGCTCAGTCTGTGCTTAATTATTAACTTGGAAATGCCTGCCTGGCATTTGGGATCCTGATGAGCATTGTAGTCACATTTGACTTCCCTCTGGCATGGGTGAGACTAGGGGCACAACAGAAAGCCTTCCCTGCAGCTCAGAGATTCCCTGGCACATAGAGGAGGCTGGAGCCACAGTGTTCCTCAAAGGGTTGGTGGATCTGTAATATGCCAGCACTGAGGATATGAGCTATTATGTGTCTCATCCAACTGTGTAAGACTGGATGCAGATTTTAGTATCTACGTTTCAGTTTTCTTCCCTATAAAAAGTAACATTTATTTTGTCTCTCAGTATTTTCATGCATTTTTAATTATTTGACTTCAGAAACTTTTTGCGTTGATAACCTCAGACAGAAAGATTATGTAGATTCAAAATATTGTGTTTTTACAAAATTTCTCATGTCAAAGAGGTTCTTTCAAGGCTGTAAAATTTCAATATCCATTAAAATTACTTATTTATTTAGACTAATGTGTTGTCATAACACAAACAATCACAAGGAGAAGAGGGGTTTTCTCCACGGCTTCATGCCAAGCTGTGACACACCACCTCTTTATGGTGTGTCTATGTCTATGTATCTATTTTTATTGCAGATAAATAAAAAAATTTGAGGTACAAGTGTTGGCCATATCTGTGCCCAGACATCTGGAAGCTCATACAAGTTGAGTTTTGCAGCTGACTGCAACAGTCAGCAGGGAAGGTGGCAGGGTAGCATCACGCAGATGCACGTTCTTGTGAGAAAAACCAGAAGAAACTGAGTCAGGCTGATTTTTAGTTTTAAATTGACATTGGCATTTTAATATCGTTCACAGATACACATTGCATCTGAAGCCCTGTGGGCAAATTTCTGTTCCTTTCTGTTCTGCATAACAAGCGGCTTGGGCTCAGTTCTCTGGCTCTCTGACTGTTTTACAGGTCTCTGAAATTCATCCAGCTTCACAGATCTGCTTCCTACCTGTGCTCATATCGGGAAAGATGCCAAAACAGCTGGGAGATGAATTATCTATTTATTTATTCAATACAAATGCTTTCTTCTTTGACCTGGCGAAATCTGGTGAGCTGGAAAAGCCTTTTTTGTCACTCATGTTACCTCTTATCCTCTGCACGAGCCACAGTGGATTTAAAGGTCATTTGAAAAGCAGCCTTTTGCTCTTTGACAGCCCTTTCACTATTAACTTCCAGTTCTGTTTTACAAAGTCATCATTAACTGCGTTTGTGGCTACTGCTATTTTCCTGGGATTGCAGAGAAACCTGAAATACTAATTGCAATGAGCTAATTTGGCAATACCATATAAACTTCCTTAAGGCAGTAGTTAAGAATATATTTTCCTTTACACAAAGAGTATTTGAAAGAGGGAACAGACTGCAAAAGCAGCAGAAGGTATGCTTTTGTACTCCTATACTTAAGAGTAGATGGTATAATTAGCTTACAATGGTAGTTGAATGTATCTCTCAGAATGAGAACATACAGAATTAAACAGTAGCTTTAGCTTAATGATAATCAGTGATAATGATGATAATAATAATAGTACTTAGAACTTTAATGCAGAGATTTGCATCTTGAAAGTGCTATGCTAAACATTGACTTAATTACTGTCACCTCTTCAGGGAAGGTAGGTATTATTGCCCTGACTTAATAGATAGAGAAATAGAGATATAAGGGAATAAAATGACTTGCCAAGGGCTCTGCAAGAGCCTGTAAAGGGATTCAAACTTTCCAGGTCCCTTTACTGTATGCTCCCTTGTACTAGGCTAATTATGCACATTGTAGGGTTGCTCTGTGCTTTTGAAACTTGAGACAAAGCCTTTTGAAATTAAAACTGTGCGTAACATGTTTTGAAGGTTGTATTTTTTAATCAGTATGTGATTGGAAAAAATATTTTAATATGATTTTCCTCTCTAGGTCAGCAAAAAACATATAGTTGGAGGCCAAATTTTCAGTTTTGTTGCTAAATATGTATATTTATTAATCTTTTTAGAAAAAACTTCTGAAAGAAAGGTCAAAATTTTGTACAGGGTAATTGAAGAAAGAGGTTTTTCTGAAAGTACTTTCATTATTAATTGTGGAGAGGTGTGTTTGTGTGGCCTGAAATTATTTGCCAAATTCCAAATTTTTTAAAGTTGTCTCTGACATGCAAATTGCATTTTTTTTTTGAGTTGCATTTTGTAGACATATTTTGCTTGGTTCTTATGAAAATTATTGTGAATCTTTCTGCCTCAATTATTTCTCCTCACAGAAAGGCTGGAGATCAGCCCTGTGATTTGATTACTTGCAGAATGTATGGTGAGTAAAATGGTATGATGTTAACATAAACAGTTTTCTGACCACAGCCACAATTTAAGGTCTTGATGAGATACTGTAAGATGAATTGTATTCCGTAAGTATGAAGGGAAAACATCGGCTTTTAGCTATAATTATTTCCCTGTGTAAAACACATTAAAACTAGACTACAGGAATGAATTTTGCTTTGAGTGCGTTCACTACACTTTTAGCATATATCTTGTAGGCACCGCAGTTCTGGTTAATTAAGTCTGAGTTGCAGTTCACTTTGATAAGAAATGTAGTTCCGTATCTGTAGAGCATAAGGCAATAAAAGATGTCAACATCTGCATTTGCAGGATTTAGAAGGAGCTTTTGATAATCTGCTTCCTACCTTCTGTCACCTCTGCTTAACAGCGAACGCAAGCTCGCAGGTATTTAAAACCTGGGCGTGCTGAGAGCCTTTCTGTGAACAAGGTGAAGTTCCTCTCTATACTGGAAGCCTTGCTGGACACTGCTGGTGTCACATTAAAGCGTTTCAGTACCTTTGATGTACATGGGCATTTGCTGGTACTCCGAAGAGAGATGACATCCATAGGTAACAGCTTCATGTAGCTTTATTGATTTTTGCATTGTACTGGCAGTCATTTCTAGGCATGAGAATCCCTTGTGGAGCCTCTCATGATAGTCTGACCTAAAGTTTCAGACAGTTTTGTAGATGAACTTGAGGAATGCTTTCCTATTTCCAGAACAAGATAGCTGATTTATCCAGCTAATCAAAACATCAAACAATTTTATCCAACAGACTTTAACTGGGGTTTTCATTAAAGGCTTTTGCTTTTTTTAATTTTAGATTTTTTAATTTTTTTGTATTGTCGTGACTGAATACAGTGGCAGAAATTAGAAACATTGAGAAAACACTGGAGAAACTTTCTGAAAGACTACATTTCTATTTGCTTTCAACAGACATTTTACACTGAAAGCCAAATGTTTTTCTAACATTCACAGTTTTCCAGTCAAGGTAAGTGTAAAGAAACTATTTCTATAACAGCGAAATAGGCCATAAGAGAAGGAGAGGCTAGTCACACAGCTCAGGTCTTTTTTTGGAAAACTGATTTTTTTTTTTCAACAAATTGCTTTGAATGGATAATATGGGCTAAAACAATTCCCAGACTTTATTTAGCAAATAATTTTAATGAAGTTCAAGAGAACGACAATCTAACAATGAGCTAACAGAAAAGTGCATTCTTTTATTTACTTAGTAAGAAGTGTTCACTGCTCTAGTAAAACTAAGTGGCTTTTGGGGAGGTGGAGTATGAACAAAATATTAAATTGGTTCATCCTAACAATCCATATTAGAATATCAGAGATGAGTTGTTGTCTCCACAGTTTAACAAACTCCCAACTTTGAGGAGTACTAAATAAGATGTGAGACCTAATGGAGTGGAATAAGAAATATGGACCTGAAAATGAGCCTGTGCTGTATTATATGTTGATCACACAAGGTGGCAGAATAAGCTCAGGGCTATCCCAGAAATAAGAGGCAGTGAATTATCATTGCTTTCAGTCAACAGTGTATCCTTGCTTGCCCTAGGAATATGCCAAGTTGCTTCTGCACATGTAGAGGGATGGAGGACAGTATTTTAATACAGAATTTGTTGATGATTTTCCAAGTGCTTCAATTTCATTTGGAGATTTAATGGAAACTGTTAAAAGCTTGTGGCTAACTTTGGAAATTAATAATCATGCAATGCTGAATCTGCTCACATATTCAGTTTTATTGAAAACGCAGTTTACTTTCTATTGATACATTGATTGTCTAAGTGGGATTGAACTCTTCCGATGAAGGACAGCTACAAGAACAGGCACGAAGGGAACATTTTGCTGTTCATTATCGATTGGTGGCTAAATTCACTTCTACTGTAAGTGAGTGAAACTCTATTGACTTTCCTTGTATTGCATTTACATATATGCTCTCCCTGAGCATGGCAGGCAGATATATGTGGCTGAGCTGAGGGCAACATCAAAGAGGAGAAACTGAGGTCGAAGGCAAAGAGAAGAGATTACTCTTCAGCAATTTCCATGTTAGTGTTTTGGCCAATGAGTTGGGGAATAGTAACAATGCACCTGTACAGCTACTAGATGCCTTCCTTGACCTCTGAGCCTGCCCTCCTAATCCTCACTTCCAGGGGCAGGGCTGAGCTGCATCACCAAAGGAACTTTTGGATGTAGGTCGCAGGTGAGCTCCTACGTTTGCTTGCTCAGTTTGCCTCTGTAGAGCTATGAGACAGACAAGCAGTGCACCAAAATGATGGAGAATTTCAGCTATAATAAGGGACTCCTTCCAGTCTTCTTGATGTAAATTGCACCAGTAAAGCATAAGAGCTTGGTTGCTTGAAGAGGGATGTGTCATTGTAGGATGCATTTTAAAAGTATCTGATAACATATTCTGCATCTGAATTTTCTCCTGTCTGTAACTGAATGGAATAACTGAGCAGGATAGTCTTATAAGCAAGGGTTTAAGAACTCATATATGTGCATTGCTCCTTATGCAATATATTTCTGGAAGCTTATTAGAAGCTATTAGAAATTATTCACCCTTGCAACCTTTTCAGCAGATGTTCAGCTGTTTGTTTTTTCCTTCACTGCCTTAAGATATTTGGCTAAGCATTAGAACAAGACTGGAACAGGTCAGGAAAGTATTTATTTCCCAGAAAATTAAATTAACTAGAAAAATAGATGGCAATTAATAAAATAAGTCATCTGTAATATATTAATGAGAAATGGAAAACAAAAATGGACTGAAAATTTGAAATTTAGAGCTAGAGCAGACACTAGAATGGCAACCTTCTCTTTGCACAGAGAGAAGGTTACAAAAGAAAAGGAAGAACCAAGAGAAAAAAAGCAAATCAAAAATCAATGAGTTCTGGAGAACTTCTTTTGCATCAGCTGTATTTGCCTTCAGCCCTTCAGTCATTTAGGGGAGCTGAAGTCCTTGAGGCTCATGAGACTTCCTGAATGAATGACCTATGGTCATGTCTAAAAGAGTTATTTTGGACCACACCTTAGGGCTGAGCTTCAGGCCTGAGAGCTCCCTGATCCCTTGTTATTGTGTCCAGCTCATTCCATAGTCATGTCCTGACTTTCGTCTGTAAGCTTCTGGTTCACCGCTGAGCCCCTACATTGGTGTGACAGCTCATCCACTGTCCCACTGCAAAAACAGGAAGGTTATTTTTAATTGCCAATGGTTTTAACTTACCTGCTTGAATGTACACTGCAGAGGCTTAGTCACTCTCACACGCTTCTCAGACTAGATGAGGTAACTGTGTGGAGACAGCTTCTCAAAATGCCTCTCTGCTGTGACTGCCTGTGAGTTCACCCTCTTTTCAGTACAAAGTCAGGCACTAACAACCTAAACCACTGCAGGATATGCTTTGAGTTAAACTTCTAGCCTTGCAGAGAAATGGGCAAGAATCCCTTATACCAGCTCCTTACCACCTCTCAGTCATTAATTACTGCCTTTGATTTGCCTCGTGGCAGCCTGCTGCTATTGATGGGGCGTATCTAAGAGGGCCGAAGCTCCTCAGGATATCCAAGCTGGGGGTTGTGGGATGCTGAAGGGTAATGGTGGGGATGGCTGATGAGCTGGGACACATGGCTGGGCTCAGACAGGCATTTTGGGTGCCATCTCTTATGGTATACCACTCACATGGTCCAAAGCTGCAGTGCAGTGTGACAGATAGGTTAGCGAGACTGAATACGTGGAATGTACACAAACAGTAGGCAACTTTTTTACATAACGAGCAATTATTTCCATTCTGAAGAGGCATCGGAGGCTGTCTGCACCCTGAGAGAGTAGCTTGGCAGTAAATGCAGAGCTCTTCTCCTAAAAGTGGGTGATGTTGGGCAGCTCCCTTTGTCACTTTCCAAAATCATTTCACGAAGTAATGTCTGCATATTTGTTAAATAAGTAGCAACTGACTGAGTTTCAGTCAATATCTAACTGTCTCAGTAGCCTTAGAGCTGGAAAGCAGAAAGCAAGCAGAGGTGTAGCAGTACTGAGAGAGCTGGCGTTGGCAGCAGTGTGGGGAGTCAAAGTATTAATGGCAGTGACATAGACGCTCACACAGACTCCATCCTGTTAAATGCAGGTGTCATTCACACCTGCACAGTGCACATGGGAGCTGAGCACACTGTTGCTGAGCACACTGTCACTGGTCACATACACACATATGCACACACAAGTACATACAAATGCTACCAAAGTGAGGTGATATGTGGTTAAACAAAGCAAGTGGAGTGAGAACGTGTTGTGGGGTTCACGTGGTCACTGAAAACGTTCTCATTTGAGTGTGCTGCTGAAAAGCTTGCAGGTCAAATGCATATGGATGACTCCAGTGTCTGGAAAAATGTGCTGTGGCACAGGTGCATTGTACTGGAAGCTACAGATGATCCGTGACAGCCTTTGTAAAGGGATATGAAGCAAAATACCTGTGAGAGCAAGGAAGTAATTCTGTTGATTAATGCCAGTCTTGTTGGTATTGATGATTTAGCTGCCTGTACAAAACAAATGTGGGCAATCAGTTCATCTTGAAAAAACTTGTACAACTGAATAAAGGAAGGTGTTGCCTAATCTATTTCATACTAATTGCTCCATGCTACAAATTCAGGACCTGATCCAATATGAATTGACATGGAAGAGAGGTACTCCATTCACTGCAGTAGTCTTTGGATCAAGGCTTCATTTTAACGTGAGTGAGTACTGAATGCTAAATTAGCATTCATTCGAGTTGTCACTATCTCTTTCTTGAGAAGCAGACAGGCTTGATATTTTCTGTGTAGCCAAATGAGTCTTAGCACTTACATACTGGGTTGCAAGCCAGCAAAGACAATCTGACCACATCAAGGTTTTGGTAAGAGCCAAGGCCCTGTGGGCTGCTGCCTGCGACAGACTGCCTCAGTCGGATGTCTGACATGGGGCTTTCACTGCTGCGTTGCTGCACAGAGTCATTTACCACCCAACAAACACTTAGTGCTTATGAGGCATTTTTCAAAAACCTCACTGGGGCCATACCTGGGGCTTTAGCTATTTAAACATCTTAAAAAATCTGTCCCTTGAGAGGATTTAACTCCACAGGATTTAGGCTGCTAAGGCCCGCATCATCAAAGAGACCAAAGCGTCAATCCATCTCTTTTCACGCCTAAGGACATAATAGTATCGTGCCCCCTCCCATGAGGGGTTACTGCAGAGAAATTTCCTAGCTCTCAGCACCCAAACTAGCTAGCTCTGGAAGCAGATGGAGTATAATTATAGCAGCGTTGAGCTGCACCTGAACTAATTAGCTCTGCTGAGAAACAGGGATTGAATTTAATAATGTATGTTCTGCCATACCAAAAAGGCTAGGCTGCCTTTGAGACCCGTGTGACTGTCTCTGCATGGTGCTGTGCTGAACTCTGTGGATGTACTGTGAAAGTCAGCTCAGAGCTTTTCTGTCACCATAATCTGCTGCACAATGCAGGCATCACCTTGTCCCAGCATTCACGTACCATTGGCATAATTACTCCTTAGCTGTCACTTACCTCCTGACTATTAGTTTAGCGTGTTAAGTTTTGCATATGCTCAAGATTTTGCTGTCCAAACTTACCTAAATATTGAGATCCACCTCAAGGATTTCTACAGCCTAAAACCTTGAAGCCTTCAAAATGGAACTGTGTTTGCTGTAGACCCAATGTTACCAGCATGATCAAAACATGCTCAAAGTAAACGGTAGCTGTGAGACTAAGGTAGAAAACCCAGGTTCAGATCCCTGCTCTGGAGCAGTGATACCTATCAGATGTGGAATTGAACCCCCATCTTAGATATGTGTCCTAATTGGTGGGGTTAAAGACACTCTCTCTGACCTCAGTTCTCTGCATATTGAATTATTTCTACAAGAAGGAGCAAATCCTGTGTTGGTGACTGAGGTAATTTTACCAACCTATGGAAAGCTGGATGTTGAGATTCTCTCTTGGGGTGCTGGTTTGAACTCAAGCTCAGGCTATGGTTTGGGCAGGAGGAGCAGTTGGACCCTGTCCCCCACACCCTCACACAGTGACAACTCCAAAGCTCTCACTTCTCCTGGCCTGCCACTATTACTCTTTAAAAATGTAAATTCAATGTTTTGTATCATACGAGTGGCTGAGATTATTTAGGAGCTTAATGGCTCTGTACAGAGACTTTGTCTCTCTGGACATGTATAAACACTGTCCCTTTAGGCTGAAATTTATCTCTTGCTAGTTTGGTGTATGTTCTGCTCAGCAGCTTTCTGTTGATCCTGCACTTAGGTGCCTATCTGTGGAAAATTTTTGTGAGGTAGGATCAGCACTATGAGCGAGGTGTTGCACTGCTTAATTCTGTAAAGTCTCATTACTACCTAGGAAGTGCAAATCGAAAGTGGACCTTTGAATTATATGAAGTCTTTTCAAAATTTAAACCATGGTTCATAGCATTTGATAATTTTTTACTGTAGTACCTTTAGACAAATTTAATGACTCTGTGTCCTACGACAATGTATGACAACTACTGGATCAAACACGCACTCAAATCCAGAGTTAAGCCTTTTCGTTGGTTTCTCCATTTTAAAAAACACACTTCAATGTTTTGAGCCAAAGGAGATATTTGGTAGCTACTGATGCATCTTACCAGGTCTGCTGTTAAAGTAAGTTTTCTCATCAGAAATTGAAAATACTTTTGACTCTGTTGCACAACCATTCTTTTTCCTGCCATTCTGCTGAAAGGGTCTGAAATAAAATCTCTTAACTAGTACAAGATCTGACTTAAGGGATTTATAATAGCTGTATTGAATCCAGTTGCCTGTGCGTGAAACAGGAGTCCCTATTTCCTCTCCTCTTCCTCTATTTGCTCATCAACATATTTGGCTCAAATAGTTTGTTTCTGAAAATATCAGTGGGTGAGCAGAGGTAGTAGAAGCAATACTGCATTTGTAATAAGGGGAAGGTGTGAGATGCAAAGAGAGGAAGAAAAATCCCAAATCTGAGCTCTTCCCCCTCCCTTCTCCTGGCATGGTACAGTGGCAGGCTTCTTCTTGTATAGAGAGGAGTAGAAGTGCAACCTCTTCCTAAATAATTAAATGAATACTTAACCTGCAGGTTTAAAACTTACAGCATATTATAAAACAATTATGTTTCCTTTGCATGAAAAAGCTGAATTGCTGTTCAGGTTCTTTTGTCATCTGTATGCACGAGTTCGGAGCAATTAGCATGAATATATTGCAGGTGCAGTGTCTCAGGAAATTGCAAGAAGCTGTGCTGTATTTTTGTACTACAGAGAAATGCCAGAGCTATAAGTCTTGAAATAGTTGAAAACTGGGGAGATGTGAGCATCTGAAGTGTGATCTTATAATCATACCAAGCACCGATATCCGTCTATACAATAGTCATGAAATTAATGCTTTATTTTCTTAGATTGCTTTGCTACTCATTAAATTTAACGGGAGACTGCAAACTATTTAATTTTAGATTTTGGATTACCTTTCTTATGTTCCCCATTTATCTTTTTAACTGTAGATAGAGTTTTTTTGAATGGTAACAGCTGTGATATTGTGTTAGCTTTGATGTTATCTCCAGACAACATCCTATTCCAGTGAAACACCTTTTTGCATGTTCTTTAAGGTAAATTATTTGGGTATTCATGATCCATGAACTTTTGTTTGCTATAGTTTTGCCATATCTAATTGTCCATGTCAAGATGATCCTTGTTCCCGACTCTCAGATGCAATTTAATTTTTAAGTGCAGGTTCCTCATAAATTCAGATGAACACAGTAAGATAAATGCTTCCTAAAGCCGAACCTCAAAGTGGTATTAATGGTGACTTTTTTTTTTAATTAGAGTGATAGAGATTCACATCTGCTGAGGATCTAACCCTTAGAGTTACCTGACCTGATGATAATTTCTGCTGATGCTCCATTTATATGAGTAGAACAGAGGGACCTCAAAGACCACAGCAATTATTCATAAATGGTTTGATGCCCTTTTATTTCCCCACAGAAGCTCAAGGGAACCACTGTGGTAATAAGATTCATGCCCACCATTTTACTGATATGGGACGTTGCCTTCTTTGCAGGTATGAAAGGAAAAGTTAATCCTGGGATCTTCAAAGCAAAACCCAGTGACTTCAATCAAAACTATTTGGACATGGAAAAAATCCTGATAACTACTGTCACACATACACAGTGACACATGGACATGTCCGCTTACTTTGACTTTTGGGAGGTGGCAAAAGAGGAGGAGATGCAAGTACCAGATCAAAAGAGCAGGAGTTTTCAGGTTGTCAGCATGGTGAGTCATCTGCACAGTGTTTCCACAAATATGACAACAGTAACTACCCCTTAATTTTAGCTGCAGTCACACACAAACACTTTAGTGGAGAGGGAGGAGGTAAGAGAGCTTGTTCCGAAATGGAAATAGCAGGAGAAGGATATCATATGAAACAAACTCTTGCAGCAGGAAAGACTTGTGACAGGGTAAAGATTATGTGTTCTGTAGATAGTAATCCTAGAAACAGAGTTGCTTGGTGGCATATTATGTGAGAAAAAGATCTGTATTAAAATTCAGTGTTGTATTGTGTGATGTTTTACTGCTAGTTTTTAATGCTGGAGAACAGTAAACTTTCAGATCCCCTCTAAAGTTATAATGGTAACAGAAAACTATTTTTTAATACAATCATAATCTGAGAAACCCCTTTTTTTGTATATAGATTATATAGTAAGAATATTTGTGGAATTCATGGTGTTACCTCTATCCAGTGTCTCTGGGTTCTTTGTGTGGGTCTATAGCTAATGTGGTAACACCTGTCCTATATTTCAAATGTAGCAGGAGGCCTTTTGAGCAAACTACCATTTAGAAAAGAGGTAGAGATTGCATAGTTCCCTGTGGCTGTAGGAAAATTTAATGGAGTTGGAGACTAATCCCTCCACCATTGCTCCATGGAGCATGGAGAGCAAATTCCCTCACCTCTGAGGAAGAAGTTGAATGTTCTCAGAGGGAAACCTCAGACAATTTTTCTCTTTCCCTCCCTCTTGGGTAGAGTTTTCTATGGGAATGACTGAGGATTGACCCTATGGAAATAAGAATTTGAGAAGACTTATTATAAAATGGATTTTATTTCCTTGTCATTGTGAAATTGTTCCCTATAGCATGTTCTCTAATGATTTATCCATGAGTTTCAAGGGCTATAAGTACCAGTGGTTTTGTATTTCCCTGGCCTGTCTCACTGACAGATGGCAAGAGATGGGGATCGCAAGCCACAGCAGACACAAAAAGAGAGATAGCCAAATAAGATAAAGATGATTTTTTTTTTTACTGTAGGAGTAAACTGCCTGGGATGATCAGGAGTGAGACCAGCAGCATGTGGTGTATATTCTGAGTGATATAGTAGTTTAGATCTAGGCTACTTTTAAAGACAGTGAAATTTGCCTCAGACACAAGTCCAAACACTTTCAAACTCATCGCCCTTAAAATCTCTTTCACTCTTTTCTTGTAGTATGTTTGCACAATGTCTGTGAGAAGAGCTCCTTATTCTTCCCTGCTTCCCCTCTGTTCTCTTATTAATGTCTCACTCCATGCAGCCATACACTCTTCTTGGGAGGTAGGTATGATGAGAAGTGCTGAAGCACCATGAGGTGATGTTCTTGAGAAATCTCTGATCTGCTGAGCAACTTGTGAGATTTAGAACTCCAAAGGATTGACCATAAATAAATAAAACCTTTCAACACCTTATAGCTCCTGAGTAACAAAATCCACTTCCTATTGCCAATGTTACTGGAGAGTTTGCAATCTGTTCAGTCCTGTCATGCTGTCCACCTGCCTCTTGCATTCTGTGTCCAGCAACCACGGCCATATCCTGTCTCTTCTGCTACTTATCCATAGCAGTGCATGGTTCTGACTTCTACATATGAGATTTGGTATTTGATACTTATTTGCTATTTGGTATTTGATACTTTTTTGCTATTTGGCATTGACTCTGGAAATTCTTATGCAGACAACAAATGCGGTTGTGAATTTAATCTCCAGGTTTCTTTTTTTTTTCCCTAGGGCATCTCTTTTCCTTAATTGCTTTTGGTTTGTTTGTTCAAATTAAGTATTTATTAAATTTAAAGAAGAATGAACTTTTGGTACAAGATAATAAAGGATTTATCTGATGGTAAAACATGTAAATCTTTCCAGAAACTTCATGAGGATTTTAATATTAATGCGGATGAAATATGGAAATATATGCAACTTGTGAATAGTTTTATGGAAACAGGAAGAGCTGTGGTTACAGTGTAGGAGTAATCCTTATTAGGATGAGTTTCTGATATTGATAAGACAGAAATACAGTGTCTCATTTTTTTCTCTTGCTTAAATCTCTTCATTCTTTTGTGAAAGTTCAGGAAAGAATAACAAGCCTTTTTTTTTTTAAATAAACTGCTGAATAAATCATTAGAGATGAAACTACAAGGAACAAGTTTGTAGTGCAAGAAAAGAAAATCAGTTGTGTAACGAGTCTTCTCAATGTCTAATTTTCAGAGGGTCAATCACAATCCCACTCGGTAGAAAAAATATATTCATTATAGATAATGAATATTTTGGTATTTTAATAAGCATGGATATCCCCTCTCATGTGGTGCCCTCAGGGTAACTTTTCCTTTCTCTTAGTATGGATTTAAGTACAAGGGACTAGTACTCAATATTCCTAACTTAATACAACATACTTATTAAATTAGTGTTTAATGTACTTATTTTTTTTAATCTTCAATTTGCTCTTTCCAAAACATCATTGAAACCATGTAATGTATTTGCTCAACATCAAAAATCACCAAAAATTTTAAGTTTGGAGTAAAATCAGAGGAGAAAATCAAGAGGTAAGATACAGGTGAATTTTTAACACAGGAAAGTTCTCAGGTATCCTTTACAATTTTTAGAAATTTTTTTCAAGAGTGGATCATGATATAGGCAATGAGATCTCATAACCATTAATGAAGAGCATGGAAAAGGGGGACGTTGGGGTTCCTGCTTCATGACTCAATGGAATATTCCACTTCGGCATTATTTGATCACCACTTTTATCACAGCGGCATCCTAGTTTGATTTGGCTTTTCATACATGCTTATAGTTTGCACCAATGAATTTAACAAAGTGAGATTTTTGGCTGTAAAATGCATGACAAGATCAAGGACGTTTAAAAATAGGATAGGATTTTCAGAAAAACATCAAAGTCCTAAGTTCTTCGCTGTGCAAAGTCCAGGGTTCCCATACCCAGAAATATGCTGAGTACAGAGAATTATGGAGGAATCACAGAATGGTTTGGGTTGTAAAGGACCTTACAGATCATCTAGTTCCAACTCTCTTGCCATGGGCAGAGACACCTTCCACTAGACCAGATTGCTCAAAGCCCCATCCAACCTTGCCTGGAACACTTCCAGGGATGAGGCATCCACAAATTCTCTGGGCAACCAGTTAGAGTACCTCACCACTCTCAGAGTAAAGAATTCTTCCTAATAATTAATCTAAACCTACCCTCTCTCATTGTAAAGCCATTGTCCTATCATTGCACATCCTTGTAAAAAGTCTGTCTTTCGCTTTCTTTGTAGGCCCCTTTGGGTACTGGAACACTGCTATAAGGTCTTCCTGGAGTCTTCTTGAGGCTGAAAAGCTCCAGCTCTTTCAGTTTGACTTCATAGGAGAGATGCTTCGTCTCTCTGATTATCTTAGTGGCCCTCCACTGGACCTGTCCAACAGGTGCATGTCCTTCTCATGTTGGGTGCCCCAGAGCTGGCTGTAATAACCGAGGTGGGATCCCATGAGAGTGCAGTAAAGGAGGGGTCACTGTACAGAGACTCTACTTTTCAGAGTTATGTCTCTTCTTTGCAGACTCTGTCCCCCAGCAGCAAATCCTCCAAGATTCACAGTTACGTTTAGGAGCATGGAATAGGTGGTAGACAGCCCAAAGATCCATAGACCACATTATGTTTTGAACTCTTTCTTTTAATATTACCTCTTCTCAGTCTTTACATTACCATTTTGGGTAAGTTTTTAAATTTGCCCAACACGAATGATTTCTCAAGTCTACATATGAAACTCATTTGTACTGTACTCTAAAGTAATTCTGAAAACACCCTGCTCCCATTTATCATTGAACATCCAGGTTTCTTTCACTTATTGTATTCTAGAACGTGCTCTAATCTAAGTAATGACAAAGCTCTGCAAGATGTTTTGCTCATTAGAGAGGCAATTTGATGTTAAAGAAATATTTTGCTTTTTATTTTAAAATGTCTCATTGGATAAATAGTATACAGATTCTCCTGAGATGTGCTTTGAACTGCTTGGAAAATGAAGAACAGAGCCTTTCAGTGAAATTAATGGGAAAGTTCAGTGAAATTTGGATTAGACTCCAATGATAAAGCAATGTGAAACAGAAACAACATTAAAAGATATTGGTAATGAAATTGTGAACTTATTTGTCTGAAAAACAGCTTGCAAGGTAATAAGTAATAAATTATTGCTAAGAAGTACATCTGTTTCTAAATAAAAAAATGTCTAGTGGAATGTATTGTACATCTTTACTAATGAAATTATTAAAATAAGTACCTTTGAGATAAGAGTATATATTATAAAGATGACCAAGTGAACAGAGGGCTACGCTAATTAAATGCTAGACGTATGGTAAAGAGACAAATTGTTAATATATGCTAAACACAGAAAATCTAGAAGACCATCTGATACCTTCTGTCAGAGAGAAAACATGTCTGCTTAATTAAGGGCTGTAATATTGTATGTATGCTTGCAGGCAGTGATAAGGTAGCTAATCTAGCTTTTCCTGAGGTGCACTCTGTCTTTTCAGTGCTTAAATTTCAGACTTAAGATTCCCCTAATGTTGCTGTTTCTATGCGATTGTTTCTCTGTTTCTGGCATGTAACTGATTCCCTGAGAGAGAGACGCACCTCCAAATAGTGACTGCTTGTCAGAAAGACAGTTTTTCATACCTGGTTTTAATTCAGACCTTTATTTTACAGACAGGTTTCTCAGAGGCTCATGCTGTCTTATTTTTAATGAATAAAAAAAGGGATAAATGGGAAATGCTGTCATGCAGGCATTCCAGATGAGACTAGGACAACATCACATTTGAATAACCATCCTATGGATCTGTCAAGCTGAGCTGAGTCATGACTCAGGAGCCTCAACTCAAAATTGAGCCCTTGTATTTAGGGCGAGACGCAGCCTGTGTGTGCCTGCATGTGCCTTGGCTCCCCTTGCTGCAGTGCCCCTGCTCGGGAGAGTGCTGGCATTGGCAGAGCATGGTCTTACAGAGGAGCTTAATTGTGCCTTTCCTGTATTTTGCAGAAACATATGGCTCAAAGCCCACAGGAAAATATCAGAAAAGGAATTTTGCAGCAATAACATAAACCTTATTCTGCATGAAGTATTCAACATTTGTTGTCTGAGTGCCTGCTCAGGGTTTGAAAGCCAGGTGGTGTTAGATTTCACTACGTTTGGTGTATTTACCTCCATTCCCTCCCCAGTCTACAGTTGTTTTCATGAGGAAGCTGCACTTTCCACAGTTGTGTTCGTGGACTGCGCTATGCAAATTTTGCTCCTAATCATTGTCCATATAAAATGTTGGGGTGATGGATATATGCCCAACAGAAATTCAGCTGCCATAAATTCAAAGCAAACCTGGCATGATTTGCACCTCCCTTACAAAGCTCTCTCGATTAATTTTTTTTAGTTGAGTAGGTTTCAGTAGGACCAAAGCCTCCCACAAGCCTTGCAGTAGTAAACCTGTATTAGTAGTGACTACTGCTCTCAGAGATGTGAATAGTGAAATTGGTGCACATAGCACCAGCATTCATTTCTTACTTTTATTTTAAGTTTCCAGGTCTCAAAAAGCACCAACATCTTGTTGGTTCTTGGTGCGAAGCCACTTGCACAGGTGAATGAATCTCTATGTGGGTCCCATGAAAGAGTTCACAGAGTTGAACTCAGTGGTGAACAGTCACCAATGATGCAGCTGAACTGATCTGATTCTCTTTGTGCTTGAGCTATAGATGTTTTCCCAAACAGATTAGCACTGATTAGCAACGACTTATCAAGCGTAAAATGAGTTTCTTGGCTTCTAGCCACTGGACACATAGAAAGAAAGGGTATCTGCAGGAGGAGGAAAATGAGTATCCACGGATGAATAAAATGCTTGGATATATTCGTTGTTGCAGGTTATTGCCAGCTTAAAATAAAAGTGATCATTGCCAGTTAAATACAACACCTCTGTCCTTACAGTAAGCATATGGATTTGTAGAAAGAGGACCTCTTAAATTAATTTTTTCTGCTTGTCTGTGATTTTTGAATATATTGTGCTGGATAGCAGCACAGTATTTGAGCATTTCTGTCCTGCAGAAGCTATCAGCTTTTTAGACAGTGCTGCTTGCTTAAAATGCTGATGCTGATGATGCTGAAAACATGGGGGGAGGGAAAACTCAGGTGCCATCTTTAATAGTCTTGCAGACACTGGGCTGCTTTAAGAGAACGTAAAAGACAGTAAGCTGATAAGAGGAAAAGTAAGCGGTTGGAGTACTTTCCCTAAAGAGAAACATTAATAAAAAGGGAGTTGCTTCAGGTAGGTGAAGAAGAGTGAAATTGGTCTACCTGATTGTGAGGAAGAAGAGAATGATCAGTAAAATAGTTGGTCTGTTAGACTGTGGCCTCTGCTCTGTAAAATAGGACTCTATTGAGGGTGTAAGGCTTCCCTTAGCCACAGGAACATGGAGACTGCATGCTCAACGCTTCTGTCAGTTTGTTTTAGTTATTCTGAGCAGTCGGACGGTAGGCACAATGTCTCCACTGTTAACAGGTGTATTATCACTTTAATTATCTTTAACTACCAGGCATGCTGTGATAGTAGGCATTGAGAGATTCAAATATGCAGCAGATCTAGTAAAAACAGTTTGTCTTGAATAGACTGAAATGGACTTGTTTTTTTGCATAGAAGAGCTAATGTTTGTTACTAGCACTCATAATCTTGGTACACATGCTAATTAATTTGCCAGCAGCCTTATGGTTGACATCTGAAAAAAATTATGTAAAAATATAGATGATGTCCTTACCAAAAGGAGACTTTGATATTTTTTAAAGAAAAAAAACCAAAACCAAACCCAAATATTTTTAACTGTTGTATGAAACCAGAAAAAAAATGAATTAAAAACCCAATGGTGATTTTTTATGTGATAAACAGAAAGGTGGATATTTATATCTTAACTCTGTATCTGATGTCTCCAAAGACACTACTTGCATGCTAATGGGGGCAAAGGAGGAGAAAATGGTTATTCAATATTTTAGTTCTTTAAAAAAGAATTTTACCTTTCCTATTGTTTGTTATAAGCAGACATTATTACAGAAATCTCACTGAAGGGCTCGAATTTCCATAAAACCAGATTTCAAAACACAATTTTCTAATAGACTAATGTATATAACCTAACACACATTCACTCATCTCTGTTTCTTCTCTTTATGCATTCATTTTCCATGGCTGCCTCTTTTTCCACATCCCAAATATTTTCCTTTCATGTGTGGTGTTGTTTTTGTTTGTTTTGTGGGATTTTTTTTGTTTGTTTGGTTGGTTGGTTGGTTTTTGGGTGGAGATTGTTTTTGTTTGTTTGTTGGGATTTGTTTTGGTTTTGGCCTTTTTGTTTGTTTGTTTTGTTTTGGTGTTTTGTTTTGGTTTTTGTTTGGTTGGTTTTTGTTTGGGGGTTTTTTTTTTTG
Organism: Cephalopterus ornatus; assembly: GCA_013396775.1. NCBI lineage: Eukaryota > Metazoa > Chordata > Aves > Passeriformes > Cotingidae > Cephalopterus > Cephalopterus ornatus. The sequence continues at coordinate 61,509 of VZRE01005461.1, read as the reverse complement.
GTTTGAAGCTGCTTGGAAATGTGTGTCAGTAGTATTAACTCACATCTTTAAATTCCAGCCTCTCAATGTCTAGTTCTTAAAAGCAATGAGCTAATGAGAAAAAGATGTATGAATTCAGCTTTTCATTTATTTCTAGGCTCACTGTGAATCCCAAGCCATGTGATGCACCTGTGTATGCTGGCTTTACTGGAAGATTCTTAGACAGTTACTGTACTGGTCTGATGTTTCCAGACAAACACATATATTACAGGTGTGTAGCACTGTTTTCAGCGTGGTTTCTTGAAGGGTTATAAAGAGCATACACGTTGTGACAACGCACCAGTGTTCAGACATTGCTGAGGTATTCAGACATCAATAGTTAGCTCTTGCTTGCTTTTGAGTGAATCCATTCCAAGCAATTTGTCATCTTTCTGCTTTCAGCAATGTTATACACACAGCCTTGCACTGATTTCTTGGCATAGGAGAACGTCTGTACTTGGAGCACTGTGTTCACTGAAGAATTTTTTTTTTTTACTCTTCATCCTTGTGTAGATGTTTAACGATCTGCTATATGCTGCCTCTTTCTCTAATCTTCTGAGAGATCAGCAGGCACAAACTGTACTGAGAAAATTATCCTATACCATATTCTGAAACTGTAGGTTTGATTCCAGCCCGTCTGGTGGGACTGCTGCTAAAAGCCAGCATCTAAAGAAGCAGCTCATTTGAATTCTGGGTGTACACACGATTTAATGCGAATGTGCTCAGAGACTGAAGGCTGATGTATCAAAGACACTGTTCAACACCACCTCAGGAATGTTCCTAATAGTGTGACCATTTTTTCCTTTCACTTCTGTCAAATTTATCAATGTCTGATGTCATTCTTTCACGAAGAGGGAGGCTATTAATATGCATAAGTTAAAAAAAAAGGTTCATTCCTATGCATTAACATTTACTCATGGCAATTATATATGAGCTTATTAAATTCATATATCCCCCCTTTCTTCTTTCTGTTCCATCCCTACATAAAGTAGCACCAAATTTATCGATTTTTATTAAGCTCCATATGTGTGTGTATCCCTGGACCTATATTTACAAGTATGTAACTATATGTCTCTCTATAGATATCCTTCGGCACTAAGGACTGAAAAATTTTACCTACTTTTTGTATCTTACTGCTAGAGCATTTCCTAAGAAAACTAATGACTGCTTACCTGGAGCTAGACTGAGCTATTAGGTAGGCACATAACTGCATTGCCCCAGGAAGTATACCTGGAAAAGATTGGACCTGAAAGCAGCATAGTTTGTCTTGCCTCTCTCTCCTTGTTTGTGAAGGGAAAAGGTAATCTGCACTTCTTTTCCATTTGTCTTTTTTTTTTAGTGCAGGTTAATTTTCCTATGCAGTGAGGCAGTAAGAGAAAGAACCAAGAGGCTCTCACCTCTCAACATCTCTCTTGTGCCTGCAGTCCCTGCCTCCCAAGCCCAGATCATTCCCCCTAGCCTGGGGATGCCCCTGTGCTAGGCTTTTTTAATGATAAGTGTGGCCAGTGCATGAAGATAGCCATAAGGTTAAATGGTGCATGTTTCCTTTCATGAAATGTTTGCCTAGATTCTCCCCAAGAGGATCAGCTCTCTGCCCCTGGCCTTCACTGCTCTGTGCAGGGTGGGAGGGGGGCTGTTTTTCTGTCACTCTGTGGGTTTGGGACAACAGTGGTGGGTGAAGGGCAAGTGTGCAGGACCTCACATCCAAGGGATTTGTGTCAGCACTTTCCCCACCTGCACCTGGACACTATGCCACACGCTGGGGTTTGCACTGGTCTGAGTGGAAACTGTCAGTTGTTTAAGTCAGGAAACGAGGCAAGTAGGTGAGGAGGCCATGTGTAGGGTGAGATTTTGCTGCAAATTAAGGAAGTGCCTCAAGGCATCTTCCCAGAAAGGGAATTCTTCAAGTTCGCATTCCTGGATTGATGCAGCCTGCAACCACTGCCCTTCAGCTGGACTAGCCACCTTCTGAGGAGCTGGCGCTGGTGAATTGAGAAGATGGTGGTCAAAACATGGAGGACAAATTATATCTTAATGCTATGTAAGTCTCCACACTCCTCCTCCTTCGGGATATTTATAATACAATTAAATTCCCCTTCCCCTTCCCACACTGGAACCTGAAACTTGCAAATAAATGCATCTTTGCAAGAACTTTAGGTTCAGGAATGCAAGTGTCTTCTGTTCTCTGACAGGATGGGATAGACGAGGAAAAACCAGAGAACCCAGATTCCTATTTCACGGAGGAAGTTCAAAGTTATTGCCTCAGCCAGATCAAAAAAGAGCTGCTTTTGAAATAATCACTGCAAGTACCTAAAGGCTACAGTCAGGATTGGAAGGATGCTCTTTTGATGGTTTCCTAAAATAAATATAAACATTTTTTACTCTTTTAAGCTGAGTCAACAATAGAGGAACTAACTGCTCTGTTAGCCAACAGGCTTCCAGCAATACTTTGGTCACTTTTTCTTCTGCCATGGCTCAAATCACCGTTTAAATATTAACTTCATTTGCTCTCTTAGTGATCCACTGGAAATCAAAGGGAAGAGGAGAGAAGGGAAGCAGAATCCATGGCTTTAAAAAGGAAAACAGGACTTTGGTTCCTGTTGACTTGTGTTTAGTCCACTCCTGGTTGCACCTTCAATACTTACATTTACAGTTGCTCACGGTGTAATAATCAAGCAGCGTTGCCTGGCAGGAGGCTACTCTGAGTGGACTGCTATGTCCCTAGACGTCACCATATTGCCTTGGGACAGACATATGTCTGACATTTTTGTGCTGGTGATCCCCGGGCTGTCTTGCCAAGTCCTGTTGGCTTTCCTGAGTTCAAGTGAGATGCTTCAATCCAGCAGTCAACTGTATGTCAATCCAGCAGTCAGCTGCAGTCATCATCAATAATAGCTGTATTTACCATTATTAAAACATTTGTTTTCTTCAAAGAAACACTATGTGTTTCTGTTCATGTGACTAACAATGCAGTTAATGTCTATTTTGTCCACATCTGTACATTTGCACAACTGCTGAAGCCCCTGTGAGCTGGGTGATTTATAAGCCCTTTGTGCCACTTGCCTGTCCCATTCAGCAGGATACTATAATATAACCCTTTCCCTAATGGCATTAAAAGGTGCAATTAATCAATAAAAAGGGTCAGTTAATATTCTCCACATGTAAGTGCTGAACATCAGAATAATACACTCTCTTGTGCTTGGCAATCCATCATTTTGTGGTTTAGCTCAAAAGGAAATTGGCAGGACAACCACAGTGCACACCACAGGATTGCTCCATGGATCTGGGGCAGCTCTCATATCTGCTGCAGAGAAATGTTTTCTCTGCTGAAAGAGTTTTTTAAAATAAATAGAAAAGTTAGTAAGGACTAAAATTTTCTTTCTGTGGTTTGAGAAACTTTCTTTCTTTTGACTTCGAAGACTTGAGTGGCATGAGGGAATCCCCTAGCAGCTATAGGCCCTGGGAATCAAATTTTTTCCATCTCCCTAAGAAACACAGCACGAATCCCACTACCATGGATTTCTCTAAGCAGCCTCCTGTGGAAAGAGAGAGGCTTGATTAGTGCATGTGCCTGCCCACGTTTAGAAAACCAGCCACTAAGAGAAATGTTGGCTTGATATTCATTACCATCCTCAAGCTCTCTGCACTATATACATGCCAAAGTAACATTTCCATTGCAGGAGGCAATATAGGAAACAAGGATTGAGGCATCCTTACCTGAAACTAAATTAATTAATTTGCTCTACAGTTCTCAAAGGTCCTTCTCTTAATAAAGGGCTGACCTGGATTCAGAAAGTTTTTGGCTCTTATGTATCACTAGTGTTCTGCAGATGACCTGGAATAGTTTCCTGGCAGATGCAGTCTTAGGAATACTTTCTTTTCTTGCACCATTTCAATGCCTTTTATAGTTATGTGTACTTCATATTTCTGTACTGCTTCATATTTCTTAATTCTGAGTTGCTGATGATTTTTCTAACTAAAGTTCTGTTGATTTTTTTCCAGCTGTTCTTTGAATTGGAAATACTTTTGTTTTCCAGAAAATGCCATTATAAAGTGAGTTGCTTTGAACTTTCAGCTTTCTAGTGAGTAATTAAAATAGGCCCTTCAGTTGTCTGTGTGTTTTTTCCTGGAGCTGAGGCCTTTCTGTTACACTGGGTTTCAAAAAGTCTGGCCTTACTTATCACAGAATATGCCCAATTGGAAGGAACCCACAAGGATCATGGTCATTTTGTATCTGGCTGAGACCATTTAGTACAGTCGTGGGTTAATTTTAAGATCCGGTACTTCTTTAGAAAAAGATCATCTAAAAAAAAGGTATTTGTAGGATATGGCTGCATCCTATGTCCCTTGTTCTCTCAACTGTTTTTTTTAATACACCTTTGAATTCCCTATAATATGTTCCATATGCGTAGACCATGTTTTATGGATGAATTGGATTGGCAAATTAAGCTACCTGGCTATGGAATTCAGGTCCTTGAACTACAATGCTGAGTCTTTCATTACAGTGCAGAAAAGGGAAATTTATAACAGACATCAATAGATTTGAGATACTACGGGAGAGTTATTTTTTATCAGTGGTGCCTTAATAACGAGGAGTTTCAAAAAGAGCATTTTTGCAGAACTTCACAATTGGTGAAGTTGGCCAATTGGACACCAGTTGGCCTAACATTTGTTTAATGATTTTGGGTTTTTTTAGGGATATGGCCAAACAATACAAAGTGAACTTTATGAACAACCATAAGAAGTTGAGGGTCTGAAGTTCCTTTGTACGGAAGTCTTCAAAGTGACTAGTCTGTGAATTTTTAAATTACTAAATATTATTATTTATTATAATTTTTATCAAGAATAGGATTTTCAAATGTTGTAAATTCGTTGTAAATAATATTAATCTGTGGCTGTCTGTACACCTATATAAAAAAAATTACTTTTAATACTTTAATACAGCAATTTTGATTTTAAAAGTTAATTTAAAATTAAAGCACTGCAGCATTCTAAGCAATGCAACATAGGTAAATACTGTGCTAAAAATAACCAAAATGCTAGTGACTATAATTATACACCACCTTTGTCTACAAGCTGGTTAGCAGAAGGCTGGACAGCCTGCAAACAACTTTCTCTAAGAGGGATATTCAAAGTGGAGAAGGTAGAGACCTCATAGGCGTCTACAACTTCCTCACAAGAGGAGGCAGAGGGACAGGCAATGATCTGCTCTCTTGTGGACAATGAGAGGACCAGAGGGAATGGCTTGAAGCATTGTCCAGGTTTAGGTTGAATATTAGGAAAAGGTTTTTCACATAGAGGGTGGTTGGGCACTGGAACAGGCTCCCCAGGGAAGTGGTCACACCACCAAACCTGACAGAGTTCAAGAACCATTTGGACAATGCTCTTGGACACATGGTGTGATTCTTGGGGCTATTCTGTGCAGGACCAGGAGTTGGACTTTGATGATCCTAGGGAGATTTTTGATGATTCCATGAAATTTCTCTGTCTCTTTTTCCACCTGTTACTTCTCTTAGTAACAATCTAGAAACCTTTTCCTGAGTGAAAAGCAACATATCCATGGTCATCATAATTAGTAGCAGAACTGTAGTGTCTTTGATTTCTAAGAACTGAAGAGCAGTCCACTGTCCTAAAAACTATACAAACACTGCACCTGTGTAAATGTAGCTCTAGAAGAAGCACCCTCACTTGTTCCAAGCAAGTTAAGAACGCTGGCAACGATAAAATGGCTGAACTATCATCAGACTATCTCTCCTTTTCTGATAAAGTGAACATTGCTGTCACCACGAGAAGATTCATTGTGACTCAGCTGTCCTGTTTTACAGTGCCTGAGGGACTATGTTGGGTCTCACCTCGGTCATTGGTGGCAGTTGTAATAGCCTTGAAGTTATCAGCAAAAATATTTTCATTCCTTACGAAACTAAGCTGTTTCTTGATTGTCTGGCCTCTTTCCCTCAAAATTTGCAGTGAGTTTGTAAAAGAAGATGGCAATAAAAAAAAAATTACTTGGAGGGATTGTTCTAGTAATAGCTTGTAATATCTTTTAATGATTCTTTTCATTTACTGAGTAACGTTTAAGGTAAAATCTCATTCCAGACACACACAGTTCTGCTATTAGTGCCATTTCTGTGTTACATCAACTTCTCATAACAAGATCTATTTTATGAGGGTAGCTTCATAAGAGAAGTTTCTTTTTCATTTGCAGTTTGCTAAATTATAGCAGTTTCTGTGTCTGACTGCTAAGTCGTGGGGCCTTCTATTTGGCTACAGTTTTAGATAAATACATTATTTATGAAAATAGGCATTTCTCTTATAATGTATCAGGAAATAGTTTGCATAATCCCCAACTTCTTGCAGTAATCCAAACATGATTCATTTCCTTTTCACAGGTTTTGATGGTGGAAGAACATAAGAAAGCCGCTTCAAAATACACTTTCTGAGGCCAGAGACAAACCTGACCTCTTCTCAAACACTTCTGCTTTGCTCAAAGAGGCTGACCCATGGGATCGATGCCAATGGAAGGTGCTCACAGCCCAGGGTCTGGGATGCTGAGCATGGCACTTTTTCAAGGTGAAATAGCAACACAGAAGGAGGATATTTTTATAAGTAAAAGTACTTGCCTGATTCTCCTGTCACTGCTCAATGACTTGCATTTATATATACTATTTAAAGCTGCGTTAAGTGCATAAATATGTGTAGCCTGTGACACTCGGCTCAACAGATACTGAGAGATCCCAGCCTGTGATAGTGATTTAACTTGGTCTTTAAGACTTTTGCAACTGCTTCACATTTTCTATGACTTTTTAGTTTGTGAGATGAAAGCTGGATTTTGGCGATAGCTCAAAGAGCCACACCTTCCCTTCCCTTTCCTTCCCAAACCTTCCCTTCCCAAACCTTCCCTACCTTTCCCAAACCTTCCCTTCCTTTCCCAAACCTTCCCTTCCCAAACCTTTCCTTCCCAAACCTTCCCCTCCCAAACCTTCCCAAACCTTCCCAAACCATCTCGCTTTTTTGAAGAAAGCAGGTCTGGTTATTTTTATTATTATTTTATACGAACACTGAGTGGAAAACATTTGTAGTTATTTAAGTGCTTAAGGAGGACCTGCTCATAACCTCCCAGTAAGACAGTAAATTCTTCCATGTGTTGACTTCATCAGTTATCCCTACTGGCTTTTCACATGCCTGAGGGATATTTAGTCAGACAGACTCTCTCTAATCTGGAGGAATCTCCAGGGAAGGTCAGCCAAACAAGCAGCACTTATTCAGAAACAATGTGATGGGGTGTGTGTGTGAACGGCAGGTCAGTGACATGGTGCTGAGGAAAGAAAGCGAGAGCACCACTTTTCTTTTCAGCTGCTTCATAAGAATAACCCTGGTTTCAGAACTGAAGAGCCTTCCTTGCTCTGCCATCTGCACTCCAAGCAGCAGTGAGAATATGGTCCTTCCCAGAATCTTATTTGAGGTGTTCATTGTCCAAACCTTTGAAACAATCATTTTTGATAATTTATGAGTGAACAGTGGGCCAAATATTGCAATGGTGGATGATGTGTCTGGTGGGTTCACTCCAATGCCATGGTGCAGAATGAGAGTTTGTCATCCAGTAAGGCATCTACAGACTGAGGACCCTTGAGGGTTGCATCTGTGTTTCACTCCTATCCTGATGTTCGTCTTCTCCCTGAAACAAGCATCAAATTCAGCTGGCAGGCAAACATGAGCCCTTATAAAACTGCATCTGATATGTACAGTCATGAGGTGGGGGCAGGCTACAAAGGTGGACATATGAGTCTGTTTTTATGGGGAGGAGGGAATTTGACATAGGGAAAAATCATGTAAGTCATATAAGCCACATTGAGCAAATGAGATTTGCCTTTCTCTATGTCCTCTGAGTGCTAGGAAAGTTCTCCCTAACCACAAAGCTCAATATTCAAATGTCAGTCCTTACCTTACAACTAATTCACCTAAACAGGGTTATATATGTGAATAGCCTCACTGGGATCAAAGGAGTTATTTACCTGCATGAAGTGTCATGCCCACACATTTGCAGGATCAGGCCCTCCAGACACACAGCAGCTTTCATTGCCCTGCCTGTTGCTAAGTCGCAATCTGATGTGAATTAAGGAAAGTGAAGAGAAGCATATGCTTACATGGCAAGACTGCTGCAGAATGGTTTAAAGTGTTAAAGGTTTAAATCACACCAAGGCTATAAAAATCAACTTTGTTTATGGAGCGGTACAGAGACCTATTGTACTTCATATCGATCAATCCATTGAACATCTGGTTCAAAATGTACAATTGAAAGCTGGGGAAAAGTGCTTAATTGAACAATCAAAGTAACCTGTGAACCTGACAGTCGTAAATCAATGGAGATGCTACACATGGTTAACCCTAACCAGTTAGCAAATTTTTAGCTGCGTTACCTGGTTAGGAGCTAGGTTACCATTTCAGAATTGTATTAATACAGAAAATGTCTTTGCTCTGAATGTTCCTCAGTAAACAGAGTACGAGGTTCACTGAAGACTTCTTCCGCTACTTCTGTACCAGGTAAACCTTGCTTGAATATCAGCTTGGAAAAAAAGGACATTTGAAATTAAGAAACAGGCGTACAAAAAGACACACTGTCAACTTTAGGGGACTTAAAAAAGTATGGATACAAAAGATATAGGATCCACTTTTCAAAGGTGCTTTATTCCTCACAAAGGGTTATTCACATCTGTATAGGCTCTGACAAACACTGAATTTTCTGATGCCAGTGCTATTTTGTTACTTTTGTTTACAGGTTCTTTAGTGACTTGGAAAGACTTTGGTTTCCTGGCCCATCTTGTCTTACATATGGCTGGCAACATTTGCCTTCCTTTGCTTCCTAAGGCCAGTAAAAATGCTGGGTTTTTCAAGAAGGACCACAAGAACTTCTTGGTCCTGTTAAACCATTTTGCTTAGGGTTTATTGCATACACACCTCTAGTCCTCTATTAGCTTTTACATTATTTTATCCTTTCAGCTCAGGCTGAGAGGTCTTCAGTCACCTGGGTTACTCATATAACTTAAAAAAAAAAATTGGTATGATGGTGGCTTTTTTTTTTCTTCTTTTCTTTCTTTTTCCTGTCCTTCTTGGAACTCCTCCAGTGTTCTCAGACTTACCAAAAAGTAATATTCATGGTTTTGAATTTTCTTCAGTCAGCTTTTTTAAACCTTTTCTTTGTAAATTATGCAGGTCTGCTGATTTAAATTGCTATTTAACATTCTATTGATTTACTGGAATGAACAACATTGCAGTGCCTTCTTATGACAGAAATGATTTTGTCTGTTTTTTTCTTCAAACAGAGATCAGATTTATTTACAGAGCATACAAATTTTCACATACATTATTAACATGGCTACATGTCTGTGTAGTCAAGACCAAAAATTTTTCTTGTTATCCTTAACTCTGATGAAAAACCTTACTTCTTGCTTCCATCTTTATCAATTTTCTGTAGTTCTTATCTTCTGTCTAATTCTCATGAATTCTGATATATGCCATTTTTCTAGTGTAATTATTTTGATTTACATAGCTGTTTTCCCTTTTATGCAAGTCATCATTTAGGCTAGCCCCGTTTTCATTCTTTTTTTTTTTAAAAAACCTCTGCTAAAATGTTTTTAAACACTTTCCAGTTATTATCCACATTTCCTGTCTAATTTCTTTCTCCCAACTGATTTAACTCATAATTGTTTTCAGCTTTGGGAAATTGGCTCTTGTAATTCATCAAGTATACATATTACTGGTCTGGACTTAATTCTGATTATACATAACAAACAGAAGCAAATCATGATCACTTTTATCTAAACTACTGCTGATTTCTGAAGTGTGCTTCTATGATATTTTATTCTCATCTATAAGGATAAAATAATGCAATACAGCATTCCAAAAGTGTTGCATGCAGCACTTTCTAAGGAACTCATAATTTATGGCATATTCCAAGGATCTATTAATTTGGTGGCATGATAACTCCAAACCATGCTATTCATACTGAAGTGCTGACATTGCATGGTTTATTTTTCTTCTTGTTTTATGGACACGTACTTAAGGAGATAGTTTTCCTCTTCTGGTAATTACTTGCAATTTTTGTATTACATAACACACACAAATAAGCATACTTTTTTATACTGCTTTTGTAAGACACCAAGGTACAGATGTCTTTGAGACGATTTCATGGTTTTGTCCAATTTCTTTGGCCTTATTTTAATGACTTAATGGAATTTAGAAGGAGAGAACTGGCTTCCCAAAGAGTCCCCCCCAAGGAAAAGGAATGGTTAAGAATATATTTAAGAGTTCCATCCCAATCAACATTTTAAAAAGGGCGTAGTGCCTGTCTCAGCTTTTTTGCCTTCTTGTTGCTTTCCTCGATAGATTGCCAGATGGCAAAGTGAATTAGAGAGTCAGGCTTCAGTACTGTGGTACCAGCGCTACTAAAGGTTTGACCAAATCACCATCCAAAGGCTAATCCTGCTGGCTGCTATCTAATTTGTTTTCCCTTGGTAACCCACCCTGTTTTACTCACCATTACATTTAGAACAAGCAGCTGCAGAGAGCACATAAAATCAGAGAATAATGCAACTTGAAAATGCGAAGGTTGTGCCCTAAATAAGCATCTGACTTGCAAAAGAGTAACTCTTGCCATGGCAGTTAATTTAGAAACAAGTCATGTCTGTGCTCCTTCCTGGTGGCTGCAGTAATCTTCTTGCTTGGTCCAAGGAGCGGAACATAAATAAGATTGTCACAAAGTGTATGGTGTGAAGGAGAATTTGGCATTTGGGAAAACAAATTTAAAGCAACCTCAGAAGTTTTCCCTTTGCAAATGCTGTCACAGTTGGCAGCAAGGGACATATTTACAATTTAAATGCGAACCTGGTCATTGAGGACACTTTTTTCAGGGAGATGTGGATCAAATATGTCCACTGGGTTACAATGCTGAGACCACCTAGGCTTTTGCTAATACTAGTGTTTACACAAAAAGTTAGAAACAAGCTCCCCTCCAATTAGAAAGCCAATATCTAACTAGATGCTAGCTTGTTATATAGTCTGTATTCTGTAGTCTGAATGTTAATAGCTTTGACCTCCTTCAGTTTAATCTTAATCTCCTTGACAGAGCAAGCGAACTTTGGGTTATACTTTACCAAATTGTTCCCTTCGTTTTCTTCCCCCACTTATGTGACATAGTCACTGTTGGAAACATATTGCAGACCCAAATGAAAGCCTGTCTTCTTTTTCAATCAGTCATATCACTAAGTATATGAGCAGAAAAACCCTTGTGATTGACACTGCTTCAACAAAAGCAGATTCAGTTTGCAGACGATAAGAGGCAAAGTCATACAAGCAGTGTTTACAAAGCAATGAAGGAGCAAAAAAAAAATTAATGATAAAAGGACTAATCTTATTGTTTTACTAGATGAGAGAATGGTTCTTTGTGTTTGCTCTAGCAGAAGCCGGCAGATTGTCTCCCACCTCCCTTTTACACTTTTGGCAGCAAAATAATTTCCAGAAAATTCTGTATCAGACGCTGGCTGCTAGATTAAACAAGGGCTCTGGAATGCCTTGAAAGCCTCAGAAAGCAGAGAAGTTCCCTGCACACCATAGCACAGGCATATGCTACTTCCAGCATGCTATATAATTGAGTATTATCTCCCTTACAAAGGGAGAAGGAGATATAAGAGCAACAGAAGCAAATGCCTTTAAAGGAAAAAGAGACAAAGCTATGTGAAAACATATTGAACTGGCTGATCTGATGTGTTTTCTGTTGTATGGCAATCTCACATTTATCAGGAACATTCTTCCTGATTTCTTCACTCTAAGGGAGACCAGACCCATGTCAGCTGTAATCAAAACCTTTCAATGCATGCTCCTGATGCCCGACTGCTTGTATGGTAGTATGGCCAGTAAAGGTCACGGAAGTACCATTTCCATTTCGTGGTCCCAAATGCTGGAGGGCAATGACTGGAACAGATTCACAGAGTGGTAAAACAGTTTATATTGGAAGGGACCTCTGGAGGTGACATGGTCTGAACGTTACCCAAAGAAAAGCTTACTTCAAAATCAAATCTAGACTGCCCAGTACACTTTTGATATTCACTACTGGCACCAGGGTGTCCCACTGGGTTTTTTTCAGGACAGCACAGCTGTACAGAAATCTGTTTTAACCTTATGCAATGGCCACTGTTGACTGCACAGGAGGCAGGACAGAGAATTAAAATCCAGAATGATCTCAACAGGCGAAGGACAGGATACCCTTGCTTTCCATGTCCTCTACTGTTCATTAGTTTCATGGCTTAATTCCTATCTCTTGCTAGCAGGGCCAGGCAGCTTTGTCCTTTCAGCAGCTGAAGTCACACTGCTTCACCACCATTCACCAAAGGTTGTTGAACGTTTCCAATTTTTTTCTCTTCAAGATGAAGCCTGCCAGCTCAGTTAGGTCCATCAGTGAGCATGAATATCTAGCTGTAAAATAATCAGTTGTCATAGTTGCTATTGAGATAGGTTGCACATAGAGCATATAAAGAAATAGAAGGCAAGACAAAACTGTTTTAATGATTCTCCCCTGAAAGTCTCTACGGAGTATGTTCATTGTGTCTAATATAGCTGTCCCCATAGGCAATATGAGAAGCAGTACTGGCACTGAGGGAATAGCATATACCTCAGGTTTCATTGAAACATTTCATTTCATCCCATGCCGTCCCAGTAAAAAGACATTGATACTTTTAAAGAACATTACTTGAGTTAAAGACAGGTACTCTGTTGGGAGAAAAAATTTGACTTACCAAGTGATGAAGCACAGATAATTTTAATCTTATCCAGAACGACTGCAAATAATGGCAAATAATACAATGAGTTTCACAGCGAGCAAGGCATTCTGGCATGTATTTCTGAATCCTATTCGAACTACTGGTGTTTAGTAAGTTACCAAACATTAGCAGAGACACAGGAACTGTATCTACTTTTGCTTTTAGCTTGTGGAAAATGTGAATATATTTGATTTAGTGTAACTGTCTTTCACTACCTGCTAAGATAACATTTTAAATATATATTTAATTGTTGCTAGTAAATGCTTGCATATGGATACATTTGACATCCCCACCACAGTTCAGAAGATGTACAATAATTTGTTATTTTGTGGTAATGTGATCAGGTGGTTCAGCTCTATCTCACATTTTTGCTGCTTTACACTGATGACTTATTCTTGCAAACCTCCATGAATTAATAAATAAGGACCCTAGCCAGCTAGCCCTCAATGATTTTTCCATGGAAACATCTGTATTGAAAAATAAAGCTGTGAAACATTTTGCATTGTCAATTGCTAACAGTTACAGCACTCCTCTAGTACATTAGTTAGAGTAATTTGGGCTTTAGAACAAAAGTGAGTATCTATAACACATGCATACAAAATGAATATCAGGGAAATCAATCAAAGAGTGATAAACTTCTATTAAGAAAAGACATCACTCTCTGGCAATTCATAAAACAAACCTCCAAATCTGTATAGACAGTACAAATAAACATAAAATGATTCTTTAAGGGCGTAATGAGGGGTTTTGTCAACAACAGTAAGAAAACAAAGCATAGATGTATGCTTATTAAAGAAATTTCACATTTTCTGTTCAGAAAGCCTTCGGCATTTCTTTTTGATAAAATAGGAGTACAAGATGCAAGAAATGAATTCCCCATCTGAGCAATGTCTTTCTAGTTTCTGCTTCTTATTCTATCAAATCTATCATTGCTCTGTGGGACTTGGTACTGTGTGAAGATCTTTGAACTTGCTGAAATACTTTAAGCTAATCCTCAGTCTCTGGGACCTGGCCATATACCTAGGTGCAGCAGAGTCCACTCGTGCATGCTTTCCTAGTGGATTTTTTCTGTAAGACAGAAGCCTCTTTTTTGCTTAAGCAATATATTTCAAGCTCTCCCTTTTCCAAAAATTACAAGTTTTAATTCTGTGAAATGTTGCTGGTATAATGTATATTATTAAAATAACTGTTCATTACTTTGTTTCCTTTTTAAATTCCTTTTAAGTATAAAGTTACCAAAGCCCTACATCGTATGTGGATCAAAAGAGAATCAGTTGAAAAGGAATGTTTATTTAATAAGTATCCTTGGAAAATGAATATGAGGGCAGGGGGTGAATTGCAGGTCACCTAATCAGAATTTTAGCCTGATATTAATTAAACACTTGGATTTTACTCCTCACTCGTAAAAGACTGTGACTTTTGAACTAGTAGTACCTAATATTAGATGGATTCTGTGATTTTATCCTAGGAGGTATTTATTTTAGAGCAGGTCCAAAGACTAGGGAAAGAAACCTTCCATAATGAAAGAAAAATGAGCAAACCCCTGAATATTTTCTGAAAAAAATAAGGAAAAGACAAGTTTCAGCGCCCAGCACTACGAAGTCCTTGATGTAGCTTCCATCTGGACCACACCGGACTCTGCATTACTGAAACAGAAGTTGGAAAAGACCTACCTGGTCATCACATCACTCCCTCTCAAATACATAGTATTTTCTTACATTCCCTCCCTCTCATCCTTCTTCAATCCTTCTTTCCTTCTTCTCTTCCCATCTTTCTTGCATTAGCCTGAATATCTTAATTCCCTACTTCGTCAGGATTCACACATGAGGGAAATTAAAAGACATTTCCAAGGGGGGAAAAAAAAGAAAAAAAGACATCTTCCTAGAAATTTTCTCAGTTGCCTACTCAACTTTTTCTTCTCATCTGTTGTTCCTAGTAACAGCTCTCTGGGTGACTGCAGGCAATTTATTTTCCTTCCCTATGTTGCAGCTCTTGAGAATTTCCCCCAGCTCCATAAGAGTTTTATTAGCTCCATAAGAGTTACATTTGCTCCCAAAGATTTTCAAATCTTTGTTCACATCGTCATATTCAGGTAGTAACCATTCACATAATGATTTCCCCTCTGCATCAGATACCTGAAAGTGCAACCTGCCTGCCTCAATGGTTATTGTAAAGCCACAACATCAGTACCCTGTAGTTTATTGAGAAGACTCAATTTTCTTGTGTGCAACAGAGGAATAAGAGCATTAAGCAACAGAAAAATTGTGTTCTACAATTTCAAATCAGAGTCTGAAAACATTAAGGGAAAAGTAATTGTTAAATATGAAAGCATAAGTGGGATTGATCTCTGACAAATCTAGAAATGTAAAAGATGAAGTACATAAACACGCACCTGTCTGTCCACATGTTTGTATTGCAGCTCAGCTGTTAATGTTATTATTGATATTATTATGAGGGTAAGATTAGTATTATTATTGAATCCAATGTGAACAGATGCATAAATATATGTAAGATGTTGCCTTACCTTCAAGGGCAGACCCATAGACTTGAAAAAAGTTAGAAATTCATGCAATTTTCTAAATCTGAATGTTATTTGACATTCATCAGAGCCAAGAGGTACTCAGTACTTTTAAAGTCAAGGTGCCTAAATATGGAATTAATAGCTCAGTATGAGGTACCTCTTTGAACACCTGAAGGTTATAAGAAATGAGGACAGAGATCTAGAATGCAAATTGTTATGCAGCTGTTACTACCTGCTGCTGTAAAAAGCTAACTTTAGTATTATATTTGCCAGGTTACCGCAATCTTTATAGAGACCAAACATATCCAGGGTTTATTATTGTTGTATTTACAGTATTAAGAATTGATAGAATACGAATTAAGATAAAGCACTTGGAGCAGTAGATAGGACTGTATGTGGGAGACTTTGGAAGCTGATGAATCAGAACTCCTACACTAGAGCTTGCAGAGATCATCTGTGAATTTGGGATACAAATTTGTCTTTGTTCCTTAAAAGGAGAGTGGGAGGTCAGATCTCCAGCTGTTTTCTGGAAGATGAACGAGTACTCCTCAAAGCTGTGGCCAGTGACAAGAGTCCAAGAAGACTCAGGGCCAAATACTGCAGGATCCTATGCATTGCTACCCTCATGAGTTCTCCTGTTCTTGGATTGTTTTGGGGGCATGTGATTGTCTTGCACCTAGTCCTAGGATAAACTCTCTGCTCTGCTCCGCATTGCTCCAGTTCAATCTCATACTGCTCAGGTGTGGAGACCCCTACTCATGAGACAGCAATGGACAGAACTTTGCAAATTGTGAGTTTCTGCTGGACAAAAAGGGGAAATTGATTTACTTTTTTCTGTTTATACATTCCTTTGTGCCAAAATAAGTTTTGGTGTCAGCAGCACAAGTTTGATCAGAAAAATCATTTGCCTTATCAGTACTGAGTTTTGACACTCTTATTATACTGTTTGGGTACTGCAGATTCAGTAATGTGCTTCAACAAGTAGAATAAGCACCTTAAAGGATTGCATTGAGAGAGCTGAGGGGAGAGACATCGAACACAGGAAGCAGAGCTGGTGACATGCTATTCTTTTCCTGTGGCTGAGGATAGTTGGGTAGGTTACCTAAGCTTCAGAGGTGTCTGGGAAAACCAGGTACTAATTTTGCATTTTGAAACCTTGACAGCAACAAATTCTTGCTGCTTATTACAAATTGATATTCAGACCACTTTCTCAGGGGTGACTTTAGACAACAATGGAGCCAGGGGCTGATAAATCAACATGGGAGCCAGGAAAAAGAGGTTTAACTCTCTCTTGGGATGTGCTGCCTCATGTGCAAAGGTGAGAAAAACATACTCCATCTGTGAGGTGAGGAAATAAACATGGCACTGAGCTGCTACTGAGAATCTGTGTGTGTGAGAAATATATTAAAATTCTGTCAAGCAAGGGACTGTGTAAAGATGCTTTATTTTGCTTCCTTGCCTAAAATGTCTGTGATCCTAGCCCCTATTTGAGAAACTCTGATCCATGTGACAGTGTTTGAGATCTACAATGAGGGTGTGAGAAAATCACAGATGATTAGTTTATATTAATTATTTTTATAGTTTTAATTTTATTAATTAACAAACTTATAAATGTACAGGAACTTGCACATAATGCATTTCATTGCTCTCAATCATTTCTATTCTGCCTCAAGCCTACTCATTCTTTGAAAAGTCTGTAAAACACTGGGGGGATATACGGTCAACTATTTCCTAAATTATAGTATTATTTACTTGTAAATTAGGTTATAATTTACTAGAAGGTCCTGTAAAATGAATTTAATAAGCAGCCTGTCTCATTTAGAACTGGTGTTGGAGGATAGAAAAAAAATAACTAGTGATTTTAATTATATCTTCATAGAATGAAGAGCTGAATAGACCTGAAAAGAGACATGGAATGACAGGCCACGTTTGTGGGGCACACCCTCCAAAAAAGAATGATTTGACATGTCACTGAAAATGCATTAGACCCTCATTTAGTATGAAAGTGTTTTGAAAATTGCATTAGCAATGTCAAATGATGAACAATGAAATGTGTACACATGTTTCTGCATTTGTGTTCTTCTCCCTTGTGGTAGTTTTTTTTTTTAGATTAGAGCTTGTAACTAATAGAAGGGAGTAACTTCTCGGGGGCTGCTGCATTCCCTTCTTCATCCATATGATGGATTGTATGAGGTGTAAGCAGAGCTTTGATGTTCCTTACATGCATGTGTCCACAGCTTCATTTGCTAGGGAAGAGGAAGAAAAAAAAATGGTACTAGGAACATGTTATGCATAGCTGAAAGAAACCTGGAGGCACATCTGCCTTCCATAGCAATGAGCTGCTCTCCTGCTCTCTTGTGGCAAAGCCATTATGAGCCCTAGAGCAGCTGTAGCTGTGAGGTTCTTAAAGGCAAGATCTGAATCAAAAAAGAAATATCAAAGTCCCCTCAGACATTGTTTCAGTGTGAATATCAGATGGTCAGTCTAAAATCCTTTGAAGAGCCCTCACATGTTCCAAGGTAGTGGTGCAGCCTAATAACAGTGCCAGAGATGAAAGGTTTGGGAGGTTTGATCCAGCACCTGGAAAACAAGTTGTACTATGTGAGGTTTACAGAATTCAATCTCTTCAGCTTATCTGAGAGAAGACGAAGAGGTGGATTGATCATTATGTCTAGGCACTTACACCTGGAAAAGAGATCCAATAGCAGGGTGTTTCTGAGCTTGCTGACAAAGACCTGACAAGATCTTTTGCAAAGACTCAGACAAATTAGGCCTTGAAGTAAGTCATAGCTTTGTAGCAGAGAGGATAATTGAACTAAGTAACAATCTCCTAAAAGAGCTGGAGGGGGCATGGGGCAGGGATAACTCAACATGGATTTAGATCTTTAAAGATATAAATAAATATATCCTTCTATGAGATATAATTTAATCCACTCTCTGGGCCAAACTGTGTGTCCAGTAGGTCCAGGGACCTAGGTGAAATAGTTGTGTTGGTAGTTTCTGATCTAAGTGCTTATAAATGCATGAATCTCTTATTCATGTCCTCTTTTTGTGGACAAGGGAAAGGATTATAAGTTATGCAGAACCCCGGGAGTGCCCATAACACCTGGAGCTCTGTGTTAAGACAACCACTGCAACCAAAGCTTATCAAGACTTCAGGGGATCAGTGAAAAGATTTCCTTTGTGCACTGGGCAGATGTATTCTCAGGGCTCATGTCTTAATTTACCTTTATTTCTTTTTTCATGTCATTCAGAAACATCAGAAGTGGCTGCAGCTGGAGACAGGATAACAGATGGATAGACTGCAGATGCTGGATTCGATTTTTCACTTATTTACTCAACAGATGTCCAGTTTGTATTTTCTAAGTTAAATCAGAAAACACCTTGGTTTATATTGCTTTTATTTTTTGAGTTAGTATGAAATACTTTGAATATTCCTTTTCACCTGTTTCCTGTCCAAAAGCACTTGGCTATTGGAAGTAATTTTTTTCTTTTTGTTTCCCCAAACTAAGAGGCAGGACTCAGTTAACTAATGAACCCTCTCACTCTATGTAGAGAAAAATTCTGAAAGACTGCATACCTGTAGGAATAGATTACTGGAGAAGATGGGAAAGTGGTGGCAGTACAGCAGAGTCTATTGTAAAAAAAAAAAAAAACAAAACAGGCAGAACCACCCACTACTTTCCCATTTCCATTTCACAGGTGAGCCAGTGCATAGCAGAAGGAAAAAGAAAAAGACCAAAGCTAAACCTTCTGAATCCAAAATTACATTACACTTTGAGAAAAAAAATCAAAAATGTAAATCAAATCTTAATTTTACCTTTTGCAGTTTCATTCTGGAAGAGGCAAATATGATATCTGTTGTTGTGCTTGCTTTGGGAAGTGACACTCTATCTGTACCTAGTTTACAGTGATAGACCAGGGCTACAGTTTGTTCTGCTGAAAGGAGTCGAGGGACCA
Organism: Cephalopterus ornatus; assembly: GCA_013396775.1. Taxonomy (NCBI): domain Eukaryota; kingdom Metazoa; phylum Chordata; class Aves; order Passeriformes; family Cotingidae; genus Cephalopterus; species Cephalopterus ornatus. Next base: position 42,198 of record VZRE01005461.1, on the reverse strand, counting down.
CAAAAGGAATGATGCTTTGAAGCAAATCGAAGCAAATAAGCAAAGAAACACACAACTGAAATCACTGAAACCCAAATCAACAAATTAAGGAAATAGTGCTGTCTCACGCAGTGGGCAAATCCAAAATTCATACAAGTGGAAATTCAGTGGCTGTCCAAAAAGAAATAAATTATGTCCAAAAAATAAGTTATATCTGTTCCTAGAATTCAATAATATACTAATGTTTTAATAAGCAGTGAGCTGCTGCTCAGCTCTGGCTTGCTATGAGCTGCTACTCAGAAGCCCTATTCCTGCATTAAGATTTTAGGATGTCCCAGATTCCCATCACAATTTCCTTTCTCGTCAAGAGGAATGTGTTCCAGTCTGTGAGGAAAAAGGTCATCCATTTTTCATTTAACAAACTTTTATCTACCTTGCCTCTTAAGTATTTAAAGTCACACACTCAGGTAAGGTCACTAGCCTTGTCTCCTCTTTCTGAAAGTCACCCTAAAATGAGTTAGTTCTGTCATCATGCTCCTCTGGGAAATCAAACATTAATTATGTTAAGCAGCAATAGTTAATAGTGTCTTATTTATTATGCATGAAGACCAAAATTTTTAAGAGAAATCACCAGCGTTAAGTGCAAGCATTTTGCTTAATTTCATTGACATTTTGGCAGCAAAATCTTTTAGGCTTCTAAAGGAAATTCAGCCTATAACAGTAAATAATGAGTAAAAATATTGCTGGAAGATGAAATGTAATAGCCTATTTCTTAAAGACTCAGATTTTATTATAGGAACATAGATGCTGATTGCCACATATACCAAACTAATGCTTCTCTTCAATTCTTTTCCTAATCCCTGCAGACTAAGAATAAAGTGGTAAAACTGGAAGAAAATATGCCACACATTTGGAGTGCTGCAGCAGACGTGCCCCTGTGTGTAGATTGTAGGAATCCATGTGCACTTTTCCAGCTGATATCTAAAAGAATGATTTGGTCTGTTTGCTGATTGTGTTTTGAAAATTAAAGTTCCTTATAAAAAATTTAGTGTCAAAGTAGAGGGAATGGAGGACCTGTGATTCCCGTGATCCTGGAATCACTGAAGGATTAGAGAGGTCTATTTCTGTCAATGAAATAAAAAGGCAGAAGCCCCCTATCATGGGCACAAGATTGGGTTATGGACTTCTAAACAGGCCAGCTAAGGAAGGCTAGCTGGTAACTGTCTTGAAAAGCATTCTTAAATCCTCCTTAGAGAACTTTGTGGGCATTTGGTCTCCATGAAACATTTGATTTGGCTCCATCGCAGAATGTTCAGCCTGAGATCCAGACACAGGATCTGGTGAACTAGGTCACTTGCTTTGTTGCAAAGTAATCACCCAAAAGAAGAAAGAAACATACATGCATGTGCATACACACACACACTTTTCTAAAAATATTTGTCAATCTAGTATTATAAAAGCAGAAATTTAAATAAAGTTGTTCAAGTGAATCTTCTGGGTTATCTCTAGTAACAGTGCAGGTTCTACAGAAGAGGAGGCATCTGTGATGATGTATCTTGGAAAAAAAGAAAGAAAAACACCTGTGGGAGACATTGCATCCCAGAGGGCCGTACTGCCCTTCAGACAAAATGGCTAGGTTGGGATAACCGTGTGTTTTCAGTACAAGGATAGGAAGGGGCATAATTAATTTGACATAGGTACAGAAACCTTGGCAACTCTATTTTATTACAGAATAATTTTGTAAAAAGCCAGCATCTCATGCCAATATAAGGAGGCTCAATGTTGCTGACAAACATGACAATTGAATTAAGGAGAAGGTTGAGTGATAAAACGGAAGTCACTAATTTCCACTCCCAAGGCACTTAAATTAAATAAATGGTAATATAAGACTTCTATTTTACTCAAGCATTCATTAGAGTTTTCAAAGATATGTTGAAAATGTCAGAATGAATCAGTTATTTGGCTTCAAGGACTCTGAGAGTGTTTAAAACAGTTTTTTGAACTTATGTTCAACTTATGTTCAAAAAAGAGTGCATTTCCTAAGGTTAATCATTGTTCCATTTCCAAAAGGGGAAATTCTCTCATGAGAAAAATCAAGGCAGAAGGAATAGGTTAGAAGTTTTAGACCCAGCTTTCATGGTAATTTAATATTTTATATATATATATATCTATAACATCAAACATCTATATATCAAACATAACACATAAATGTACCTATTACTCATATGCTCAAATTTTTCCATAACATTATATTGAAATCTCTTTTTCCACTGAGAAGAGTAATGGTGATTAGTTGCTATCTGACTGGAACTACACCAAATATATAAATGTGGTTTATAATTTTTTTTGCAACAGTGTTTAAAAATTGCATAGGACACTTATTCAATAGAGTTAGTGTTGATCACACAGCACAGAGCAGAGATACTGGCTCAAAAGCATAGGTAGGCCAAATTTCTGATAACTCTGTGACTTGGACTGTCCTGCTTTTTTACCTTTCTGAGCACTCTTAACTTCAGTGCCTCTGCAGCACGAATTGTGATTCACTTCCCCATGAAGAAATGACCAAAGGCAGGGATCAGCAGTCTCTTGCTGAGGGACGAAAGGCTTGGTGAAAGCAGATGTCAAACAGCACTCTGCAAGACTGGCAACTGATAGATGCTTCATCTTGAGAGTTTTGCCTGTAAACATTAGCCAGCTCTTGGCTCCGACTGTGTTTTGCACTCAGACAGACACAGGAACCTCCTTCTTACCTACTGCTTCTCTTCCAGTGTTGCCACAGAGTACCTGGTAGTTTCCTTATCAAGAGATGGGAGGTGTAATGGCAGGAGTGTGCCATCACATGGGAATTCTGTGATAACCTTTTGGTCTGCCTCATGTATACCATGTTGTATAATCTGCTTGGCCACCTACCTTTTGTTTGCAACCAAATAACAGCCATGTATTTTCCTAATGCTGCTGGTCCTGGTGCTCTTGGCAGGCAATCAGTTTGAGATCATTTTGTGATCCTGGAATGTGTCCTACAGCCAGGACACTTCCATTTTCTTGTCTCCAAATGGTGGTTTTGAACAAGGTAGGCCGGCACTGTATGGAAAGCTTTAAATGTTGCTTTTAGCCTGGAAACGTGAAGCTTTCAGCTAAAATTGGTTGTGTCTCCTGGGTTTTGTGAACCAGCATGGTCAACAACAAAGTATGGTTATGTGATCACAATTGTGCTCTCAGCATATGTTGAACAGGCCACTGTTCTGGCTGTGACTGCATCACCTTTCCATGTCGGGATCACATGAACAGCAGTGCTGGTAATGGTTGCTACTGATGTATGCTGATGCTGAGACTGCTAGGGACCTTTTAATAAACACTACCAAAGACAGGAATTTTAGACTTCGGGAGACTGTGCCTGGATTTTTATGTCACGAAGGAAACTAAAGTGGGAGCTGATAATTTTCAGTGTAGTTGACCAGAGGAAAAAATTCCAGAGGGAAATGGGAAACATACAGATGGATGTATCTGCGCACAAAGCCATCAGGGGCATAACTGAAGTCCTTAAATGCCTTAACTCCTTATCTGGAGGGAGGAAGAGAAAAAATCTGTCACCTCTCCTTTTTGTCAGACTTAACAGTGTGCATGTAGTAGGATAATTCTTAAAAATTTAGGATCCCTTATTTTTCCTAGGTGATGAATTAATTCCATTAAAATAATGGGGAAAGTATTTTTTGTTGATGTTGAATCCAAATGCCACCAAATTCAGTAAAATTTCATTTGTTTTCAATGGGCTTTGCTTGAAGATGCAAAGAACCTGAAAGGTGAACATATATTTTAGTTTAATTTACATCTTATCACCTTATTGTGTTTTGTTTTATTCCTGAGGGTGCAATTATGTATAAAGAGGCTAAATTTTACCTCTTATAAATCAGTTTTGGATTTAAACCAGAATTGTAATGGTCATAAATTATGTGTGTCATGTTAAATGTCAGAACTTGGTTATAATATAAGCCTCGAAAAGTGGTCCTAATGGAGTGATTGTGTTTTGTGCCTGGATTATTTATGCTAGTAATCATGTAAAAGATAAGAAAACCCACAGATTTTAAACTGAAAAAAAAGCAAGTTTGGAATATCATCACAAATAATTTAATGTATAATCTAGGTTCAAAATCTATTCTGAATATCCATCTTAAAATTAGAAATTTTTTAAATCTTTCAAGTTTTGGAAACAGTCTTTCCTATCAGTGATGGCCAGTTTATTCCATTCGTAATGTATCAAAGACCTAAAGACCACCAAATAGTGGACACACTGTGCAGAGTGCTGTATTTGTATGTAGATGGGGTCTCTACTCTGACAGAACTTTGTTCAGTGAAGACAAGAAGCACATTAAGAGCAGGGAAGAAAGATTCACAGCAATGTGCACATATGTGTGTTTATCTTTTTCTTATTTCTATAAATAAATACATGTAAATGTAAACATTTGTTATGTCTTCATTTCTCACACATATCACTCAGACAAAAAGTCCTTCAACATGTCTGCTATTTCTTCTAATAATGAGATACTTTGTAGTTTTATGACGGCATCTTTATATGTGTTTTATGAGATTTAAGGTAGGAAGAAAGTTTCTGTTTATTGTTAGCATGCTATTTTATTTTGTTTATGTCAATTTGAGCCCAAGAATTGTGGTTTGTTTCAAGAAGGCCTTTGAAACCTATCGCTCAACTAGACTCTATTCTTTTTTAGTCCTAAAACTTCAGCATTCTCAATTGTCGTAACATCGTATCATAAGCATTTTTACAAAAAGAGGAAAAAAAGTAAAAGCAGTAGCAGATATATCTCTGCATTCTGAAAATAAATGCAGATGATAATGAAGGCACTAAATTAAGCGGTCACAGCCAGACACAGGGGAGTCTGGGGCCATGGCTTGCAGTATCTCTCTCAGCAGGTGACACTTGCTAGGCAGGCAGTTCTTGCTATGGAGTTCTGATTTGCCAGATGTACAGACTGAAGCTTCATGTTCCCACAGCTCACATTTCATCCTGTGTAATGTCATCAGCCAGCTCTACAAAGACATGCCAATCTTGCAACTGGAGAAAAATTCTAATTGAGACATGAGTTTGAGTTAATTCTGGGGAAACACCACTTTGAGCCCTTTTATGTAAAGGGGCAGAAAATGTTGCCAGGCTTCTTTTCTTTGTGTTTTGCTCTGCAGCTCAACCTTGATTTGAAGAGTCTGTGTCCAGTGGTCACTTACTCCCTAATACCTTGGAAGCAGGGAGAACGTTGTAAGTGAAATTGAATGGAATAAAGCACTGAAGGGGAAAGGCTGTCAGGAGCAATTGCTTAAAACTAGAAGAATAGACTACTTAAAATAAGATCTTGAAGCTAGAACATAAGGTAGTTATTTAATTTTTGGCTTACAGTATCAAACTTGTCATTACCCTTTTAGGAAAAGTCTAAGAAAATTGTCATGTACATGGAAGCAGCAAAAGTAATTTTATTTGATAGAAGAGGTTGGCATTGGTAAACAGATACATTCATTCAATGCATCGTTGGCCCTAGAAAAGAATGATTGGATTCTGGCCAAAATAGAAGGAAATTCTACTAGGAAAGGGATCTGATCACAGCCAGATGAATTTAGACACATTGTCTAAAAAATGGGAACTTGTCAATTGTGATAAATTATCATTTAAGATCTTTGCGAGCCTGCTAGGATATATTTGTGTTTATGGCAATGCAAACATAATCACACTAGCCACTGGATACAGAAATGGATCTCTGTGTCACAAGTGACAGCTCATACAGTTGATGAGATACATCCTGCCCTGTGATGCCTCCAACAGAAATTAAGGAGAATGAGGAAGGAAGTAAAGCCCGTGGTGTGCCCAGGTTTAGAGGGAGGTCTTGCCTGTCCTCCCATAGGACTGTTTTCCAGAAAGCATGTCTGCTGAGTATAGACAGAGGTTTACAACGGACAGAAATTGCACCCTACCACAAACTTTGGATGAAAACACAGGGATCCTGGGCAAGGCATCAGCCTGTCCTTGGGGCAGTGAGCGACAGCGGTGCAGAGTGTAAGGAAGGGAAGTGAAGAATACACAAAGAAGAGAGATGGAGGCAATTCCTGAGAAGTTATAAGCCAGCATAGAGCCAGCTGCTTGAGACAGCAACAAATTCAACCTAATTTTCAAAAGAAGCAACAAAAGAGTGGATCAGCTTTTGATAAAGCACAGCAGGAAAAGCATATAAGTCATCTGCAATCGATAATTTTGCCATAAGGCTAAGCTACTTCCGTGATAAAGAGCTGGCTTTGATGTCAAAAGGAGCAGGTGCCTGTGGGAGGTCAAAGTTTGAAATGAGATTACTTACAAGGATCAGAAAGATAATCAAATCTGCCCACTTCTGTGGCAGTGACATATCAGTACAAAGACTCAAGTTCTAAATAGCCACAGTTAGGACTGAAAAAGGATAACTGCAAAATCCTGATGAGAGGACAAAAGGGAAGAACGGTTTCTTAGGGCCACTCATTTCCGACTGACTTGAAAGGACCAGGCTCACTGGTCTGTTAAATGGCTTTTGCTGTTCAGTTGAGAGGTAACTGGAAGCAAGGACAGTCAGACCCAAATGCACAAAGAAGGACAGGCCTTGCAGAGTTAGCAAGTCTTGCAGTTTTACGAGTGGAATAGACAGAGCCCATGTAAGCACCTATGGCCCTGTGCAATGAATGGGGGAAGTGACTCCATTGTGTGAGTGACTCCCAGTGACTGGGAGGAAAGAAAAACTAGTCAGAAGAAAATGTTCAGAAAGGAGAAAGGTATCTTAAATACCACTTTTCTCATAAAATGACCCACATCCCGGAATTGAACACTTACGTAACACAAAAGCATCCTTGTGCTCTGTGGTACTAACACATCCCTGTGGAGGCGGTTCTCTAACTCCTTTCCTCTCTTCAGAGATCCAGATAGAGGAAGAGCCATGCATTGGCTACACAACATCCCCTGGTTACAGCACCTGCCTAGCAAGTGTAACATCTGAGTTCAAGAGTTTTGGGTTTAAAACTGCATAGCCTGCACTATGGCATAGCAGAGACTAGGCTGCTGTAGAGGGCACCTTCCATTGAAGTCCAAAGCTAGTGGTGAAATTAATGTAGGATTTCTGGAGCCAGAAAAGAGGGTAAAGAAGGAAATACTCTGATATGGTGCTCAATGTGTGCTCATGGGGAACACAATCCTGATGTCTTGGAAAGAATGGGCCAAATAGCTTCCCCAAAACAGTATGGCTCAGTTTCACCACCCTGAACTCCTTTATAGATCTTGATGATATTTGAATATCTGACTTCAAATATCTTGATGATATTTGAATATCTGCTGCTACACTATAGAGACATCTAGTATAGTGTTGAGTTCAGAGTTGCTACAAAATTGTTGCTTATTTGTTCAAATCCTCTGGCAGTGGTGACCAAAGTAATTCAAGGGCTTACAGACAGGGTGTTGAGGAGTGCCTCACAGCCCCGTGGCTCTCAGCTTCTGGTTTGTAGCCAGCACATGGCATCTAGCCTGTAATTCTCCAGATCAGGTCTCTGAATCAGTCTCTTTGTCTGTGCTAGTAGTCGAACCGGGTCAGGTACACCCAGGGCATTGCTGGCACATCAGCACATCAGCAGCAGTGGTATGGCAGGGGTGTCTCTGGCCAGGGCTGTCTAGTGCACTCACCCACAATTTCTCAACATAGCCGAAGGGATAAGCCGAAGAGGTATTCACCTCATTTTGGGGGAAAAGGAATATGGACTTGCACTGTGTCTTGCCATTTGTCAGCAATCTGTTATAAAAGCAGGACTGGTGTTCAGCCAAGGCTTGGCCTCATTACTGGAGCTCTGGCTGAGCACGAGCCCATGCACACACGGGTGGTAGAGTGGGTGCTGAGTATGCCACAGCACCAGAATAAGGTTTGTCCCATGCTTATAGTGAGATGCCTAAGTGGTCCAATACCCCTTCTACCCTTTCACAGCACCCCAAAGGCAAGACAAAATGGCCTGGAGTAGTCTGGCTGAGCAAGGACAGCAACCTACTCAAATGACAACAGCAAGATAAAGTTCAGAGTAAGAACATCACAACTGTCTCTTGCAGCCCAGAATGCTTTGTTTGTAACTTGACAGGTGCCACGAAGCCTGAGAACATCAATAAAAGCCATATTTCCTTCACCTTTATATATCTTTTTTCCCTTTTGTAACCATGTCTGCCTGTTTTTTCGAAGACAGGAAAAGAAACTATCATTCACAGCTCATACCTGAACAACAGAACTAACTCTTTCATCCTGATGAAGAAAGATTACTAGACAGAATCAGAGAGTGTATCCAAAATCCTGTCTCTGAAAAAAAGGTTTTGATACAGTTTGATTATTCTTTTTCCTTCGTGCAGAAACTCTATTTCAGTTTTAGAAGACTCTTTATTTTGTTTTGATTCTTTTCCCTTTGTGTATCTGAGTCAATACATGTCCAGACTTTGGCACTGATTTCTCACTTTGTTTGTCATGGCAACTGAGTAGTCCTTGTTCTTCAGACTCTGAGCCTTGTTTCACTATTTGATGCCATCTCGTAAAGTAAAACACTTTTGACAGTCTGGGTTAATAATTATGTCAAATTTAATAAAACATAGTATTGTACATAGTGACTAATCAACAACATTAATATAACTCCAGGTTGTAGATTTTCTATCCCTTGTTTCAGCAGAGCTGACCCCTAATGCTAATGTTAATATATGTATCTCTTTATCATCTTTATTTTTATACTTATGTATAAGGAATATGTCTAACAAAATACTGGTTTGAATTTTGAAAATTCTGTCAATTTCAGGTGTTTGCTTTCAATGTCACTTCTGTATTCTGAAAGTTTAATGAGAAATGTATATGTTGCAATATATATTTGCAACATGCTTCTACAAGAAGTAGCAGCTCTTCTATTATCTTGTCTGCTAAAGGAGTTTAGGCCAGTAAGCCAGGCCTGCAAATCAGTTATAAATGCAGCAGCTACAGCCATGCCATTTTCTGTCCCACTACTAACTGTGTTTGTGGAATTTCTTAGGCAGCAAGTCAAGGTTATGTACTTCTGTGTGGTCCTGTTATAGCCTGCCCCTATTCTCCTCATGTCTTCTGCAAAAGCACAGCTGTTCCCCTGCCTTTGAAGACTTCTGTTCTCAGCCAGTGCACACTGTTCTCTAAAACCTTATCCAGTTTGTAAGAAAATTGCTTCCAGTAAATGATCTCATAGCACAGTTTTGCCCTAGTTTCATAAACCCTTCTGTAACCTTTCTAGATGCCTTCAGTGTCTTCAGTATTTGTATCTTCCTCGTGGATAGTTTCCGCTCCCTTGATTCTTTGTGCTTGGCACGTGTGCAGATATCTATTTAAAACATTTTTAGCACAGGGATCTAGCCATCTGATTCCTATTAACAGTAATGAGAACTGCATGGCTAAGTTAATTACCATGTACTGTGCTGAACATTTAGCACTTAGTACCTTCCCTTTGTTTTCCCTTTAAGATGTTTTCTAGCTTTTCTGAAATTAGTGCACTGATCTGGGTAGTGGAGCTGGATGTGAGTCACTAAAAATTCTGCTTATATTGATGTGTATTTGTTGCTGTGTCCAGTGGGAGAAATGAGAAACCTTTCCTGGTATTGCATGGCTTCCGCAATTGACTTTGAGTCTTTCATTTTGATGCTGCTGCATATTCATCCACAGAGAAACAGAGGAACAGAGGGAGTTGGACTTAGGGTATCACCACAGTATTCTCATATGAGGACTCTCACTGGGAGTACCATGGCACCTCTCAAGTTCAAGTGCTCATTTTAAGTATCCAAGTAAGAATACAAATGAGCCTGAGCACAACTCTGCTATGAATGACACAAACATTTTCCTTCTGTCTGCTGCAGTTTCCCTCATTGACAAGTGCAAATAAAGGTGGGGAATGAGTGAATTAAAGAGGGTAGAGCCAGGTTTAGCAGTGCTGGGAATAACTGGCATAGGCCAGAGACAATTGGAAAGATCAATACCACAGCAGTAGTAAAGTTTGCATGCGGTCTTGACATCTTAACACAAGTATTTTTGCTTGAGAAGGCGGTACTTTTTGCCAAAAGTGTTTCTGTCTTCTTTGTCTCATAGACGCTTTGTCCTTTCCATTTAGATAAGGACCTACTTAGTATGACCTACATTTTCATTTTTTCACTGTAAAGACAGAACAGAATTTCTGTCAGAAAGGTTAAAGGAGCAAAGAAAAAATATGTCACACCCTCTGTTTTACTTTAATTTCAAAACAGAGAAATTTTTCTATTTTTCTTTGCAAACTATTTTTAACAAAGTAAAAAATGGACAAAAATAGTAAAGATGCTTATCAGCTCTTTCAGAAATTATTTTCTTTCATTAGTTCTGGTTCAAAGCTTCCCAGACATGTAGGCAAAATTGTATGATGGTAAAATAACCTAATTGAAATAAAGAGCTGGGAGTAAAATACTAGGTGGGTGAAGAGAGAGGGTAAAAACTGTCTCACTTTCCTAGCAGAAGCAGTAGCAATGAGAGGAGAGGGCTGTATGGATCAAAGATAAGTATTATCTTTTGTTATATGCTGTTTGAGCAGCTTGCCCTTGGATTTTATATGCAAAGCAGGTGATCTCTTACTCCTGCTGGTCTTACATATTCGGTTGTCTAAGCCCTAATGTGGATTGTCAGAAGTTCAGGACCAGGAAGATTATCTAGCAGCACAGTTATTTACATCCTCCAGATACATTTGTCTCCCATTTGCTTATCTATCAACCAGGAAATATAGAAAAAACATAAAACAACTGGCCTCTTGCTGAGATTAATATTCTGTGGTTAACTTCAAACTGGCATCTCACAGCATTATAACTTCTCTGTCTGGTTCTATTGAACTTCAGATGTTTCTTAACAAGGCACACATAAAAGGTTTTAAAGGCCCTAATAATAATTACATTTAAAATACTTAGAGTCATCACAATTGATAATTTCACATGGGAGAGCTTTCTTGTGCTGCAGTTTAAAAGCATTCTGAATAGTGAGAAGCATTTGAAACAGTTAAATACAAGATTTTGTGTTTGGAAAACATATTTTATACTGAGAAACTGAAGATTCATTTAATTTTTTTGCTGAAGAGGAGGCTAAGGGATGGTTTGATCATGTTCTGTGAGTGCTTACCTGAGGAACAGATTTCACATAGCTAGTTCTTTGTCTATCAGAAAAAAATCCCATAATGATATTCAGTAGTTGAAAGCTGAGGCAAGACAAATTTAGTTTGAAGCACAGAACTAATTTTTAACACTATTGGTAGTTAAAGATAGACATAACTTACCTAGGAGTGTGGCTGATTCTCCACCATGTGGATGCTTTATTTTAGGATTGACTGTCCCTCTGAAACATATGTCACAGTTTAAACAGTTATTTCTGAGATGTTTCTGTGGTTTCTGCAGAAAGTAAAACACAATAATCTTTTGATGGTGGCTTTCCAACTTAAAATTTATGAGTTCCAACAAGAGTGTAAAAATATGAATTAACTGCTCCTAATGTCTACCTGAGACCACAGAAAACATGAAACTTTAGATCTGAAATGCAAACAGCATATTTTTAAAGGAGTGATGATTCACATATTCATAACTGTGGAGATGACAACTCTTCACTCCCTATCAAAATAAAAAAAAATGACAAGAACATTCATATTATAAGTCTTTAAAATCTGGCTCAAGAGTGGGTCATTAAAGTCCCATCTAAGTACAGGTTTGGGAACTAAGTTATATGTGCCAACTCTATGGAAATGGGGCCAAAAATCCTTGTACCAAAGCAGACTGCTGGGCACTTACCTTTCCGCGCAGCTTCTAGAAAAAACTCCTGAAACCCTATTTCCAATACTTAAATCACAACAGTTTTTTTTTTTGTTGTTTTTTTTTTGTTTGTTTTTTTTTTTTTAGAGAGAGAGCAGAGGGGGAGAATCACGTCCCTCAACCTGCTGGTCATGTTTCTTGTGGTGCAGCCCAGGATGTGGTTGGCTTTCTGGGAGGCAAGTGCATATTGCTAAGGTCCAGATTTTTGTCCACTAGAACCCTCGAGTCCTATCTGCAGGCTACTCTCAATGAGTTCTCCCAGTCTGTACTCATGTCTGGGATTGCCCCAATCCAGTGCAGTGCCTTGCACTTGGACTTGTTTCTTCTCAAATTTGTACAGGTCCCCCTGGATGGCATCCCTTCCTTGTGTTGTGTCAACTTCACCAGTCAGCTTTATGTCATCTGCAAACTTGCTGAGGGTGCTTTTGATCTCACTGTCTATGTCATTGATAAAGATCTTGAAGAACACCAGTCCCAAGACAGGGCCCTGAGCAACACCAGTCGTCACTGGCCTCCACCTGCCCATACAGCCAGCAACCACAACTCTGGCTACGTTCATCCAGGCAATTCCGTATCCACAGAATAGTTCACCTTCAAATCCACGTGTGTTATATCACCACACGCATCCTATGCCTGATGACTTAAAAAGTTTTTCTGGACTAAGGCAAGTTAGTTATAAACTACGAACCTGTGAAGGACCTTCAGTTTTATTTGGCAGTTTTTAGATCTCCCAGAGGGTTTTCTCTTCCCAGGGGAACCCATGTATATGATTTAAAGAACCTTGGGAAGTCTAGTGGCTTTGAAATTAAATGAAGTAAGCTTGTGAATCTCTCTGAAGAACCTGGCTTTTTGGGGGTAAGAAAATGACACAGGGGTTATATATTTAAGGCACAATGAATGTTATTGTTAATGGTCATAATTTTGAACAGAAGTGGAAGAGTCAAACTGTGCAAGTTAGTTGTGGATGTTAAAAGATTTTATTCATCAGTGGTCTGTTTTTTGTAAAATCACTTCCACTTCTTATTCACCTTGCCATTGCTTTCTACAACCAATAATGGGACTCCCTCCCATAAGACACCATGGAATCACTTGGCATTTAATTTAATCAGTGCCATTCTAAATGTGGGGGGAAAAGACAGATTCCTCAGTTTAAGTTTAATAAAGATTGTCAACATTAGGATGAATAAAGCAAAGAAAGAAAAAAGAAGTGAAGAGGGGCTGGTAAAGAGAGGTGGCAGAAAGGTAAAGGTAATTTGTATTTTATGGATGAAATTAAAAGCAAATATTGTGGAAATAGAAAGTGTGTTTAGTATGAACTGAGCCTGTGTTTGGGTGATAGCTGAAAGATAAATATAATGTGGAATTTGGCACAGATACACAGATGCCGGAGCAGCTTCTGGAATCACTTCCCTTTCAGTATTCATCACATACATCACAATGGAGCTGTTTGAGAGGCATAAATAATCGTGACTCATAAATTTAACTATGTTAGGCTAACAAGTTGTACTAAACTAAACAAAATAAGGAGAGAAACCTGTTAAACACAGAATGCAGTAGTATTACACAGGAAATGAAATATGACTCATGTCCCCAGCTGGAAGAGCACTCGTGGCTTATCTTCACAGGTTATTTGGTAATAGGTATGAGAGCTTAGAGCAGACATCTGCTAAGCAGGCATATAAATCACTGTAAAACCAAGTGATGTAGCTGTATTTCAAAAACAAACAACCAAGACACATTTCCATTGTATTTTCCCTTGTCTCCCTTCTCTGATTTAGTTTCTCTGTTTTCTAAATAAGAAAGCAGGCAGAACCTGAAGCATTGACCAGGGTTGTGGCAAAGTTCAGCTGCAAGCTGGGACTATGTCCAGCTCTACAGACTTGAGCACATTGTTTCATTTCTCTTTTTCCTCTATTCTCACATAGCCACTGTCTTTACAGATTTTCTTCTTACAAGTCATTGGATAAAATGCACAAACTGCAACTGGAATGGGGACCAAAACTTAGGAATCCCACAGTGTCATTGCTGAGTGATTGGAGAACTGTAATGCATAAATAGGCTGATTTATGTGGGCATGGTCCAGTGATGAGAAGATGTCAAAACCTCTGGTTGTGCTCCTTCTCAGATGTTACATCAAAATTTAGGAAGCAGGTCATGAACTGCTTTAAACCACAGAGATAGTAATTTATAGAATGACAGATGAAAATCACAGGTCAGCGTGATGGTCATCCAGATGTGGTGCTTTTCACAGAAGCTCAGATATTGCTTGGCCAGGACTGCTGGGTGCTGGAGGAGGCAGGATGTTCTGCTATGCTTCCACCCACCTTACCCTGCCCACTCCTGCAAGTGGAAGAGCTTGCCTTATGAAGGGTGTAGAACAGTCTTAAATCTTCCTTGCATGAAACTTGGTAATCAAAGGCCTTTCTATGATAATTGAACTGACCTGCCCTGTTATGGTTTTCATTGAACTTGAGGTTAAGCAAGATATGCCCAATCTAACTGTGTGTGCCGAATAGTGGGTGGGAAACTGCTTAGACAAATGTCCAGGGAATTTTTTGAGTTTGTTTTTGTGTGTGTGTGTGTCTAGACTTTAGCACTTGAACACAATTTATGTACTTACTGTCATTGTTTCTCCTATAGAAATCTACTCTTGGAGAGCTTATTTCTTGGAATTTCCATTCCTTGATCTTTGAGGAGATTTCCTTCATTTACTAAGGCTTTACAGAGTGTCAGATATCTTAGTCTTTAAATTTAGCTTTAAATTTTAAACGTACAGAAGCTCAAAGTGATTTGTAGATTCAGCCCTGCATCCTGTCTTCATGAAAGAAGAACTATATTAAGATTTGCTTTGTAACAGACCAGTAACTTTTGTTTCAGTCCTATAAGGTCTGCATCTGCTTCTGCCTCTGCCTAACTTTCAGAAAGAAAACTAAACCTGAAAAGACTCTAGTTCTAGTGAAAATTTGGCTTGAACAACAAGTATGGACTTTGGCCTAGGAGAAAAAAAAAAAAGAAAAGAAATCACCCTTGAATATTTTGCAAATTGCAGGGAAAAGCTTTGTTATTGGAAGCTATTTTTTTTTTGCTTTTCTTCGAAATAGCACCAAAGCATAGTTAATTTTTTCTTGCTCTGACACTCATAGAATATGATTTTGTTTTGTCTTTTTGTTACAATAAGCCTGTCTTTTAACTCTTACTGTGATGATATTTACTATTCTTGTTTTGCTTGCTTATTATTTGTTTTGCCTATTTACTATCATTTTCCCTACTGCACTTGGAACCCTTTCTAACAAATGTTTTCATAATCCATGAACTGATGTACCCACCTGCATATTTCAGGATCTTCTGCACTATGCCTTATTTAAACTACCTGCAAAAGTCTTTTGCATGTATTTCAGTCAAAAAGTCCTGGCCAGTCAGATGATGGAGAGTAGAAATATCACTAGTCATCTTCTGACCATCTTCTCTTACTAATTTGTAATGATAAGGGATTGAAAATGAAATTAAAATCCTTTTGTAATTTCATTACCCTAGAAGTGATTTTATAGCCTGCTGAGAATTAAATGTTGAAGTACAGCACAGTGTACAAAATAATTCCTCTTTTAATACATTTTTATGGCCATCAGAGGAGCAGAAGCACAGCTCAGCTCAGAATTAACCTCTGTATTACTCAGATTTTCGGGTCCCTAATTCGAAATGAAAATTAAACAATACTCTTTTTACCAGAGTAATTCATCCAGAACCAGCTAAGAAAATAATTTTTCATTTTGAAGGGCTCTTACTCAAACCCTTTCAAAGTGTTTTTTTAATTGTTTAATTCCAAAATTGAAAACCCAGAATCCTCTGTAATAAAACATGTGGAGTCCCTATGCATTGCCTGCCCATTACAGCTGATATGCACCAGTTAAAAAGCTCTGATGCTGTGCTTAACAGCATAATGCCTGAAATAAAATTCACATGGTATCCAAACCTAATAATTTTTCAAGAGGTTCTACTAGACTTTCAGGTATCTGTATAAATAAAACATAAGTATTTTAGGATTATTTTGATAATTCCATTTTTTATTTTAGGATTATTCGTTAGAATACATTCCATTAGTATTTTAGGATTATTTTGATAATTAAATTCTAATGAACAGTAGAAATCACGTTTGGTTAAACATGTTGCTGACCTCTGCAGCAGACTTAAGATCAGACAGCAGCAGACTTGATGCTGAGATCACTACAGATGGCAAGAAACCAGTTGGAAAGGGACAATTCAGCTGACACATGAGAAGCAAAGAGCTGCCTAGCTTATTTCACAGGATTTTCCCCCAGGGTCTGTTACGAATCCAGAACAGAAATAAAATGGGTTCTTTCCCTCTTTTATCCCTGAGGTTGCCTATGACTTTCTTCTCAGCAGCTCACCTCTCACAATCCTCTAGTCCCTTGGCAATGCTGCAGTAGAGATCATTGTGCTTGTGATGGCTCTGTCTCTGATTTCTCCAGCATGTGCCCTCTGGGGCACTGTATTGGCTTCTCTGCTTTGCCCCACAATCTGTGGCAGCAACAGGACCAAGGTTTAGGATCCAGCTTGAATATGACTCAGGCTGGCAGAGGCACCTAAGAAATAGTTGCTGGCTGATGCTGCTCTGCCCTCTCAGCTTAAGGAAACCATGGAGAGAGCCATAACTAATGTCCTGTCTCCTTAGTGTATGCTGAATACAGCAGAAAATTCAAGTTGTTTGCTGCACACTAATTCCTTCTTCCTTCTGTGATTTTTCCCTCCTCTGTTTTTGTTTGTTTTCTCATTTTAGATTCCTTTTAATTAATTTGAAATGAATGAAGACACCATTCTTTTGAAACAAATGAAGATATTGCACAATCAATAACATTTGCATTCTCTGCTGAATCCAGCATTTTCAATGTCAGCCCCAGCAGCAGTATCTGCTGCCTTTAAAGTCTTTGAAGTCCCCACAGCTCAGGCTGAAGGCATTCAAAAGGGAGAAAGTAGTAGGCTGGCGGAGGCAAGGGGGAGAGGAAGGGTTTTTTTCTTTACCTACAGAAACTCTTTACATTGTGACCAGTAGAATTAGAACACTTCAAAAAAATAAAGCAACCCATTCATTTTCCCTTCAAAAGAAGCTGCAGCCTATGCCAGGGTTATTTGAAAGCCTTCTTAGGTAACAGACAAAGTGTGACCTGATGAGGCTGGAACCGCAAGTGCCCATTTTAGGGGGGAAAAAGGAAAGAGGATGGATTTTCTACAAACCTTATTTCCAGTGTTTTAAAATATCCTGGATAGGAATCAGAATGACTCTATGTTTTAGGGGAAAGCCATGAGAAGAAATGTGCTATTGAACGAGATTGTAATTTGCACAACATTATACTGCAAATTTGTCTTGCTATTCAATTCCTCAAGACAGAGAGGGGCGTTGTTAGCTCAAAAAGCCCCAGATGCGCAAGGGGCTACTCAGCAGCCTTATTAGGAAAATGGACTGTTTTTCAGAACCATGCTTGAGGTGAGATGTTAGAGCAGGCTTGCGAAAGGCAACAAGTGGAAGCTATGAGGTGTTCAGCTAATGCCACGTATTGCAGCCAAGGGGTAGAAACAGTGCAAGAGAAAGATATGAAGGCAAACTCCTGTTATTTCTGGCCATATCTTCTCTGAAATCAGAGGCAGGGTACACATATGATATGGCGCTTCTTCAGCTAATAAACCCAGCAGAGAGTGGGTGTGACAGAGATGTGACACTGTGCTAACGTGGTTACAGTGCTTCTGGACCGTTGACATGTACTCTAGGAGATGAGCATAACACACCAAGTTCATGAACAGGTTGCAACCTGTCAATGCAAAAGACTTGACAGTTGTTAAAAAAATATTTGGGGCAATATTCTTGAAATAAATTCTGAGAGACTGGAGACCTACTGACTTATTCAAAAATACCAGCTTGACAGCTTGAGTTAGAGGAGGACTAGAAAGATTTTTAATATTGGCACTGTCTCATTTGGAGCTGAAAAACTGATATTTTGTAAGAGTGAACTGAAAATTCAGCTGGGAGAAATATCAGATTGGGTCTGTCAAAATGTTTCGTTTAGCTCAGTTCAAGAACTTTTGTGTGATTTTTCTCATTTAGAAACATATTTGTCTGTTAATTCAGTTATCTCCTAAAAGACATTTTGACCAAGAAAACATATCTTCATGATTCTGAAAAATCTCAAAATAGAATTTAGTGAAAATTCCAAGCCTTTTAAAAAATATTAATGAAAAAGGGTAATTTCTGAGGAATTATGTCAGGAAAAGCTGGGGTTAGCTTTACTGGTGCTTTCTAAGAATTCCTTTGTTTCTGGAAAAATTGTGATGTGTTTTAGGCAGAGAAAAGTTGAAAGAAAGCTGTCTGATAGAATGCAGACTGGATCAGGGTCCTTAAGTCAGTAAGGAGCATGCCTTAAAATTAGTGTAGCCTGTGTTACTCATCAACATGAATAATTGCATGCATCAGGTAAAAGATAATATGATCCAAAGAAATTGACTGTTGGATACATCCTCAGGCAGAAAGAGACTTTGGTTACTAGGGGCAAAAATAAGAACAGATTAACTGTCTCTGCTATAAACAATGATGGCAAAAGCAACTCAGAAAATTTGCCTGACAAGTACATGGGAGTTTACTCCGATATGCTCAATCATATTTCTGTTCAGTGTTAATGATGGGAAGCAGAGAAATCTTTATACACGTTGTCTCTGGAGCAGTGTTCTATTAATAGGAAAAGAAATAAAAAGAAATAAGAAAAGAAAATAATTTTTCTCTGCCTTGTGTTACAGTATGTGATAATATATGCTGTATCTCTGGATGTGTGTTACTTCCTTGGATGAAAATACAGCAATGAATAATAAAAATTATGCTAGGTCTGTGCAATGAAACTGTTTTTCACCAAGGTTAAGAGTGCTGAACTTCATGCTTATAAAATGAAGTATCTCAGTTTTTAAAACTAGAAATATAATGAATATAGGAAATGTTCCCTAATATTGCAGTTAGAAAACCACACCCTTTTCCTTACCAATGAAAATTAATCTTTCTTTTTGTATTTGCTAGTGCTTTTCTAGCATGATGGCTGAACACTGGATGTAATGCACCTTCTATCATTTCATTTTAGAAACTTTGCAATTGAATACATCTTTTACTGCCATCACATTTCAAAGCCTGTTGTGTTAATTTATTTTCTTAATCTTACTCCATCCTTCCCATCTTTAATCCCTTAAATAATTAAGTCATTAACTTCACCACTTAAGGTCTTTAGTCTTCCCTATATGCTTTATATATGCTATCTCTATGCTTTCTTCTTTTATGACAGCTTTTACTAACTTGAATCTTCTGTCATCTAATTCCCTTTCTAAGTATATCTTTCATTGTAATGTGATGATGATGATGATGCAGATTTAACCCTGTTTCCGAAGCACAGTGAGAAAATAGAGAAGGACCTCAAGGGCCCATTGGTGAATTCTGCCATTTTCAGTTTTCTGCAGCGGCACATGCAATTGCAATATTTATAATTTCTACATTTGAAATTTGTTTTGGTCTACCTGGCTTTGAACAAAATTAGTCCATTGGCTGTGAGAAACCCACTTAATGAGTTCTACGTTGTTATCCACTGTCTGCAGCACGTATTTTAATTTCCAGCTTTTGATTCATCTTCTAACTAGTGGCTCATCTTTAAGGACCAAAGTTTCATGAGTGAAAGGTAATCCGTGTCTGCAAAAATGTATAAGAGTTTCTGCTCCCAGGAGGGAGGTTCTCTTCACAGCTTTGCAAAGCCACTGCCATTGCTAGAACTGACCTTGCTACACCGCCTTTGTAACATGAGCATGTACTGGTTTTAACAGGGGCCTTCAGTTGTTTCCACTACCTCAGCATGTTTACATGTAATGCCTACATTACGTGCTCCAGTACAGGTACCAGAAGCCAACAGAAGTACCAGAAACATGTTGTGGGAGGGGACTTCAGGAATTACAAGGTGGTAACATGAATATTTTCAGTTTATACTCACAAGTAAAGAGAGGAAATTGGCTTTCTTTGAATAGTCTTGTTAAAAAATATGTCCTGCTAATGTAACAGAAAACACTGTTTCAGGTACTGTTTGTGCATGAAACAATATTTCTGTTAGCACCTCACCAATATGACATTTTTCTTTGTTTTCTTGAAGGGTTGTTTTCTAAAGTAATGAATCATCCATTATGCTCTCAAACACAAACTAGCATTTTGGCCAAATGAAACATGTGCAGTCTTTGTTCAGCCTGTCAATTGCAAAAGGAATTAGTGTCATGTGGAAAAATAATAATTACTTTCCTTCCTGCTCAGATGATACTAAGAGGAATAAAATTTGTCAGGCCTGTTGGGAAAACTGATTTTTTCTTGTTCCTGAAATCTTTACATTTTACGTTCTGCATACTGCTGTGGTCTGAAGGAGCTGAGGTTTTTGATATCCACAACATTTATATTTACCATGCCATTTAATGGAGCTTGTGAGTGCTATGAAATGAGGTTTTTTTCAGAGATAGGGCATGCTAGCATTGATTTGAAGACCTGCTTGTTGAAGTTCACCTCAGTTTTGAAGTTATGACCTCTTAATGCTGGGTTTATATCTCCTTAGTGTGCAAACTTAACAGATGGTAAAAGTACAGTCATACCAAAGACATTGTATGTGCATCTGGTTTGATTATTGGGATCCGCATGACTGCTCAGGAGCTGCACAAGCGATAGGGGTTTTCAGATTTTCAACACCCAAGGTGACCAGTATGAAACTATCCTTCTTCAAATGTCTTTTACATTTAAAATGAACAAACAACCATTTGTTATCACGTAAAATTAATGTGCGTCTCCAGTGGTGCTCCAAGTGGAAGCGAGATTTTTTTAGAATAAAACCCTTGTTCCCAGGCAGTGCCCTGGAGGAGTCAACCATTGAAGTCATTCTAACTTATGAAATCCACCAACATTTTCAATCTGAGTTTTGATCTAATTGTTGTAAAAATGTCCTATACACTAAAAGCTACTGATGACCTTCAAAAGTAGCTAACAAAGGCTTGTTCTCTGCTTTAGCAGATTCAGTATTTCAACTACTTTTCAAAAAGGTACATTGGATTCTTCATATGATTGTGGTTGATGAAGCGACTCTGAGGGATAGCTCTACTCTCATTTGTCCATTTGTTAATACAATATTTTTCTTCAATAGCTAGACAATTTTTTAAAACCCCCAACCCCTATACATTTTCAGATTCCCTAGGGGTTTCTATTGCAATTTATGACCTTTTGTCCTCTTACATTTCAGTTTTGAGTGATTTTTCTCTTATAACTATTTTTATTGTACAATAAGAATTGATTGTTATTATCTTAAAAATATTCCAGTTCTTGCCAACTGTTCAGGAAATCTCACTTCTAAGACTTTATCATTAATTGAAAGATTTCATATTTATTTAATTATATAAGCTTATTCCTCCTACCCATATTGCTAGTGTTACAATTGCTTCTAAGATACACATTTGGAAAGCTGACAGTCTTTGTTCTCATTCTAGGGAGTTCCGTAATAAATGTCACCAAGCTGTAGCTCATCTTTGTAGAAATATCTTTGAAATTAGATAATGTTGGACCAAGCTCTTCTAAAGTGAATTAAGATAAGTTATAGGAGAGATTAATTTGGTCCACTATATGCAGCCTAACTTGGTTTTGGGAATTTCTGTCCTACAGATAATTTTTAACCAATATGGCAGATCACTATGACTTCCTCTCTTCCAGATTTGTAGAGAATGGGAGTTATGGTTAGCAGAAGATTTCGCTTTGTTTTTCCTTCTCTATAATACTCTCCCCTCTTCTTATAGCAGTTCGATGTGGTGGGATGGGGAACAGTACAACAAAATGTATCGCCTTCTTTGTGTTAATCTAATACACCATATGGAGCGCCATGGCAAAGTTTAAAAATAAGATGGAAAGTAGGGATAGAAAGTAGAAGTACAGCAAAGGAGGAAATGTGTTTTAGATCAGATCAGAAATAGATGGAGAGTCATTATTCTCTACAGGATCCATTTCAAAGCTGTACAGTAAAGAAGTTAGGACACCCTGCTCATGAGTTCATGATAGATGATGAACAGCATGGTCTTTACAGACTGGTGCTGTGAAATCTGAGGCTTGGCACAGCCACAGAGGAAGCAGGAGGGCTGGAGGCATGTGTAGGAGCAAGTCTGGAGAAGCAGTAGATTGATTAAAGTTGTCAGAGTTCCCATCACAGCCCTTTCTTTAACACATGCTGAGCCTGATGCAGGTTTACTGATATGCGCACCACTTCTTTCCACGTCTTATCAGACCTGGAGTTAATGCTGGGCAGAGGGGTAGCTGGCACAGCGAATGTGTAGGCTTACTGTACACAAAATCATCCCACTGCTTCACAATTTTCAGCTATCAGCAGTCTAGACTTGTTTCTGATGTGAGGAATTCCAGCTGCAATTTGAGAGATGACAAGACTTTTCAGAAGAGGAAAGCCAGGATTCTCACGGTCGGCTGGCTAGAAATGAAAATGCCTGCCTCCCATCTGGCGTCCCTTGTTACAGACTTGTTCTGCTGCCTGGAGAGCTACCAGAGCTCTCCACAATGTGAGAAAGGCCAACAGAAGAGGCACCACTGATTTCATCTGAGGGAAGCCTTGAATTCTCCAGTTTGGAAGACACTTGGTCAGTCTGATGTTCCCATCAGGTATTTCCTGTGCTCCGTACAACATAGGTGTGCATACTTCTGCTGATTCTTATGAGAAGAATCACAGTAGTCCCAGGATCCAAGTTGCCAGTGAGGGAGAGAAAATGACAAGGAAAAAGGATGAAGTTCAGGAAAGAAACAAAGTTGGCTTGTTAATGGCAACAGTTCGAAATTAAGGAGACAACACTGTAAAGGGCAGTCCAACCAGTAAATGGCAGGTGCTGACTGGGAACAGGGACCTGCTAAAGGAAAGCAGCAAATATTGCAATGCTAACTTGAAAAACAATAAACATTTCAGATAGAACTTGAAGGATTATTTTTGTTTTCTGGTGCCATCATCAGATCTCCATGTCCCTTCCAGCCCGACACACCCTAGCTGTGTAGTTCTAGAAACTACTTTTGTTGCTATTTGCACTACAGAAAAAAAGTAAGTACTTTGATTGATCTACAATCAGATGTTCCCCTTCCACAGCTTAGCGCAGAGACAGCGACCGAATGCAGCCCTGATGTTGATGTCAGATAAGAAGGCTTATCAAAAGGGGAGTGCCAAAGTGGCAGAAGGGTAAAGCCTCCATCTTTCTTTGTAAGCTGTTCCCTAGTGGTGAATAAAGCTTAAATCTGGGATAAATCAGAGTGTACTTAATAAAAGAGCTTAAATGACTTAAAGAATTTGAGCATTTTCTGCACTAAGCTGAAGTATGGGTCTATGTTTTAATTTTCTTGTGTGTAAAAAACTGTAGTATCTATAGTCCCTCAAGTTTCATTGTACCATTAGATAATCATTCAACAACTTTTTTTTGTTAGCATTATTTTGGTTATTGCTACATTTATTGCTGTGTGTCTATTTATCGTGTCTAAGGAGTTCAGACATAGATGCTGTCAACTAATGGATTTCCCTGGTTACACAAGATGGGGCTGTTTTATTGGTTTCAAAATGTGTGCTCTGTGTGCTGAAAACTTACAGAAGGAGTTGAAATGTGACTTTGAGACAGAGCAAGAGCAGGACTTCCTGGACACAGAGTTTGTTGGGCTTGTAGAACTGGGAATTCTCGAAGAAGGAAAATGCCTGTTGTTAATGTCTTTTATTAAGTTTGCTTGGCTTTCAGTAAACAAAACAGATCCTTGTGAAGGGCTGATCTGTGCTACTGATTTCTCAATCAAGTGGAAACAAATCTGGACCTCACAATCCCGCCCACCTCCATCAACCTAATTATGTGAAGAAATATGGTCTTTTAAATATAAAACCCCAATGTTTCCGTTGGTGTTGAACATCCTTTGTGCTGAGAAATTACAGCAACTGGGCTGAACAAAATACATGGCCTCTAAGTATCCCTCTCCTTGGGCACAACTTGGCATTCCCATTTCAACCATCTTTATGTTCCAGTTTTAGCAGCTTTGAGTTCAGTGACTGAAATCAACCTTCTGCAAAACCTCCTCGAAAGGTTAGATCTGTGTTTGGCAGAGATAGGGCTTCAAAGCCTGTTACAGAAATGATCATTCTTTGCTGAGACTTGTATTGATTGAAAATCTTCTTTCTCAGCACTGCAG
Organism: Cephalopterus ornatus; assembly: GCA_013396775.1. NCBI lineage: Eukaryota > Metazoa > Chordata > Aves > Passeriformes > Cotingidae > Cephalopterus > Cephalopterus ornatus. The sequence goes on along the minus strand of VZRE01005461.1, from coordinate 18,091 downwards.
CATGGTATATTTCACATTATTGTCATCCCATCCTTTTCCTCACTATTACAGCAACAGCAAGTTAACTGAGCACTTTTTCATTTTGGACTCCTATTTATTTCTGAAAGAGATGAGTGTTATTTAAAATTCCATCCCACTGATGATGTGAAACTAATAGACCTGCTTAACTATGAGAAAACTATAGGTATGGGTATCAAGGAAAAAACCCTGAGAAAATGTTTTTTAAATGTTGATTGCTAATGAGATCTAATGATACCAAACAGAGTATACTGCTCTAAGATTTTCAGCATGATAAATGTTTTAAAATTCTACTGAAATAAACACCAAAATAAGTTACAGTGCCACTTAGTAAGACACCCTTGAGTGAAAGTAATAGGCACCAGGGAGTATTACTTCAGAAAGTAGGCCTAATTACACAGGTTGTGTATATATTTTCTTCTGAACATACTTCCTTCCTTTATTCTTAAACAGTCTAAATTTCCGACTGGTTTCTTTGGGAGTTATGGCTAAGCAGAAGTAAGCTTCACATTACAGGTAATGTCAGCTTCCTGTGGTATATGAAAAAGACATGTAAGGTTGAAATAAGAGTGTGCTATCTCCTGTTACTCTAAACATTTGATTGATCAGAATAAAATGTAGAGAATTAGGAGAGTTAAATTTAGTGACGAAGCACCTTAAATGTCTGATAAATGCTTCAAACAGTGTTATGTGACTGGGAACCTCATAGTGCCACAACATCCCTGGAGCCAGACATTTAACAAGGCTTCTGGAGGGATATTTCCAGGCAATGGTTAATGCTCACAGAAGAAGAGGGAAGATCTAACCATATGCTTCAGCAGAGCTTCTTCAAAGCTTCACAGTGGTGCAAGTAAAATCCAAATATTGTTGCTAAAGGATAGCAGACTAGACCTTGTCAGAGAAATGTTTTTCCCAGTGTGGGAAGCATAGGAAGAAAAGGGACTTTGCAAACTTGGAGATCTGGCATAGCAGACCTCATTTCTTTGCCTTTCAGAAAGCAGTAGCACTCCTAGGTTTTCACAGCAGTGTCTCAAAAACAATGCTCAGAGGCCAGGGAAGACTGCTGCTGCTGCCACTACTGACTCCCCAGAGACCTTCCCTTCCTGGATCTGGTGTGGTCAAAATAGGCAGTGAGTTTATTTTGCTTCCACTTACAAATTGTTTTTTCTTTGTAGTTTGGCTACAGAGAGAGGCACAAGGGGGAAACAGAGTGATTTGTACCGAATAGATCTCGCTTCGTTTTAGAGAAACACTTACCTGAATCAGTCATTGCTATTCTTCTCTGGTGGCAGATTTCTATTTTGTGTATAGCAAAGACCCATAATTCACCGTTAAGTGTTTGTGTATTCTGCATGACTTTGGGGATACAAAACATGAATAAATCTCTGACACTTGCATTTCTTAGCGTAACTTTTATTTATGTATTCAAAGAAGTATTTTAATAGTGTAAGGCTTATGAGGGCCAGAGTTACGCCTGATAAAACTTCAGCAGAACTTAAATTCCTGCTTGTATCCATAAGAAGTACTCCTTCTTCACTCTATTACCATCCAACCTCATACTTCAAGTCAGATTTTTGTGTTAGAGAAGACCTCAAAATCTGCAGTATGTGAAGGATTAATATAATACAGTCTTCTAAATGAATAGGAAACAAAAGAGATTACTGTGATACAGCGAGCATCAATATAATGTGAACCAAAGATCTCTGAGGGTATGGGAAGGATTCTCAGTTACCTCAACGGAATTTGAATAGAATTATATTTTATATTGAAAAATCCTGAAGTGTCTATTTCCTTTGTGTGTCTTTCTACTTCCTTTCTCATTATTGTAGTCTCTATCCAGTATGGATTATAGCTTTCATGGACGATTGCATTCTTAAAGCATCAGTGGCATTTGAAAATACAAACTTATATTAAAAAAATTAACAGAAAAATTGTTGTACTGTAATCTTCCTCAAAAAAATTAAAAGTCCAGGTTTTTTTGGTTGGAAGCAACAGCCTTTACCTAGCTGAGCTGCCATAGTGTCTCATGGAAATTTATTGTTCATGTGTATCAGACACTGGCTTTTCATATAAGCTTAAACTTGTTTAGACCATCTGTTGCCTTCTAGTATGCCCTTGGAGTGTTAACAAGTTTTTATTCTTGATTTTATTTCAGAATGACAAAAAAATTAGAGATTTTCCATGGAACGAATCTCACTTTTGGATGGATGTGTCCCTGGATAGGGAATCCAAGATGCTTTAGGCTTTGATCCCTCATGCTGTGAAGCACTGACATCATATATTCTTTCAAAATAGAAGACACCAAAGAAACCAAAGCCCCCTGTAAGGCAGGGAATTTCTCAGTGTTTCTCAAGTTTGTGGACACTAAGAATAGTTAATATTTTGTAGGAGTGGGTAAAAAGCAGCGAGAAACTCAGACAAAGAAACTCCTGTGAAATAATCAGACCAATGAATTATGGTTTGTAAAGTACAGTGGATAATACCAATATAGAAATCCACACAAGCAATCCTAGAAAAATAGGGCACTTTATGAAAATGCACACTTTCTATCCATGACATAGTTAATGTTTAGTATAAGTTTGTATACAATAGTTCTGCAGATGTAAGTCTATTACCACTTTCATCTGCTGCATTTTGTCACGTTACATGAATCTTGATAGGTAGACATATAGATAGATAGATAGATAGATAGATAGATAGATAGATAGATAGATAGATAGATAGATAGATAGATAGATAGATAGATAGATAGCCTGTTGGTTGTTTCAAAATTTCAGATATAGTGAGTGAAGATCCTCCTTTATTTCCTATTTCCAGCCTTGGAATGCCAGGCAGGTAGGCTTACTTATGTTTCTATTTAGATCTACACAGAAATAATTCTGTCATCAGTTTTCTATACCTAAGAGCATGAGCTTTCAATTTTATGTAAGCTATCAAGACAATCTCCTGTACCGTATTGTCACCTCTAATACATTGTTATGGTATTTTATATCTCGTAGCTTGCAAGAGTATTTTGCAAAAAAATCTCCTAAAGCCTTTTCTCTCAATGTTTTCTTCCTAAAAGAAAAGCATGGTGTTAATAGTAGCTTGCAATATATCTTTCCAATTCACTAGAGAGTTTTGCTATGTCTTCTCTTTTTATCTTTTCTGGTCATGCCAACATTGAAAGGAAAAGAATAATAGCCCTCCCCAACAGCTAAAGTACATATGAAATACAGTAGATAAAAGTTCATTCAAATCCTTTATGCAAGAGAAAAAGATGTACCTTCTGTCTTAGAGACATTTGGGTTTCCTATCTGCTCTATTCAGCAGCACTACCAGCTCTGTCTTTTGGTCTGCCCTTTGTTCTGCAGTGCTGAGTCCAAGCAGGGTTCCGGTCTCATCTTGGCTTCCTGTAGTAATGATGGCAATAGCAACAAATAATAATAAAAAAAAGTGGTGTTCTCAATATCCTTGGAATAGTTTTCCCAGGCTACTGGAAGTAGCCAGACCTTTAGTTAGTATACAAAAGCTGGTCTTCCTCTTTTGGCTCGAGGTGCTGAGATTTTTCTATTGAGGTTTTTGCTCAAGGTGCTGAGATTTTTTGCTCAAGGTGCTGAGATTTTTCTATTGAGACCTGAATTGGAGACAGAAAACAAATAAATAAATAAAAGGTACTCTACATGAAATATTTGCATAGTTGCTATTCTTGTAATGATTTTGCAAATACTTTAATAATACAGAATAAAAAAGTAAATTCAAGGTATAAATTATTGGAAGTGTCCTATGACACAAAACCAAGAGCAGTTCAAAGCCGCTCATGCTTGTTAGTGGAAAGAAACAGACATTCCTAGGGTTTGACCTATGACATTGCTAAGTAAATAAGCGTATAAATTAGGTTAAATCAATTGTGCATTGTAATTGCTCTTTTTCCTTACAGAAAGGAAAATATTTATATGAATAGGTCACGTGTAGACCCTTGTGTGGAATACTAAATTTGCACACCTATCTCATGTAACCCAGCCAATCAGGAGGAGTACACAGTTAACATATTGTGTATCACATTGTGCCCTGCCTTGAATGATATATAATGATTTTACTGCCATTGGTATAGGATGAAAAAACTGAGTAACAGAACAAAATAATAAATCCTTTTAAGGAAAATAAATGCCTGGTATTTAATTCTAAAAATAACAATTTTCATTTTACTTTCCATGAAGAAAAATTTTGAAATAGTGAAATACCTTGAAAATTAGAAATGCAGCATTTTTGCTGGCTCTACTAGTAACAGTTATGTAGTAAGAGAGTTAATAATATCGCCACAAGTTAGGGACTTCCATTCATCAATTTTCTTCTGTATGGAGTTATTTTAAGTACAGGCTTAAATTTCCCTTTAAATTTCCCAGGATTTTTTTCTTTGTGCCAGGACTAAGATTAATTATATTTCTGGAGTAGTATGCCATGTCTACAAATTTCCATACAAAAGATAAAACTCAAGAAATCCAGAAGTACTTCTACACTGTTTTGAGATCAACTGCAATATAACCAAAGTGAGTTAGGGCAATATAAAAATGCATGCTTAAGCTGCAAAGTAAATACACAAAGAAAATAAAATCATATTATCAGTATCATTATATACATTAATGTATTTAAAGCAGATATTTTGCCACCTGAAAATAAGTTGCCAGTTTGAACTAAATTTTTCTGAAAACAGTCTCTCTTGGCTGTTATATATATCTAATAGATATATATATCTAATAGATATATATATTTACAGAGATATATTAGAAGAACTTGAAGGAAGAGTGAGATTACATTGTCTCATCTTCCCTTTAAAGTTTCTGAACTGATTTTATGTACAATAGGATGGAGGAGGGAAGAAACTTGAACTTGGAAATTTTCTTATTTTCTGCTTAAGAAAAGAGAGAGCATGTGCATAAAATCTCCCTCTAGACTGTGGTTTTCTTCTGTCAATAGCAGTAGAATTTCCACTTCTGAGCTTGATGGCCCCAAATCAGTTTTCATCAGGTGACAGATTCGTGTTTTCCAGCTGTATGAAAGTGTCTGGCATAAATGCTTGTTGCTTCCATAGTCATTTTCTTTCCAAAAAGTGTCTGTCACAGGAGGACTTCATTCACAAGGCATCAGAACTGCTTTTTTCAGTTCTTTGCTGCTGTTCTGTACCACTGCACTCTCTCTTTATACCTGTACAAGAAAGGCTATTATCCTTCACACGTTTATCTGCTGATCTAAATGAAAGTACATTATGTAAATAGTTGAATCAAGAAGCATACAACTAAAACTCATTTCAGTCTGATCTGTATTTCTTGGTGCTTTAAGAGGTTAACAGCTTCCTGTGAAATTACTTTATTCAAGGGTTTTCGCCATAATTTGGTCATAATGTGGTCTAGACCTAATGGTAATAAGAACTTGCAGGAAATCTGCAGATCATTTTCATTTTATGTTTCAGTAGAAAAACGCGTCTTCTCTAAATAATTCAGAAAGTGCATTCAGAAACAATATGCATATTATCAAGGATAGGTCTAGTAGGGAATTTATCTAGCAACATAGAGTGAGTATTTCAAATCCTTATCATAGCCCACGAATATTAAATGTCATCCTATTAACATTAAATGGTTAGTTAGTTAAGTCCCTGCATATTTACTTCAGTATTACTGGAAATAAAACACAAATTAAGTTATTTTTTGCCATGCCTTTATTTTTTGCTCTCAGAGGATCTCAGTGGCACTGTAACAGTATTCTGTCTATGCCAGCATATGTTATTATCATTGTGGAAGTTTATATGGGAGATCATTTTGTCATTAATCCAGGCTTCTGGAAAACTTCAGAACAGGAAAAGCATGTCATGGTAGAAATCAAACAAATATATCATCTTAAACCAACAAAAGTGGGATTCAAGTATGCGTGCTGTATTTCCAGTCTACACCCTGTTTTCTGGTTGCGATTCTAACATTTGTACGTGATGTAGGCTGAAAATGCTTAAGTGGCTTTTGAAGGAAATTAATCATATTTTACACAAGGTTGGAGTATTTTCTTTTTCTTTCATGGTTAAAAAGTCATAAATAATTTAACCTGTAACAGCTTCAGTGTTGCAAGTAGTTTAAAACAAAGTCCCTTGCAATGCTTTTACATGTATACAAAGTACATTTTCATTTTCACCATAAAGATTCAGGAAATTTATCCAAACCTGATGTATTCTTAAAAATATGCTGGGCATTTTATCTCTTCAGAAATCAATAAATGTGTGTATTCTTCTGTTGAACCTCCCTGGTTATCCACTTTATTTACAGCATTCCTACCTGTTTAACACTGCAGTATATTAAGAGAAGATGCATTAATGTCAATAGTCTTCTCAAAAAGCAGGCACCTCCTGCTTCAGCATGGCAAAGAAAATGTTTTGAACACAGATCCTTACCTTAACATAGGCCTGAGCCGTTGAGCCACGAGAAATCTGAAGAACAAGGGGGAAGAGAGACAAATACATGAGCAAATCTGAAATGGCTGTAACTTCTGTAATGGCTATATTCCATGACTTCCTGAACAAGAGCATTCTTCGCTGATGGAATGGAAGCCAGAAGAGTGGCCATCATGTGATTAAGCCTAGACAAAGTATAATAATTGTAGTGGGTGGTTAAAAATCCTTTGTGGGCATGATGTAACATACATGTGCTGGCCCTAGAGAACAACTGTCTGCTAGACGGATGTTTCGGAATAAAAATTGTTCAGTCAACACTTATACATGTTCCTGAGTCCAAGGCAACCTTTTGTGTGCCAGCTTCAACATGAAATTTTGCTTGGATGACAACTCTAAACTCGCTTTGAGCAACCTGGTCTATGTGGAAGTTTGGAGGGGTTGGAACTAGGTGATCTTAAAGGTCCTAAAGATCCTTAAAGGTCCCTTCCAATCCAAACCATTCTATGATTTTATGGTTCTATAACTCTATCTACCAAGAGGATGCATAGATAGTAAGTGATGGGTGTTATTTTATCCTTATAGACACAGGTGAGGGATCTAAACTGGGGAATCAATCTTCTTACTCTCTGAAGTATGTCTTTTGTTAGAGACACCTGAACTTGCACTGAACAAACTGGTGGGGCTCTCCAGCATAGCTCAGGCATTAGCTCAGGTCTGGGAAGCAGTGAAACTGTGTTATCTCAGCATGCCACCCTGGGGAGAGCGCGTCTGGCTTTCTTGCTTCCAGTTTTGGAATAGGCTTGGTTGCTGTGAGCTTGGGAAACTCTGTGCCACAGATGTTTGCATGCCATGAAAAGCAAATCCAGCCTATTATACTTCATACATCATATCTGACATACAGTTGCTGCCCTTATTGTCATGTTAGTCAAAACTATAAAAAATTGAAATTTACTTACTTCATATCTTTAGTCTTTCTTACTTGCCAGACTCTCTGGTCGTCTCTTTGATCTGTGGCGTAATGCTTATGTCTGTGCTGCAGAACTACATTCAGTGTTTTGAACTCTTTCTTCACTCAGGATATCTGCCTCTCACTTTTAGGCTGGGTGCTAGTTCATGTTGCTGCGCAGGCAAGAACTTTCTAGTGAAAAACTTTAGTTTTCTGCTTTTACAACTATCATTTTCAATCTCAGAGGCTGAAAGTGTTCATTCATCTCATGCAGCCAAAGTTCCTTCCTTTCTTCTTTCCTTTTTTTTTTTTTTGTCTCCCTACCTCTCTGTCCAGATTTGTCTCCTTCTCACTGGTCCTTTTCTTCCCACTTTCATCTGTCTGATTTTCATTGGTCTGTTCTTAATTTTATTTTATTTTCTACAGATCTTCAGTTTAAAAACCCACACCTCTGACTCATTCCTCTCAAAATGTATTCAAAGAAATATCCTCATTCCTCATATTTCTTCAAGACCCCTACAAGTGGGTTTTGTTTCTGAGATTTTGGATAGATATTTCATTTCCATGACAGTTATAGATATTTCAGGGTTCATATCACTGCATCAGAAATATAGCCAGTCCAGACTCATAAATCAGTATTACTAAGGTGTATCTAAAGAACTGAAACACTTTTATTGCAAACATCAGTGATAGTATGGGCCTCAGAATTGCCCTGGAATATGGATGAGTACAAACCATTTAGGAACAAATATTCTGGCTGATAACTGACAGCCAGCCAAAAGCAGCCCCTGATAAAGATAAATAACCTGTACTCAGGGAAATTTTTTGCATCATTAAACATGGTGAGCATATTAGCTAGCAGGGGGTGGAGCTGAGTCCCTAAAGAGATAAATCTAAATTATATGTGCTGCAGTGATCATAACGGTAATGCACCGTCTTGGCTAACTAGCTGACATCAACAGGGAAGGGAATTTCAGATTTAAATGAACCAAACTGAAGAGCATTGCAGTATGCATACAGATTAATTGGAGCACATACATGAACTTTTTAGCCTTTTTCTGGGGTCTGTTTTCACTGATGCCAAAGCACAACAACTTTAGACTTTTCTTGTGGGTTTCTGCATTATTTTTTACTTTTGCTTTCTTATGTGGTTTGATTATTTACTCCTTTATTTGCCTTCCATTAATCACCTTATACCACAGTTATATCAACTTTTGCCAAAACTTTAAAGATGGACAGAAGAAGTTTAGTGGCATTTTTCTGTAAGCAGGAATGTCCACTTTGTAATTATATACCTAATATTTCAAAAAGGGAGAACTCTGAAATCAACACAAAGAAAACATTTAGTTACACAGATGCATCTCAACAATCAAATTAAGCTTTGGTAGAAGAACATAAATTGGATTATATAGTTTCCTTAAAATGAATAAAGTGTATTTTTAAAAGCATATTAGGTATATTTTCTTAGGATAAGGAATGTCTTAGTAAAAGATAAATGCCTGCTTTTAAATATTTGTCCTTTTTGTTTTCTGAGGAAAGTTTGGGTTCAAACTGCTACAAGGTGCATGAAGTAAAAAGATGAATATTAATTGGTTGAAACTGCCTTGGTGAAACTTCCAATATTGTATTATTAATTGGGTCCACTTATTTCCTGTTGACATGGCAAGTAAGGAAATAAACTGGACGCAGCAAATACAGTTTTTAGTTAAAATCAAATATGCATTTTCATGAATAATTACTCTTTTCCATGTTATTGTCCTGATAGTAAGTAAATATTTTCAAGAGGTTCATAGGTAAATCAGCAGTTATCCTTCTTGCATATAAAGATCCAGTTGCTAAAATTTAAATGTATTTGATAATGTGGCCTGAAAGAAGAATCAGAGTACAGAAATGTGACATGCGAAGAGCAGTGCTTTTGCTCCATTCCTCACCTGATCTCTGCTTCAGGTCTGTGACTGCAGCTAAATAACTCCTGTGTGTGCTCCTGGGCATTAGACCTGTGGTACCTAACCATTCATTAGATTGTCTGGGATGTTTCTCCCCACGGGGAAATGATGATGAAAGGCAGGAATTGCTTACTTTGATGGTAGCAAGGAATTTTCTGGCTGGCTCCCTTTGAGGCTTATGTTCTAGCTAGGAGGGCTGCTTCTGAATTTAGTAAGTCTGTGGCCTGGGTACAAGGTTTAAATGGGTTGCTGCAAAACAAGTAATTTCAAAAGCTTTACTAGTGGCCAAAAGCAGCTTGTCCCTTAGAGAACAAATGAAAAATGGCAACCAGCGTTTTACAATGTTGTTGCACCCTGCAGAGATACAACTTCTTAGAGTGGCTGCACAGTAGTTCATGGTATTTAGCAAAGTAAGAGATATATCAAGAGAGATGATCAAGTACACTTGTTAGACAAATTCCCTCTTTACCTCCTGTAAGGTAACAAACAGAAAAATTACAACTTGACTGTGTGGTGAAATCAGCTTAGCTGTTTTACAAAACTGGGCATTCAACAATACGGATGGAGAGCAGAAAATCTCCTGACTGCATGAAAAACTCCAGTTTCAAGTCCTGATTCTGTAGAGTACCTCAGCATACACTTTAGCCCTCCTGGTATTGCTTAAAGCTGAACTTAAAGTGTTTTGCTATCCAGGGGCTATATTGAGGAGGTAGGCAGCAGGAACTTTCTGAGGAGCTTACCAGAGCATTTTTATGCAGGAGATTAGCAAGGAAAGGATAAAGAATAACTCCTACCTTGACCATACTTAGCTCTAAATAAAATGTAAGCCTAGAGATAAGGGTGTTGTTCCCGGTCTTCCTGTCAGTGCTGAGGGGTATGACACTGAGTTTCTGGGTGCAAAATGTTATGTTTGTGGAGCAGCTGCAAAATGGGGATTTCATATCCAAATTTTCCACCAGGAAGCATTCTGACCTGGTTCAGTAAATTAACTGGTTTTGATGTTGAATCACAAAGCTCCAAGTGAAAGGCCCTAATTAGGTAGTCTTGGCAAAAAATTTCAAAAAACTCAGCAAAATAATGTTTTCATAGAGTTCCCAGTTCTGTCACAATTTGGCTAAAATTTTTTGACCACTTATGTATTACTTACATGAATATGAATGATTCAGTCTAATCTCTAAAAATAATGACTATTGCCGTTGCTCTTGGGAGGCTTCTGGATTTAGATCAAGAAATGTTTGACACGTTCTCTAAGCACTGTTTTGCTGTAATCAGGCATTATACAATTTTATAAAGCTGCAACCTTTTCCATTTAAGAATTTTATCTGTAAATTGGGTGCTGCAATTGGATTTGGTCAAAACTTCTGATCTGGAAAAATGTTTTTCCAGATTGGTTCTTCCCTTTTCCTGTTGCTCTCAGAGGAACTGGTTCAGCAAGATGCATCAGTTGGGGTGTAGCTAGTTCAAAGGTTTGAACAGGACTTTGATTTCTGTACCTCTATTCATGTGTTTAAAGCTACAGACTCGCTTATATGTTATATTAAATTGAAGACTTCTCATCCTCCTACAACAACTTGCTCCTTTCGATCTTTATCCTTGGCTTCCTTCTGTGATTTTTTTCTGTTTTCATGTTCTTGTTTTCTTCACGCTTTCTGCTCTGACTTCTTGCTTCTGTTCCTTATTTCTTCTCTTATTTTAATTGCACTCAGAAGTTCCTAATAGAGTAAAATAACTAAGACAGAATACTAAAGTAAAATCAACTTTAAATATGACAGCTGAGCAATTTCTCTCTGATTGAATGTTAGGTTTTTTAAGACTCAGAAAAAATTTCACTGTACAAAGAAAATCAAAATCTCTTGAAGTGAGTAAGAAATTTTTCTACTGACTTCAGTGGGCTCATGTTTAGGGAGTACTCTGGTGTTCCTCCTCAGTTTTAGTAAGAGTTTAGTAATTTTAGCACTGTCATTTTAATGCCCAGGGAAACAAAACCAAACCAAAGGAAAACCAGGACAGTGCAAAATATTTTATTCCTTGTGTTCTCTATTCCCATAATTTTGCAATAGCCATGATCATGTAAGATCCGGAGAGGAAAGATTAGCCCTGCCACCCATTTACTGAAGGCAAAAAGTCCTTTGATATGTTTCTCTCAAGCTGTGAGTTATAAAGCTTTGTGAAAATATAGTAGGAAAAAACCCAAACACGCTTGTGATAAAATTGTGAGTAAGCAGTTCCATGCAGACTGTCATTTTCTTTCCTAATTGCAAATGCCTTCTAACACCTTTCCATCACTTTATTCAGCATTTTTAATAACCAACAGTGAATGTGAGTAAATCACATTGACCTTTAAGGTCCATATATAGATCAAAATAAACACACAGCGATTAAACACGTTGTTGCTTTTACTGCAGTGATATGCAAACAATTATATCCCAGGTCAGCCTAGGGCACCACTGATATTGCTTGCCAACCAACTTATTTGTGAAACCTCTGACCCTCTTTAATGTGTTTCTTCAAAGAGGGAGACCTAAGAGGCTCTTAGGTATGACTGATGGAAAATAGGCATATATTTTTTTTTAACTAGCAAAAGATTTTGTATAATTTTTTTTTGTATTTACTTCTCACTTAAATGAAAGCTAAATTGATGGCAATTTAAAATTTGCTTGGTGATGATTTTCTGAGATATTTAAAAACATAAAGATTTGCATTCAGAGAAAATATTAAAAAACCATACTATAAAGTGTAAAAGACTTTCATAATTTTTATCCACTTTTCCATTGACCATAGAAGAACATGTTTATTCTTTCAGAATATGCTTTAGGATATTGTTTTTCTTGAAAATGTTATCATTTTAATTAAAATAGTGTTTAGGCATGAGATAAAGTGGTTATTTTAAAAAAAGAAGGCATTAATGTGGTGATTTACTTAGATTGCTCTCATTATTATAACAGTTAGAACCTTACATTTGAATCATCAATACATGATTCAGAGAGGGGAAAACAACTTTACAGCTGAATACAAAACAGACAGCGTAAATCATGACAAAACATTAATCTACCTAAGTTTAAAGCCAATTATTTTTTTAATGTTCTCTATCCTCAGTAGATCCTCAAGAGAAGTACACACAATACTGATTAAAAAATGTTCTCATTAGGATTCAAAAAATGAATTTAAATCTTTTAATGCCAAGTATTTCTAATGATTTCTAAATTTAATTAGCAAGCAGCATGCTTGATATCAATGCATTTTTGCATATGATTGTATTCTCAAGGAATTATAAAAACTAAGGTCAGCTAAGGTGAATATATTGTCCAACTTCCTGGAGAAGGCAAAAAGTACAAAGATACATGTATTTATTGTTTGATTCTTCAAAAGGTATCATGAAACCATATCTTTTCTTGGTACCTAACCGTTTTCAGTTGTAGCTCTTGACCTTTGTGCATTATTCATATGAAAGCAGAAACACAAGCAAAGCCATGTTTGCATTTACCTGCTCTCCTCTAATAGGTCATTTTTTAATTGACTGAAATTTTACAACATCTTGGGCAGATGCTTTTTCTCAAACAATCACGAATTGTCCTGTTGTGTTGTTTTTTGGTTGTTTTTTTTTTTTTTTTTTTTTTTTGAGTCNTTTTTTTTTTTTTTTTTTTTTTAAGAGGCATTTTCCCTTAGAAATCAATTTGTCCCTGCCAATCATGATACAATTGTGGTAGGTGGGTGATGATCCCTTTTAAATGTCAGTAATAAGAGCCAAACCTCTGAATGGTCCACAGAAGCAGGCTAAAGTGCGTGAGATGATAAAGGGGCAGCAAAAAGCACTTGCAGTCAGGAAAAGGAAACCATGATCCTGCATTGCCAGCCACACATTAGTAACTGGCAACTACTAACAAATTCAGCAGGTGCTGAAGGCTTCACAGAAGCGTGATGACACAATATAGAAGACACTTCATTTCTTCTGGCTGGGAGATGAGTTCATTTGTCCAAGCAGATTTTTGTAGCCTGTCTGAATGGCACTAGCACCTTAGTTTTGCATATATTAAGATGGAATGGCTTTTTATCATTAAGGTGCTATTCACTAGGCATTCATAACATTCACAGTTTTACAGGCTAAGAAAACAGAAAAGGCAGAAGGTTGCTCTGAAGAAATTTTTGGAGCTCAGGACAGTTCCTTCTGTCTGCACCAGTCTGTGGTTGGTACCAGTGTTAGCTGGAGCTGCTTACCTGGTATGCCATGGGCTTGGGCCAGCCTGAGGGGCTTGAACACTTTTTCTGCTGATGTTTGCATTGATGTGTGTGTGCATGCGTGCACACGCACACACACGTGTGCTCGTTTAACCCTGTGGTTTGCTACAGGTATATCACACTTCACCTAAGGTAAGACAGTAATGTGACTGGCCTGTGAAGGGTGGAGTAGTTCTGCAGTTGTGGAATGGGATTTCTAGGAATATGAAGCTCTAATGAGATGACAGATATCACATGATGCTCGATTTAGGTTGTCCAGCATTTTCTAATTTTTGCCTTAGACATGAAAAGCTGATGGTGAGGTAGTAGCTGGAGATGTTTTCCACATCAGAGGCAGTTTCCATCTCACTATAATGATCTTAGAAGCTCAGCATCTAGACAAAATTCATTTCACCAACTCTTCTTGGTAGTCCAGGTTGAGGAAGAAGCAATCCCAGAAAACAATTCTTTCCATTTATTTTAAATTTTACTCTGGTGTGAGATGAATGGTTGTTTAATCTCTTCCCTCTTTTTGTTGACTACAGGTGCAGTGAAAAAGACTACCTTAAAACGTGTATCTGTCTTTAAGATGGCTAAAACTACGTGAGAGGAAGACTCAAGGACTAAATGGGTTATTACATCTTGCCTTGAAATTTGTTTCTATGAAGTAGATACTACTTGTAGCAGCCAGTATTTACGTTGCCTTTGTTGCATATCTACCACACTGGTCATGGATCTACTTCCCAGTTCTCTTTCATAGTTCATACCATAAACATTCCTTGTAGCTCTAGGCTTCTTCCAACATGTCAGATTAAATTGGGGTGAAGAGGCAATTAATGTCAGGAGATCTGAGTTCAGAATTTTATGCCATAGTGAGCTCAACTGTGGATTCAATTGTGGAAAACAGGCTAAGTGTTTTGAGTGGTATTATTACCTAATTACACTTACCTAATTACATTTTAATTAGGATGAGTAGCCAAGGGTTCAGTATTCCCAATAAGAGGCTTCTGTCCGAAGGCTTTGACAGTCCTTTGGAAGGTATTGCACAGGAAAATTTCATTCTATTTTGGTTCATATAGCTCATTCCTGTCATTTTTGTGTATAGGTAGACTAAAAAATTACTCAATTTTAAGCATACTGTAAATTCTGTAAGTATGGATGGCATTTTTACTTCATTCCTTTCTTCACAAAATGATTTTGCTCTGGGAATGTGTTCATAGACTGACATTTTGCAGAATTTTTACAATGATTAGCATGAAAATAAAACACAGTCTGCACTGCCTCTGCATATATTCTAGAAAGGATTGTAGCAAAGTCTATGACTTTGACCTATTCAATGTTTTCAATTTGGTGTGTTAGCCGTTTTCAATCTCCTCCCTTTCTAATTTTGGTACTTTGTAAGGAGGATGTAAAATACTCGGTCCATCAATATATGTAATAGTGAGGAGGTCAAAAATGCTGATATTAGTGAACAGAAAAATAGCCTTGATGGAAATCTTGTTACCTCCAAATGTGCTTGTAGTCTAAAAAATGGTATTGCAAATTTTCATACTTATGGTCTCCCTATTTCTTTCTATTCAGACTTATTAATTTTATTTTCTTAAGAAGTTGTCTCTTTTTCTAATTTCAGTATAAATGTTTCTCATGTTAGACTGTTATTTTAAATACTGACATTATTAAGAATAAAAGTTCTGCATTCCAAAGCTATTACTTTATCTACTTCAACAGAGACCAGTAACCTCTTTTATGACACTCGAATGTTTCCCTAGTCACTGCTTAATGTATACTTATACAGTGATTTCCCTGGGACTGCTTACATGCTTAGGATATAATACGTGCATGTACTGAATATTTCAGAATTATTCCTCAGTTAAAAATAATTTTAATCACATGCAAGTCAGGATTAACTTATATCAACTTTGTATATATAACCCAGATTGTGATGTTTCATGGGAATAAAATATAATAAATCATATTCTTCAGATAAGCAGATATGATGACTCAAAAGACACAAAGTTTAAACATCTGTTGGACAAAGCACTTCCATGTTTATACAATAACTTTCCAAAGAGGAAATGTGCTTTAATCACTCATGTTTTTTATTTCTCTGCCTGATGTTCCCAGAAGCAAGTTCTTCTGGGCATCACATTAAAGCATTGAGAGATCCTAGTCAATGCTGCTCCAACATCGTTCCCAGCCATACTCTGCTTTCTTTTACTCAAATAGTGAACGAATCAAACTGTGATGTCTCATGAGAAAGAGTGTGGTGAGAGCCAAATGTGAGTTCAATTAGAGACCAAAGAGAAGCTACAAATACAAACATAATCTGGTTACCACCCTACAACTGTGACTTTGCAGACTTTCCTGGGTACTCTGTTTCGGATCGTTCTGTCAACATGCAGATGTACTTAATCCGGGATCCTTCTATTTAAAATAAAACATACAAAAAAATGTTTATGGGATTCTGTTAAAGAGGTATTGGTAAAGCATAATGAAAAATACAGTCAGTTATTTTGGATTGGTTACATAAACCTAAATGCTAAAAGCTTCAGACAGAGTTAAAAAGTTTCCATTTGATACAGAGGGACAGAAAGAATAAACATGTCGTTCTCCATAAAACTGCATAGAAGGATCTTTAATTCTTAATATCAAGGGATTACAATGGTAAAAGCCCTTTGCACATTTGCTCATTCTTGTTCATTTAATTTTGTTCAGCTGCTCTCTCACATATATTTTGAAAGGATTTTTGCCAGAATATGTTTGTGATGATGTAAAGGCCATAACCTTTTCAGTACCTCTTCATAGGACGTTTGCCTTTAGTTATTTTCATGTTCAGTATCTGAAACTTCATTTTTCAATTTTAAGAGAAGTAACTTCTGTAAATGCATTCTAATCTTCCCCTGTATCTTTGGCCTATCGTCATAATAGAATTTTGGCACCTCTGGTTTTGACTTTATAGCAGAATCTCAGAGTATTACCTAAGACAAGAAAGCTTAAGGTGATTATAGGACAGGTAAGGTTGGCACTTTTCTATTAACTGCCACTCAATAACATTCCAAGGGATCTCATGCAAGTTTCTTATGCAGAAATTTGCATACCAGATAAGCACAACGTTTTCTTGCATAATTTCTTGTTCTTCACATTTTTTGTGAAGAATTTGTGCAAAATTTTGTTTTAATGGCTATTGTTTGTACATATTTACACTGACTCTTCAAAGGTTGGGTTTCTCACTTTGGTACATACATTCACTTCTGTGATTCAGTTAAAGTGTATATAAGAAATCTTTGTTCTGTACATACAGATTTTTCTTCTTCAGACTTCAAGGCTGTCTTGACTAGCTGCCTCATTTTCTGAGAGTCCTCCTAGTCCAATATTATTGACACTCATATTATTCAATGCATCTCTACTCACAGATGTGTTTAATTATATCATAAGAGCTTTAATTCTTTTTTTGCTGAACTGTTGTTCCTTCCAGATGCAAATCAAACCAGATGTGCTACTTAGAGCCCCATCTCAAATTATAGTCATTTTCTATTCTGCAAAAACCTGCTATACGACAAGATCAGAGTGCATAAATTTGGGATCTTGGTTAGAGGTGGTGCCCTCTGCACCACAGTCTCTGGTATGAGTCAGGAAGCAAGAGGTGCATCAATAGGGGGAGGGCTGAAGTAAATAAACTGCTGTGTTCATTGGTCAATCCTTTACTCTCCCAAAAATAAATTAAAAATTAAGTCTGGATTTTTAATTATTAAAAACAGGTTTCTCCTTCATCCCACAAAGGAATGGGAGAGAGGAGAAAGAAAAATTAGTCATAGAACAGCCAGCCTCAAATCATCTCTAAGAAAAGGCCAGCTGTTAACTCCTGATGTCAAAATGTTACTCTTGTGTGGTTTCTCCGGTGGCTTGGGACAGGGGTTATGAGAGGGAGTTCCATAAAACAGTATTAATATCTTACACATTTTGATATTACGTTACAGTAGCCCAGACCTTGTTATTTTGTGTTTAACATGGACTGAATGCTGGTTAATAACCAGCTAGGACTCATGCCCATAAAAATAAGCTGGATTTAAATTAGAAAAACTGTTTTACAGAACAGGCATAAAAATTCTAGTCCTCCATATGCCAACCATATTCCCAACACTTTCTGTTACAAGGGATGCTTCTAAATGCCCAGAGAGAGAAACGACTTGTTTAAGAGAGGTGTGGAAAAAAAAGAACAGGTTGTGTGGAAACTGCAGAGTATTGGAAATCACAGGACTTATCACAATCTAAGTAATTTCTGGGAAAAAAATCTATGGATTCTAATCTTGCGTGTTTTTGTTATGAGAATATTTCAGCATGGAAAAAAATAATTGTTCTTCAATTTAAAAGAATTTCATGATAACTAGTAATGCGGTGCTCTGACATTTAACCTGTTACTTAAAAAATACGTAATAAAAATGAGGAGGAAACTGTTTACAAATATACTGAGTTCAGCTTGCAACATGGTTGAAAACCTTGGGAGTGGTAGGAGAAGGGTGACTGTAATGGTTTGGATTTGACTTTCCTGCC
>VZRE01005459.1:0-10446 GCA_013396775.1 Cephalopterus ornatus | reverse complement strand
AAAAAAAAAACAAACAAAAAAACCCAAACCTTACCTCAGCAAATAGAGTTTACTCCCTTCTAATTCAGGGCAATCTAGAGTTTAACAGCTTTGTTCTGACTCATATGGGAGTTTAAAGAAATACTACTACAGTGGAGAGAGGGTTAATTTTTACTCCTAAGCTATAGTATAACAAAAAAATAAGACCCAAAGGGCCAGAATCTGTATTCATTGGCAAGGAGAAGCACTGTAAAAGACGGTGGAAGTTTCCTGTTAGACAGGAAGGCAGGAGAAACTGCACCACACTGCAGAAAAGCTCCCATTAAGAGCTTAAAATATTTCTCCATTTCCTTCACCTCTCCACTAAGCTGCCTGCAGACTCTTTGCAAACCCCTTGCTGTAAATCACATTCTTTGAGTCAATTCCCCTCTGCCACAGTCACAGCTTATCAAACCAGCAAGATCGTTTCATGGAGAGCTGCAGACCTACCTCCTGGACTTTGCTGTGGTCTCTCTCTCTTGGAGAGCTCTTTATGATGCTCTGCTCCAGGACATCAGCACAGGCACATCCAGCTTGGTGGGTAAGCAAAGTCCTGGTGTCTGCTCCATCCTGCCACTGCTTGCAGCCTTCACCATCATCAGTGTTTCAAGCGCGTATGAAGCCGGACGTACAGAAGCAGCAGGGATGTCATTGTTTCTTGCACAAATTGCAAAAGAAAATTGTAAAAGTTAGCTGGAAAATAGTGAGCATGGAGGCTTTCCATGAAAGGCTGTGGAAGGCATTATCTGTATAAGAAACTGTAGTGGGTTGACCCTGGCTGGACACCAGGTACCCGCTCTATCACTCCCCTCTGCAACTGGACAGGGGAGAGAAAATATAACAAAGGTTTTAGGGGTTAAGATAAGGACCAAGAGAGGCCCCTTGTATCCTTGACATCAACTACCTTAGGAGAGGGTACTCCAAGGATCCAAAGAGCTATCGATAGGCTTTTGGTGTAGCTACTGTGAATATAGAGAAGATCAAACAATTATCTACCCTGCCTGGCTAAGAAGATCCCTTCATCATGGCATTGCTGTAAGTTAAAGACCAGCGAGTGCCAATTGCTACCAGAGCAGGGCACTAGCAGAAATCACACCAATCAAGACTCCCTAATTCCCATCCATAAGCTAATTTGTCAACTGGAGAGCCAAGGAGTGCTCACCAGGACTTGCTCACGCTTTACCAGCCCCATATGGCCAGTGTAAAAGTCTAATGGAGGGTGAAGATTGACAGTAGACTATTGTGGCCTGAATGAAGTCACGCTGCCTCTGAGTGCTGCTGTGCCAGACATGGGCAAAGCATCTAGCAGCTTCTCACAGAAGCCACCCCAGTATTGCCCCCACCACTACCAAAACCTGGCCACACAAACTCAATACAGAATCCTATATTTTAGTTTACCCACGTAGCATTTCTAAGCACCAAGAACGTAGGGAGGAAAAAAAAAAAACAAAACCATAAAAAGAACAGATTACATCAAAGCAACCTAATTTCCTCTACGGCATGCTGAAGAGGACTTGGGAAGAGGCAGGAAAGCACTGGAATGTGAGGAGTTTTTGTCAAAAGCCTCACCAATAAGATGTGCACGATACTTCAGGTACTGAGAATTTAGGTCTTGGAAGCCTTACTCCTTCCACAAATTAAATAGCTCTCACAGCAAGCCAAGACCAGAAATTTGGGCTACTGTTGTGAGACCCACAACCCTCGTGACAACTCCTGAAATTCTGTTTGGATACGATGACCTGCACTGCAAGTTCACCTATGCGTTAGTACTTCATATGATACACCATGTCCCCTATCTGGCAAGAAACATATTTTTTGGCTATTATACCTAACTTTTCTGTGTGTAATGGTTACAAAGAAATTTGAGGAACTAAATGCTGTACTATTTGCTGTATTAAATGCTGTACTATACTATACAACAAACAATTATCACTGTATTTTCCCTCAAGGAAAGCACAGCAGCAGTAACTTCTCTCCATCCATATTTTGACCAAAATACTGTGCACACCAGCCTCCTCTTCATCATGAGACTTCCAGCTCATACAGAATTATAACCTATACTTCTGTGGCCAGAGTAGGCTGAATCTCATAAGCTCCAAAGAGGGCTCTGGGTGTCACATGGGATCCTGCAGTCCTGCCTTAGCTCGATGGCCCCAGCATGGCAAAATCATACAGAGCACAGTTTCTGGATTCCCTGCTAAATATTTGGTACTCTCTGTATGCATAAGATGCCATGTGGCATGACAGTGGCCAGGTCAACATTACCTCTTCTCAATCTGATGGGAGGGTATAGTGGCCAAATGTATCAAATCTTATTAACTGATTAAAAAAAAATAAGAACAGAGAACATTTTCTGTGAGACAAAATCTTCCGGTACATATAAAACTGGGAAATGTCTGCAGACAGCTATGCATCTTTTAAGTAATCTTTAGGCTGCTGACTTGTCCTTGCCTGAAAAATCAAGCATGCAAAAAGACACCCACCCCTGCCAAACAACAAGACACCACAAAAACTTACACAGGCCAACTGCACTCCACAGCCAATATAAAATGAAAAGGTCCTTGACTGGCACCAGGGTATCCTGCATGGGCCAGGGACTAGCTTCCTGACACACTAAACAAGCCACACTGCAGTTGGACAATATGACAGAGCACATTGTAGGAGGATGGGTGGGTCTCTGATGGGCTGGTATGTACCCCGTCCCCTGCTTATTGATGCCTCTGTCTGGGCATGATGCAATTATAGAGCTTCTCTTTCTTCACAGCTGTCTGTCTTGCAGTCAAAGCAGAGAGACCTGTGCATCACACATTGCAAATCCTGGTGAAGCCCTCTTCATTTTTGAGTGTTTCAGTGAGAGGTCTGATGAGGCTTGACTTGTTGACAGTTACACAAAATGTAACTCCCTTGCTGGATTCAGCACCCTGCTGTTTATGTCACAGAAATGAGCTTTTTATGACTCATCTGGTGTATCTCTTAGTTCCTTTATCAGTATTTCCTGGAAGACTTCAAAAGCTGGAGTACTGATGCCTTTCTGTAGCTGTAACAACTACGCAAATGATGTAAGCTTAATTCTTCTGAACTCATCTGGACTGCTTCTAAAGAATTTCAGAGATATAGTCTCTTGCCTTTTACCAAGCATTTTTAAGATGATCACAGACAGCCTGTTGACTTACTAGAATAATTTGCACATATTAGGCCAGAAAATACATGCATGTTTTGATCTACAAAATCTAGAGAAACTGCTGCACAAGCAGCTTTCAGTGTCTGGACCACTTTCTTGCATCCCCAATGTAATACCAGCACAAAGGTGCTGTCAATACAAGTAACTGAAGCCTGAATGTATACCTTAATACCATTACTGCTTTTCAAAAAGTTAGAGTCCTTAAGAATTGCTCATTTACATGATACATGTTTCAAAAAGCATTAGCCAAGTTTGTTGGTAATCTTTAAATGCCTTTACAGCTGGGCAGCAAAAAGAAAAAGACACAAGAAATGGACCAAACCCCAGCAGAATCAGATTCATTAAAACCAGAAACCACAGCTGCACAAACGTAGTAGCATTTCACTTCCCTTTCTATGACCTTCTCAGAAGAGCTACATGCATGAAAGAACAAACCTATCCAGCCCAGAATGTTGTCTCAGAGCACTCAAAAGCAGATATTTGGAAATAGAACTCTCGAACACCTTTTCCACACATTCTTTTCACTTCCATTTCCGTACAGCTCAGCAGTTGCCAAAGACAGGGGTTACAACTTTCCATTTCTCATGAAATTTTGGGTTCTTCCATCCAGTCATTTTTTAACCTACTTAAATTTTCTGACATCCAGAGACTACAGAGTATGGGGGTGGGGGGAAACGCTCTTCAGCTGACTTGACCATTGTGTAAAAACCCACTTTCTAATACTTGCTTTCAATATTTTGCCCTCCAGTGTCATTTGACTGTTGTAGTTCCTAGTCTGAAAGAAAGCAAGCAGCTCTTTCCTGTTCACTGCCTCCACTATGTTACTATTAAGGACATGTGCCTTACTCAAAATGAAACAGGCTGCTTTACAGACTAGGTCTTTAGAGTTAGAGGATGTTCAATGGAGCAGATGCTCATATTGGAGCACATGGATCACAGTGGAGGTTCCCCTCAAGGTCTCCTTCTTCAAACCTTACTCTGATATTAATAAATCTGTCCATCCCATAATGAGGGAGAAGCTGCTACTGTCTCTCTTACAGGAAAAAAAAAAAAATTGTGACAGATCCTTGCTATTGTTACTTTTTGTTTCCTCACAAGGAAAGAGAGCCTCTTCCCATACTAAGGAAATGACTAAGTGCACTTGGCACATTTAAACACAGCTACAGACTAACACGTACGTTTTTAGCAACTTACTGAGAAACGAAAAAAGGCTAACATCACAACAAACCCGATTTCTGTTACCAAATCACACTAAGTTGGTGTAACTGTTGCTCCTCGAGAGCAGCTTATGCGGCTGCAACATCTGGGCAGTTGCCTGCCCGCCGGGCTGCGTGCAGGTGCGTGCCCGGCTCCAGAAGACCCTCGGTAACCCCTGCCTTGTTCTGCTCCCGAGATGCAAAGTCACCCCGTAACTAACTTTTAAGACACACGGCGCCTGCTTACCGAAGGTTTCCCGCAGCACCGCCGACACCGGCACCGACCCTGCTCCTCCTCCTGCTGCTCCGGCGGCCTCCAGCGCTGCGCCCGGCCCGGCCCTCTCGCCCCCGCACAGCACCGCCCCGCTGCGCTCCCGCGGAACCACAGAGCTGCTGCCGCCCTTTCCTCCTCCTCCTTCTCCTCCTCCTCCAAACTCCGCCGCCGCTGCCGAGCCTCCAAGTTTGCGCCTATGGCGAAGCCGCCGGGAGGAGGACAAGGAGCTGCTGCGGCCCCAGCGCGCCGCTCCGCGCAAAAAGTTAGGGCTGAGCTCCGCGGGCCGGGCCGGGATCCCTCGCTGCCGCTGCCTCGGGACGTGCCCGCCGGCCGCGCTCTCCCGGGGCGGGTCGCGGCCGTCCCGGCTCGGAGGGGCGCGCTGCGTGCGGGGTCTGCGCGGACATGTGCGCGCGCGGCATTTTGCTCCTTGACGTGGATGAAAAAAAGGAAGGGCCGCCACCCGGCCCGCAACCTAGCGGGCAGGACGAGGAGGAGGAGGCGGCGAGGTCCCCGCCGGCACCTGGAGGAGCCTCCCCACCGCTCCTCCGGCGAGCGCGGCGCCGATTCCGCGGGGGCGGAGCGGGGGAAGCGCCGGGCTGCGCTGCGGGTTCGCAAACACTGCGGCCGGCAACACAGGACTGTGCTGGGCTGTGCGGGGGAGAAGCCCCCGGCCCGGGCTCCTCGCCCTCTCCGCGGCTGCCCCGGGAGCGCACAGCCGTGAGCAGGGCCCGGCTGCAGCGGTCACGGGTCGGGCGGACGCGGGGCGCCGGCGATGGCTGCAGTTCTGAACCAACAAGCTGTGGTCTGGCTTTAAACCTCTACCAACAGCGAGATAGCCCGCCGCTGCACTGGACTAGTGCAGTTCCATAGCGACTTCCAGGCAAAGGCTGATGTTTTAAGGCCAGGCAGAGCTTGCGGGCGTACACCCCTAGTACACCGGCTCGGTGGGACATGTGGAAAACACCACCAGAGCAGAGAGCATCTGTCTGCTGCCGTAGCGCAGACTGTGCAGCTGGACACAGCTGTGGCAGCTCGGCTTAAGGTTGATAATTGCTTAAGCTGCCGTGACCGAGTTACACGTAACTGTGTGCTTGAGCTCTGGCCACAGAAACGTGTAAGTGAAATCAAAGGGACACAGATGCTGGACAACTCACCTGTGGGTTTACTCTGCTACAGAAATACTGGTCTAAGTGGTAAAACTTTCTCCCAGAGACAAAGCCAAAGCCTTAGTGACAACACCCAAAAAACCTCCCAATCAAAACCAAACCCACAACCACAACCCAGAAAGACATAGATATGAAAAACTTGAAAGTTCTTTCAATTCAGTTCCCAAGTCCCATTCCTCTGAAATGTTTTACTCCCTCCCTGTGCTGTGCTTATTTTCTTGATATGGACAGAAATTTAAGACTTCAAATTCCAAATCACCTACGTAATTTCCTACCTGACTGGTTAATTGACTACTAGTGAGCAGGAAAAGGGCCTGAATTTTGTGTATGCAGTTGCTCATTCTCTTGACTACTTTAACAGGGTAATTTCCTCCAGTTAGTATTAAGGTTTGGAAACCAGAAAAAAAAGTCTTCATCTTTGTGTCATAATGATAAAACACTTCATAACTGCAACGGCTTCAAGAATTTATCCAAATTCCAATGGCAACATAATTCACCCCTCCCTCCTCTCCACCTCCCACCTTAGTTGCATTTCCACCATCAAAAACTCTTGCTGGTTACAGTTGAGCTCTGCCTGCCAACACAGTGCAAATGTTTAGTGCTGATCCTCTACCTAGTGTGAATTTATGTCTCTATGCACCTATGTCTTTATTTCTTTTCTCTTTCCCATATGTTTCCGTTGCTTAACAGAGCTTCATAACCTCTTGCCTGGAGGTCAGCTTATCACCCTGCTGGATTTAAAAGCTATATATCTTGTGTTGTATTGTGTGTCTCTCAGCTTCTTATCTTCCTCCTCATTCCTATTCTTCTGAGTCTTCCATTCTTCTTCACTGGTACTAATCTCCCCCACTGATTTTAACTCCATTTTAACAATACATAAATAAATCTGTGGAAATATGAATCTGAATTTGTAGCTTTTGTTCACTGCACGATCTCTTTCTCTTTTTATTCCCCATTTGAATATTAAGAGC
Organism: Cephalopterus ornatus; assembly: GCA_013396775.1. NCBI lineage: Eukaryota > Metazoa > Chordata > Aves > Passeriformes > Cotingidae > Cephalopterus > Cephalopterus ornatus. The sequence continues at coordinate 3,640 of VZRE01005459.1, read as the reverse complement.
ATCATAATGCTGGGGGTTTTGTATTATTATTTGCATTTTATATCCTTTTTACTTTAGCCTGCACCATGCAAAGTAAGTGCTAACTCACAGCCTAGGAGGGGAGAAGGGGTTTACTTTATAAAAGAACTGAATCATGAAAACAGCAGGAGGCACCAGGAGGACTGACTATCTGTTTGCCATTTGTGAGCAAAAGCTTTATTACTCTGCTGCACTTCAGATCACTGATAGCTGCCTATCTGACCTGGGATAACCAGTTATATTTTAAGCAAATGTACACTTAAAAATATAAGTTTAAACAGAGAACACATTATGAGGTAAGTTTTTCCCATGTCTTAATGGATCTTCACACTTAAAAAAAAGATTCCAGCAGGGAGAATGGGGAATATTCACAGTTTTAAGACTTGGGGAGCAGAATCCTACATTTGCTAGTCATATTAAACTGTGTGTTGTCAAGCTAATGCCTTTCTCAGGGTGTTTATATATAATATAAAAATTGAAAAAAAACCCCAACAAACCATTGTTAGCTTACTTTTACATATGGCACCAGTAAAAGACAGTGGTTTTCATGTAGCACTTTGCATTTTTACCTCTTTGATCAGCTTGCATCAATTCAATTTTCTGTCACTATCTTAGGAGTGCCTTAGGTCATGTAATCATGTTAATATAATGGAAATCACGTTAATATAATGGACTGAAATATTACTGTCAAATACAGGTTTTGTGCATTAATTTTATTAGACATCTTGCAACAAAGAAAAAATGTTGAACAAACATGCAATTCAGAGGTCATTTTAACAGTCAAATATTTTCTGCTTTTCAGTGAAAGTGCTGTATTTGAATGAATACTTCCTTTAAAACAATATGCCTGCAGGTTTGTTTTGCTTCTGCAGTTGTGAGACCACTCCATTTTCCTTCCATGTGGAAACTGACCTTTACAAAATACCTGTTACTCAGTAGCCTTTACCTTTTTTGACTTCCAGGCCATTTGCGTTTCTTTATTCCTACAGCCCATCAGGCTGCGATTGCTCATGCATCCTATGGCACAGCATTAGCTGTCTGCGCATCAGACCCCTCTCTCTTCCCTAAACCAACTTCTCTTTAAGCCACTAATCAAACCTCTGCAGAACAGCTCTTCACACTCCAAATATCCTGCTGACGTTGTTACGCGTTGACAGAGATACTTCTCATCCCATTCACTGGAGTTAGCAGTAGCAGATACTATTATTTCATCTCACAATCCAGAGAACGAAAGAGCAAGAATGCCATTTGAATGCAGATAACTCTCATGACAGTCAGACATGTTACAAATATGCTGCTAAGGCAGCTTCACACATTGTACAATTAAAGCAAATAGAAACCCTCCAGAGTTTGGGATGAATATCTAAGATGCTGTTAGATAGAAAAATATGTGTTCTGCAAACAGGTTAATGGCATTTCCTGCCGTATGCCAGCACATGTTCTGCATCTCAGAAAGACTTGTCTGGAACATGAATGGAGTTTCTCTGAGTATTTCCAATGGTCAAAATTCATCTTTTAATCTCCCCTACCCCTCTTCTCTAATGTTATATCCATGCCACACACAGCAAAGCTGCTGGTGATTTTCAAAGTTGCCCATCTTGATATTTTGCCTAACCTAACAGTTTATATTATTACACAAACCTGTCTTGCCATTTCTGATAGCACACGCTCAGCTAGAGCAGTTCCAGGCCTAGGTGTAGGAAGTAACTGTTTGTGTTGATATCTGTCAGGTTCTGTGCTGCCCCATCAAGCACGGGCAGTTACTTAAATCTTAAATTAAAACTTGAATTCCGTACAAAGTTTTCAACCTGGAATATAATTCACGAGTACCAGTGTATAACAGTCCTCCCCTACTTCCCCATTTCTTAATTTTGCAGCACAAAATTAAATATTGACAGTTATCCTTACCTGCTACTAAGTACTCCCCTGTTCCTCACTTAATCAATCTTTCCATTCATTCCAAGAGCTGGGCAAGTGATTTATCAAAATGACAGTAACAAAGCACTTAGTTCTAAAAGCCCAAGTATTTACTTCTAAGTGATGATGAAGATAAAAAAATGTTAGCACTCAAGAAGTCTTTAGAATCCAAAATCTTCACACCCTTTGTAGAAACTCCAGTGCTTTTCCATTACAGAGCATGGTAAAAACTCCTCTTTACACACCATTACTATTTCACAGAATCGAAGAAAACGCGTCAGACTTTCCACTGAGTTAAACTGGACAGAAGAGCCTGTTGAAAACAAATGAAATGATGACAGAGTGTTTACTGGAGTAATGGAAAGCAATCATTGGCACTATTTTCTAGAAAGGTGATTGCTGTTTGTTAGAACCATGTAATCGTTAGTGTTCCCTAGAAATCTGTAACATATCCTAGGATTCTTGTAGGGGAAAGATTCAGGACATCTACCAGTATCTCCCACCCACACACCCAGCCTTCAGTGAGACAGGGACCATATTACACCTTCCAATGCCCAGGCTGAAAAGTTAACCATTCCAGATATTTCCAGTTACATAACAGGAAAATGCAGGTTTTCTTTGGTACTGAGGGCATTTCACATATTATGTCTACAAAGAGGCACGCTTAGTGTACTTCCCTAAAATTGAGGAATCTCACAGGGTGTACCCATTCTACAGTCCTGGACGGACTATACAAAAAGGAAGGCATATACTTGTAGAGAAGTAATTGCAGGATTGAATAGTGGGTATTTGCAGTATTTAAGTATCTGCTGGACTGAATTAACTATTGCAAGGAATACATTTAAGGCACTTGTGTCAGTACAGAAACTGAACTTTTTAAAACTGTTAAAAATCATTCACAAAGTAACCTGTAAAGATCCAGCGGTAGGAAATGTTACAAGGCGTTTCTTCATAACAGCATAGACTGCAAAAAAAGGCACTTGAAACTGTAGATTTCAGCGTTACTTGCTTTCGTTCAACTTTCATCCTCACTTTCTCCCTTCCGTACCCTTGCACAAAGTAACAGACTTGCTCAGCTGCCACAACAAGCTCAGCACAGAAACTGCCAGTGAGGGCAGAACTGTCACACATAGCAGACGGTATCAAGAGAGGGAAGATAGTCATTAAAGTAGGGATGGCTTCTGATAAAAAAAGAACAACAACGAAACCAAACAACAAGATGAGGGAATTGAGACCATCATCAGCAAATCTGCTGATGACACCAAGCTGTGAGGGAGTGTCAACCTGCTGCAAGGCAGGAGGGCTCTGCAGAGGGATCTGGACAGACTGGAGAGTTGGGCTGATTACAATGGGATGAAGTTCAACAAGGCCAAGTGCCAGGTCCTGCACTTTGGCCACAACAACCCGCTGCAGGGCTACAGGCTGGGCACAGCTGGAGAGCAGCCAGACAGAAAGGGACCTGGGAGTTTGGATCTACAGGAAGCTCAACATGAGCCAGCAGTGTGCCCAGGTGGCCAAGAAGGCCAATGGTATACTGTCCTGTATCAAAAATAGCGTGGTCAGCAGGACAAGGGAAGTGATCCTTCCCCTGTACTCTGCATTGGTGAGGCCACACCTGGAGTATTGTGTTCAGTTCTGGGCCCCTCAGTTCAGGAAAGAGACTGAAGTGCTGGAGCGGGACTGGAACACAAGACCTATGGGGAGA
>VZRE01005454.1:17640-75207 GCA_013396775.1 Cephalopterus ornatus | reverse complement strand
ATGTTGCTAATTGGCACTCAGCCCCCCCCACCCCCAGCAGCAAGCAGGGGGAAGGGAAGGAAAGATTCCTGCCCAGTTTTCAGCACACTTGAAAACCATAACACGCTTTTATTCATCAGATTATTTTTTCACACCTCTCTTTAAATTACAATGCTAGTGAATATATAATTTCTAGGAGGGCCAAATTTGCTTCCAAGAAGTGTAAGAGAAACTATTTTGCCCAATAGTTCTTTAAAAGTTGTGTTGCTTGTCACTGTAAAGCTTTGAGCGGCTAAGGTAATTTAAATCTAAAGAGACTTGAAGCGCACCCAGTATACTAAATGTGTTAGCCTGAGGGTACCATGAAAAATAGAATGAAAAATGGTCTGTATGCATTTGAAAATATGCTGTATTTAAATATTCATAACTTTAAATTTTGTTTCTTTTGAGACTTTGTTGTCTATCCTCTCTTGATGAATTATATAGGTTTGCTAAGTTTGATGCTTCCAGTTTCAGCCATGTGGAGTTAGCCAAGCACAATAATCCCAAATGGAACAAATGGAAACATCACTACACCTTTTTTTTTTTTAACATACATTACTTGAAACTGGTTCAGCTGATGCAACTCAAATGTTTCACACAAAAAAACATCACTGGCCGGAGACCAAGACTAGGAGATGCAAGAATATAGAGCACATATTGGAAAAGCTGTACATATCTTATATTACAAAATAAATATGTGAGATTTAACTGCTTAAATTGTTCTTCTGAATCACAAATTCATATTTTCATATAGCTGTAGTTAGGATTAGTCATTATAAAACTAATTCAATGAAGTCACTGATATATATGAAGAAATATAGGCCCAGCCATGTTTAACAAGACAATGAAGAAGAAAAGAATTCACTTGAAAATAGAAGTTGCACACTTGAATATAATTTCACCAAGAACTAGAGTTCAGAGAAGAATCAGATTCAGACATCTAAAGCATTCAAAACAGGTTTCATTAAAAAAAAAAAAATCCCAATAAGCCAAAAATTTCTCATACTATTTTGAAATCTCTTATAAAGTTCCTTGTGTCATACTTGAACTCTTTGTGTATGTGAATATGAATCAAGGGGTTATTTCATTATGTGTCTTCTGGGTTTTACATGAGAGAACTAGTAAGATATAATCACTAAGGAGCTTAATGAGGGAACCAGTTGTGAGAGATCATTACTGTAGTGACCTGCAGCATGAGGTTAGAGAGAGAGAGAGAGAGAGCAAGACAAAGAACTTTCATCCTATTTAACTGCAGTTATAGAAGAAAGAAACAGTTTATGTGTTTGCTGCCTTTGTAGAGCATCTATCTGACTTTAAAAAAATAATGAGGTTTGCCGAAGATACCGAGGGGGTTTTTGGGTTCATTTTGGTTTGCTTTGCTTTGTTTTGATTTTTTTAAGGGTAGAAACAATAGCAAAAGCTGTGAAGACTGGTTCAGTCCTTGATCACTCATAATGCACAAATAAGAGCATCTAATAGGAGTTCAGTGTTCATTTGTTTGGTGAAAGCAGTATGAAATGCTAGTATTGTTATCAGTTTTATCACACTACGTTATCCTAATCTTCAGATGCCAGGAAAACCTGGCAGTTAAAAGGTTAAAGTTTATGCATGACCCAATCATATGTCACTTCTCTTTCACTTCTTAGTTTTGTTAGACTTCGCAGTTTTTTGTTTTCTACTAGTTTTATACAATGATTCATTGTAAGTCATCTTACAACTGTTTCATAATTTGTAGCCAATACAGGTCACTCACACAAGATACTGTGTTTTCGGTGAGGCTAGGAGTGAGTTGCTATTTCTCAGGTATTTCCACTTCCAAAACCCAGAAATATTTTCTAAGTCTGATAGTTTAAATCCAGTTTTTCTACACAGTTCCTCAAAATTCCACATGCAGCCAAGACTGGGGAGATAACTCAGACAATATTTTCAAAAGTCAATAATATATTAGTGGCTATTGTCTCAGTTAAAAGGAAAAGAAAAATAAAAAAAGTAGCTGTTGGGTAGGTGAAGAAACTACCCACTTATTTATTATTGATATATATATATTTTTTTTTTTTTACTTATTAATTTCCTACAGAGATAGTTCATGTGATAGCATTGTTCAGTCAGGGTTTGAATGATACCGTTAATGCACTCAGGGCACTTAGAGATGCAAATAATTGTGTTTGCTTAATAAAGGTTCCATGGCAAAAATATAAATGTATATAAATATACTGGTGTGCAGGTTATCCTAATTTCTAACCTTGCCTTCCCTGTTTGCAGAAATGACTAGGTATAGGTTTCAGCTTTTTATCTAAGACTAAAACTTGAGGTGCTGGGAGGCGTGACCTCCTGAAGTAACTGTGTCTCCTACCAAGACAATCTAAAGGCTTCTTCTGCCCATCCTACACAGTTGCCTGAAACTGTGCAAGTAGTAACTTTTTCTGGAAGGATTCAGGGATACTGAACATCCTCCACTTCTCAAAGAAAGATTTTAGTGCTAAAATGCAAAACCACTTACAGGAAATTATGTTTTTTCTATACAGGGCATCACTTCAAATTTTACGTACAAAGAATGGTGAAAACATGAGGAAAATAAAGACCTTTTTCTAAATAAAACATGCTTTTGATTGGATCTGTAAAGAAAACAGACTTTCCAACTTTTGGAGATTTTCAAGACAGAAAAGAACACAAAAGTATGTGGATAATCTGATATTCCTCTCTTTAACCCTTGAAATCTTTTAAGCTTTTCATAAATTAGATTAACAAGTAGACCTCTTGGAAATAGAGCAAGCCAAATCATTTAATTCAGAACTGAATAACCTAAGTTCAATTTCTATTTTCTCTCTAATTAATATATATATCATGTAGCAGGTCAAAAAGGAGAATTTATTCGTTGTCCAAGGGGGGTTTTTCAGTGAGATGAGGAACAGAGCTCACTTCAGATACAAAAAAAACCACTTCCTAATCATGATGAGGCAAAGATATTTTTGACATACGGTGTTGGTATCACAATCACTTACATATAGGATAGTGTTGATTATATTCAAGTATATCCAAAGGCTGTTCTAGTTTATGGTCATGGAGATGCAGGACTAGAACTCAGGCTTCGAGAATTCCAGATAAATGTTTTGTTAGCTGTTGCTCCAGGCATAAAAATGATTTGGACTTTGGACTTTGGATGTGAGAGCAAATTAAGTATATTATGATTTACATTCATGTACAAAATGGCATCTTCTTCCTTTTAAAAGAAACAGAAGAGCAATTGACCTGCGATGCATTAATGAGTCAGGTGTGAAATGTTTGCAAGCTAGGAGTTTGACATTAGGTACCTTAAAACATTAGCAAAAATCACACTTCTTTCCCAGATAGCTAAAAAGTCAAATAAGGCTTATTCCGGTGGTATTATAGAGGGGTTGCTCATATATTTGACATAATGAAGAGAAAGTGTATAAATGACGGACATAGTTTGTAAATGCTAATGTAAATAGATAGTGAAATTGTAAAAAATATCAAGTTTAACTATCTTATTGGATCTCCTTTAGGCAGAAGAGGAATTATCTTCCCTGTGAAACTGATTTTATTTTTCCTTTTTTCTCATACCCACAAGGAAAACAAGCAAAATGAAAATTTAAGCTGCGAGGTTTTTTAGAAATGCAAGTTAAATAATACTAATAGAAAACCACTGACTTAGAGTGTGTGAGTTTTGCTGTGCAAGTGTGAAGTTTCTCCTACAAAAACTCAATGAAGGAATGGATATTCAACTGGCCTGTCCTCATCTATTAGTGTACAGTTTGCTGGATATAGACAGTTAATATCACATTAACCATAATATTCACAGACAGAAAATCCTGGATGATATGCTAGGAAAAGAGACAATTTCATTTCCACAATCCATGGTTGTGCTTCTTGTTTTGTTTTTCTTTATGTATACATTTATTTTTTCTTAATGGTTTGATGGCATAACATATAAACTAAAGTTGACATGTGGACACACCAAATAGCTTTGAAAATTTACTTCTAAGAAAGAGTTCCCCATGACATTAAGAAATCATTCTGCAGACTCTTTCATATAATCCCAAGAAATTTGCTTCACTTGGACTAATTTTACTTTCCTATTTTCTAAAATTAAAAATGTTTTGTACAAATACTCCTTGTCCACTCTGTAGTCTGCTCTATAGGTATCTAATGAACATCTAATCTAAGCTAATTGAAGGAAAACCAGACTATCTGATGATGTCTCACTTTCCCCATGACCAGTATCTTAGGAAAGGTTGTTTGTATGTACATTTTTTCTTAGCCTTATTTATTTATGTTTTTATTTATGTGAATATATAAATTTGACATCACACCATGTTATCCAGTTTGGCTTCTCTTAGGCAAATAGAACAATGCCAGTGTTCACAGAGGGGGAAGAAGAGCGGGGGCAGGATATGGGAATGCTGAAGGAACGGGGGTCTGGAAGGAAGAAAAGGGTTCTGCTGCTTGGTAGGCAGCCCTGCTGAGAAATCTCAAATCAAATTCTTTTGAAAGGAAGTGTTATTAAAAGTATCTTTAATCCTTCCAGCCAGAGAGCTCATAAAAGCATACAATTAAGTCAAACAAATGACAAGAGCACTCTCTCTCCTACCTGTTTCCCCCTTCAGAGAGTAATTATTACAGGGTAGTCTTGTCTCGTTTCGTGCAAATAGCAGTGGAGTGCTTGAATGAGGTGCCAGTTTTCCCCTCCCCAGCCCATCCCCTCCTATTCACTCCGACCAACACTAGCCTGGCTAACGTACACAGCCAAGAACAAAGGGGTGAATTTCAATGTTTCCTCTTTGTGCAAGGTTAATTGAAAATCAAAAGCCACTTTTCGAATGTCATATTAGAACTGTTAGTGCGTCAATTTTCTTCAGTTTCCTGTCACTGTAGGAGAGCAGAAGAGACAGAGGTATGGATTTGGATGGAAGTTAATGAGGGAAGAAAGAGAGAAAGAAAGAGAAAGAGAAAGAAAGGGAAAGGGAAAGGGAAAGGGAAAGAGAAAGAGAAAGAGAAAGAGAAAGAGAAAGAGAAAGAGAAAGAGAAAGAGAAAGAGAAAGAGAAAGAGAAAGAGAAGAGAAAGAGAAAGAGGAAAGAGAATGAGAAAGAGAAAGAGGGAAAGAAGGAAGGAAGGAAGAAAGGAAGGAACTTTACCATATTTCAGGTAAACTTTACTTCAAGCAAATGATTGAAGAGTTTTTTGTTGCCTTTTTTTTCCCTGAAATTTTCTAATTTGGGACCAGATTTAACAGTATGTGAGGTAAGCAACAATCTGTCATGGTGAAACATTTAGGTGGCAAATGAAACAAATGTCAATATTTATCATTCATCACTTACAGTCCACAGTTGTTTCCCGCTATCATTAACAAGCAGGTGAGAATGATAAATCCAGTTTCTACACATTCCGTAAAGTGCTCAAAAATTATGGGGAATGATCACTCTATTTTCCTGCTGTGGAAAATTTCTGAAACTTTGATGTTGTTTTCTTTTTTTGATGATAAATTGTTCAGGTCTGAGATAATCACTCATTAGACATTTGCATGGTGCCTTGTTCACCTGGGGTCTCCATCTCTATTAGAGGTTTTATTTGCTGCTGACATAGAAATAATTAGTTATAAAATAATGGCAAAACACATATTAGTGAAAGCCACTTTTGTGATGTGGGCACACCAATTTACATACTCAATATGAAGATTTCAAACCAGTTCTGTACCATCTTGAAAACTGTGAATGTCACTGTAGTAGTGGAGATCACTGCTGCTCTAAAGGCTATGAGTAGTTTCAGACAGCCTCCTATGCTTCATATGGAGTCAAATCGAGCAATATTTTAAAAAAAAAAATGCTACTTTTTCTGTGAAGTTAAGTTTTCATCATATCTTGAATTCAAGTATTTTGCATCCTCCTACTTTTGCGCTGAAAGTTACATGAGAAATTTTCTTTTTGGCTGGTAATTGTACAGTGTTTAATACAAAGAGGAAATGAATAATGACTGTAAATATTATTTCACACTGTAACTTCTGCTGCAGCTGAAATTATCTGTCTTCTTCACACCACTTTCATTCAGCAGAAGCTGGGTAGGGTCTTTAAAGAAGTTTAGTGAAAATAATCCTCTCCTTCTTGTTGTGAACTTCCCCAGAGTACAAGACTTTTAAAGATGAGAATCTATATCCAAACACAAAGCTTATTAATACCAATTGAACTCTAGCTACTAAAGTTTAGAACTGCTCTCTAGCAAATACTTTGTTATCCTAACTCTTTACTGCATCTTTCTCATATATTTACTGTGGATTGGCAATAAGGAATTCTGTGCAGAAAAAAATAGATTCAGGCCAAGATTGCCACATGAAATTTTTATTATTGCACATTACCTCTGCCCTCAAGTTTGTATTCCCCTCATTGCTTAGATTAAGGTTTTCATATAGTCCTTCCTGCTTTAGCCATCAAACAGGTTTTACTTGTTCTCTCTCATAGATGATTTCATTGCCGTTGCTGTATTCAAAGTGTGCATTTAATCCATCCAAGTTTTGCCATCTCTGGTGTCAAATGCCTCTGCTTAAGCTGCATAAATGCTCGGTCATGCCAGACTTGAAGCTTTCAGTCCATTTCTGAAACCAGTTGTGACCCATTATTAAAGGAGAAGCATTTGCTTCCAAGACTGCTCACTGCATGGAGCATATACGTACTTTTTAAGGTTTGTCAAGACAGCAACAGGGTGGTGGGGTTTTTTCCTGTATTTTTTTAAAACGTTTTTAATTTTGTGTAGAGAGTTCTAAAAGCAGCTTCCTAGGGGCTGTCTGATCACACAATCCTCTTAGTCTTTCTTACTCTGTAGGAGGGCCATCATATTTCCTGCTCTCAGTCAGTAGTTGGCTTTTCTCTCTCCCCTTTGTGTAATGACTGGAGTCAAGAGGCCAGCACCTTACCCACCTCCAGAGATGTTATAACTCAAACTTTAAAATTAGTTATAACTCAAACTTTAAAATGAGACTTTTTCTTCCTTTCTCTTCTCTTTCGGGTCACACTTTTCAAACAAAATCTCCATTCAATTTCACTCAGTAGAAATATTTGAAAGAATATTTATTACCTTTCCATTTATTATCTTGGTCCCAAAACAATTTATTTTCTGCAAATGGAAAATAAGTCCTTTCATTTCAGCTTAATTTCTACATTCAGTTTTGACGCAGTTCCCAGTTGTTATTTCTGTTTTAGTTCAGCTTTCTACATAGCAACACCATGAAAGTCTACATCTAGCATGAAACACATAATGATCCTTAAAAACAAATCAGATAAACTTTTGCACTGAAAACCTTGCATAAGAATACACAGGCAATGGCTGTAGGACTCCTACATTATTATTAAATGATAAAGAAAGGATTAAATAACACATCTCAGCTCTCAGCAGAGGAAAAGTCCTCTGGTTGCCTATATATTTTGCACTTGTGATATGACTTTGGCCCCAGAAAGAATACATTTTTAAAAACTAATGTACATTAGATTGATATCTTTTTTCATATTATTCTGCCTCTTATGCTATCTTGGCTAAAGGTAAGGACAATTTTGGGGTTTTTTGGTTGTTGTTGTTTGGTTGGTTTTTCCAAAGTTTGCAGTTACACATTAATCTGAACTTTTATAGTAAGTATTGAAAATTGAAACATCTTTATAAAAGAGTAGATTTCAGTGACAAGAAGAAATGGAAATGAAAGAGTTTTTGTTGTTCATGTAAGTAGCAGGGATGGGCGAGATCTTTTCATATATGTTGATCTCAAGATGGCTGTGGGATAGCTCTGCAGGGGCCATGAAAAGCCTAATATAGTTCTACAATGAATCAGATTTTTTTTTCATTTCATACAGACATTCAATTTTTATTATTATAGTCCAAGGCACTGATAAGATCTCCCTTGGAACACTTCAAGCAATTCCTTGTTCCTATGGATTTACTCAAGGGACTTAGGATGAAACTGGTGTAGAAGGAGATAGAAGCATATTCAGAAGGATAGAATGGAGGAGATATGTCAAGTACAATTTCCAAGTAGATGTCAAGACAGAAAAATTATTTATGGGGACAATAATTAAGAAAGTCCATAAAGATAAGATTTGTTGATGAATAAAAGGAGTCAAAAATTTTAAGGTTTCTACTTATCCAGTAGTAATGGTAATAGTAGTAGTTGTAGCAGTAGTAGTAGCTGCAGCAGCAGCAGCAGCAGCAGCATAGCACAAAAAGCCTGCTTTGGTTTTGATGGAAAACAATAAGTACGTAGAAGGAACTGCACTGTAATTCCCAAAATAATTTTTGTCTTGTGAGTCCTTGAGCATCTCTTGGGTCTGAGGGGAATCTAGGTTATTAATTATTTTCACATTATTTGCATCTTGTGAATGCCAAACCCTAGGACTCTTGTTGTTTTGCCTAGGAGGGCCTAAAAAGAGTTCCTCTTTCGTAGCGCATTCATTGATATCATGTTTTCTTTTGTTTCATGTTTTACTGTGATACATTAGAAAGAAGCTCTAGGATGAGTGCATCACAGTTTTTACTGTTTTTTTTAAATTTTTCAGGTGTCTGCTTTATATAGCTATAAGTTTCACCTAAAGTTAACTAATCTTAAAATTTGTGTCACGAATAATTTCTGAGTTGGGCCAGCTTACTGTGGATTTGTGTGGGAAGGGTTTGACTTACACTGTAGCACGGGTTCATATCCTCAGACTGCTAGAATTGTATTGAACTTACTATTTTATTAGGAAACATGTTATTTAAGAGCTTGGACGCTGTCAGTTCCTCCAATGTCTCTTGCTGTATGCTCCAGTCGATTAGAAGTTTACCTTTCTGTCTGTTATTCAATCTGTCTTCAAAGTATCTATGGTACACTCCTTCCAATATTCACATCCTCTAGAGAGACACAGGGATGTATTGGGTGAAGATGTACTGCCCCTCACTTCGTGGGCACCAATGGGTACCCTGGAGCATCCTGCAGGGGCTGAAAGAGAGGAGGTTGTTTCTGAATTAATTTTTGTCCTGCTGACATCTTAAGAGTACAAAAGTGCCACAGCAATCAGCCCACCTCATCCCATTTATTCAGAACTCTTGAAAGAGTCCTTAACCTATTTGAAGATCCCATGTTTACCTGGAAAGGACATCCAGAAGCTCATAAATCTCCAGGAAAAGCAACCTGGACCCTTCGCATCTCAGTAGGGTGTTGATATGACAAAAATAATCTGTTTATCTGCTAGGTGGTTAATCTGCAACAATGTAGGAAACAAAATCTGTTTGTTAAATATGCAGATACTTGACAGAATGAAATGTATTGGGTTTTGTTTGTTGTATTGTTTTGGAGCTTTTTCCTTTTCCCTGTAATTGTGGATCAATTGATGTGAGGTTATTGGGTTTTTTATGTTGCATTCACTCAGGGACAAGACCAAAACAGGCCTTGAGTCTATACTAAAAATCTCCTTGAGTCACAGATTGTCCCAGAGGTGCAATTATTGCTCATTAAACTCACTTTCAGGTGCTAAGGATGGCTGTAAATAAATTTTCTTAGTAATAAGTATTAGACTGGCAAAACATGAAGTGCCCTCTGGACATTTAAATAGTTAATGTATTTTATAAATTTGTATACTTTTGTAGCAAAACTTGACCGCCAAAATATGGTCCTCGGGAGTCAGAATCAGTACATAGTCACCCAAAATAGTAGAACAAGTAGAACCCTACTGGAAGCAGCAGTCAAAGCAACCTACTGTTGAAATGACAGGAGTGAAAGCACTGTCAAGGGAATCAGAATAAAAGATATTTATAAGAACTTTCTAGAGTTACTCTGAAAAATTTTTTTATTTGGTTTTTGTTTTGTTTTTGTTGATTCTATTTTGGTTTGGTTTAGGTTTTGTTTATTTGTTATTTTGGTGGTGGTGGTGGTGGTTGTTGTTTTGTGGTGGTTTTATTGTTTGTGGGTTTTTTTGATCCTAGACGTGTTTTGAGTAACTTGCCAAGTTGCAGCTGTGATTCTCACTCTCATTTTGTCATCCAAAAAATCAAAACCAGGATTCCATAGGACTGTTTCTTCTTTCAGTAAAGTAGGTAAGTTTAAATACTGATGGTAGAAGTAGATAATCTTATTGGATCACTAATTTAAAAAAAAAAAGTTATGTTTGTAAACTCAAAATTTAAAGCTGTAATTGAAATAATGTTAGTTTAGTATTTATGTTGCAGATTTGGAAACTGAGGTTTAATACGTTATGTATCCATGATGAAGATGGTGGTCATCTTTAAATAATTATAAACACTTTTCCTTGAGATAATTACTAGATATTGTTTCCTACATTGAGATATTCAACTGTATTCAGATCTTACTCATCCTGGGATTTATTCTGTGAATCTTCTAAGGAACCAAAAATTTGAGCCTGTGTCCTGAACACTTTACTCTGTTTCCACACATGGAAATATGAGAGAAAATATGAAATACAGGTTGAAAAGATCTATGGCTAAAATCTTCAGACATGCTCAAGACATTCTGCATCACTTTAGAGATATATCTGAATAAAATCTGTTCTGAGGACCAGAGACTAATGTCATAGTCCAAGGTTAAGTCCTCAGAGAACTTCCAGCATATCACAGAATCCTGGAATGGTCTGGGTTGGAAGGAAGCTTAAAGATCATCTAGTTCAGACCCCTCTGCCATGGGCAGGGACACCTTCCACTAGCCCAAGTTACAAGGGTCCCTCCAAGCTGGCCTTGAACACTTCCAGGAATGGGGAAGCCACAGCTTCTCTGGACAACCTGTGCCAGTGCCTCACCATCCTCACAGGAAAACATTTCTTCCTAATATCTAATCTAAACCTACTCTCTTTCAGCTTGAAGCCATTCCCCCTTGTCCTGTCACTACATGTCCTTGTAAATAGTCTCTTCCTGTCTTTCTTGTAGGCACTCCACTGCTCCCATGATCACAGAAACATAATTGGAGATGGAATGATTGCTTCTAGCAATAGGTGAAGCTCCCCAGTGGTTATATCTTCTAACTCACCCAATTGTATTTGCATGCCTTCTATGCAAACCAAAATCACATTCCTATGGAATAAAGCCACTGCCATCACAAGCTTGGTACATAAAGGTGATCCAAAATTTCCATCCAGTCTGTACCATTAGAGTGCTTGGTCTATTCTTTCCAGACCAATGTGCCAAAGAAGTGGAGAAATATTTGAAGAATTAGAATAATATTAGTAAAGTTACTGAAGTCATCCTCAGAGGAAAAGCACAATGTGTCTCAAAAATCCCTATCTGCTGATGTAAATATTCAGAGTACTGACATATCAGTTTCTGCCCTTGGCCCTGCTCTGGACTTTCAGATCAGTAAAGGAACTTTTTACATGGGTCAAAACATTGCCTTTGCTATAGGACATTTTCTGACCGTCTCTGTCATGAGTAGAAAAATAATTCTCTGTCTTTGGCATTTTCAGCATTGTTTATTACCAAAGATAGGTATTAATGAATATTTCTTATTTCTTAAAAAATTTCAGCATTAAACACAAAACATTAGTTAAATAACTAGTATACACAAATAATAGTTTTTAATTTTCTAGGGGTCATATCGAGTATGTTGCTCATTCCTCTCTGGGTATAATTTTGGTTAATGATATGTAGTGGTTTTGATTCTAAACGTTCCTTGGTAACCAGGTTGTAACCGAGGAAGTGGTCATGTTTCCAGTATTCCATACGATTTTTTACGTAAATCACGGTATAAATAAGAAGGGGGAGAGGCCTCTTCCCTCTCTTTCCTTCCCGGTGGATCTGGGAGCAGGTTCTCTGCTATCGGCTCTGCTCGTGTGGAGGAGTGAGGCCCAGTGAGGCCTTGTGGACCTTGGGAGGCAGAGAGTGCCGGCGGTCGCTTGGTGCAGTTCTGCTATCTCGAGGAGAGTAGTTAAATTTTCTTTTGTTAGTTCTTTATTGGTTGCTCCTGGGTTTTGATTGTGCTTATCTGTTTTATTTTTTTTTTTTTCCTTTCCCTTTTCCCTTTTCCACCCGGGGGAAGGTGTTCGGGGTCCCTTCTTCTGTGTACGTAGTATTCTAATTGTATATAAGTGTAAATACATATATATATTTTTATACAGCTTTCGTTTGGTCATTTTGGTGTTTCAGTAGCTTTTCCCTTCTCCATTTCCCTTGTGTTCGTAGAGGGGTGGGGGAGGAGAGACTGCAAACTGTAAGGTTTGAGCATTCGGCTGGAAAGCTGGATCCAAACCGTTACATGATATTGAATGTTTTCTTATCCTTTTTTTCTCTCATTTAACTTTCTGAGTTCCATATTTGTTCCTAACACCCACATTTCTGTGTTCCTAATATTTTCTGTAGAAGCATTCTGTATAACTCAATATTATTCTTTTTCCCCAATAAATTTCTATTAGAGATATAAACAGTGCCTTATCTATTAACAAATATATCGTTGTTGGTGCCCCTAAAAATGCTATTCATGTTTGTAAGTATTATGGATAAAAAACCAATAACACTTCAGAAATCACCAGAAAATAGTATTATAGTATTTTATATCTATAATAATTATATATTATAATATCATATCAGTGAATAATCACTGATTTTTCTTGAGATGTTATGAAAACTTGGTATAATTCAATTTGGTAAGAATTAGGTGGCCCTAATTCTGTGGTTTGTTCAGTGTTCTATATTGTTTGAATTAATTTCACTTCTGTGAAATTTCACTTCTGTGAAATTTGATTGGAATCACTACTTGTTTGACTGTGATGTGATCAGAACTCATTGCAGCTACTACAAACTGTATACTCCACCCATACTTTAAGATTAAGCCAGGTATAGTGATACCTTTAATATACCTATAGTTCCCTTTATTCCTCACACGCTATTTCTAAGCTAAAAGCATTTAAAAAGAGTAGCCAACAAATAGAGAAGTTTAAAGATAAATGCATTTACCTTTTTGTCATCAAACAGACTCTGAAAACTAATCAAAATTTTATGTGCTTTGCCTCTAAGGGTCTTTTGCTTTTTCTATCAAAGGGAGCTCTTGAATTTAACTCTTGGGGACTAACCTTCGATTAAGGTTTTCTTTAAACTCTCTATATTTATCTGTAATTAAGAAGGGTGGGCATAGGAGCAGAAAGATACAAGACAAAAGAGAAACTGAAGAGTTGGAGATGAGTGTTTCAAAGCTGTGTTGGCTGTCCTCTGAAGTGACTCAAGGTATGTTAGTTCATTTAAAATTGCTTTAATTTTTATGCCATCTCTTGTGTTTCTGAAAGACTTGTCTTGGGAAGTGAAAGAGAAATCTATTGCTGCTTCAAGATTTGGCATGACTGTTATACTACTTCTCTCATATTGGTCTCTTAGCAGATTTCAGATTTTTCTTTGTTTTGTTTTGGGGTTTTTTTTATAATTTTGAGAGTTCACGTATGAACTGTAGACAAAATCAGATCCAATACTGGCAAGGTAGATCCCATTCCCTGCAATGGTTCAAATCAATCTCAGTATCCAGTTTGTGAATATACTTCTAAATGAGTGCAAGGACAGCTGGAATAGGAATCCCTAATTCGTATATATTTTCAAATAGTCTGCAGTAGAATAAAAGTAAACCCTTGATTATGCTGTCTGTATCTTTCATTTATCAGTTACTGTTGTCCTTGCCTTCGCTTTAGCCATCCACTTGCCAGCTGTCTAGTTAAAACTTATTATTTGTGCCCCATTTAAAGTCAAAACAGAAAGATGAGCTCTCCCAAAAGATCTCTCACTCCATATATCTTAGACATCTAATTTAGCATTTAACTTTTTCCATTCACTGGAGGCAGAGATAAAGCACGTGTCTTAGAAGTGTTCTACATGTTCTACATGTACAATGTTAACTAAAATTAATCTTAAACTTCATATAGTTTAATAATTCAATTAAAATTACGAGATGTATAGAAATATTTTCACTGACTTCAGTGGCATCTGGGATTGGACTCTATGGATTTCCTACACTTTTCTGTGTTATTTTATTTTCCTTAAGTAGTTTGTGATGGTGTTGTTAAGTGTTGGACCTCTGAATATATATATGCTGAGGTCCTTTTTTCATAGACTTTTTTTAAACCTTTTCAAGAAAATTACCTGATGTTAATCAAAATTTTCGCTATATTATTAAAAAATTTCTAAGCTTTACTTGGATATTGTTGTTTTATCATGCACAGCAGTGCTTTCTGCAGATATACAGAGACAAGTAAGAATAAACACTTCGATACCTCAAGGTGCATTTCTGCCCAATTTAATGTCTCATCTCCAAATAACCTCCGCAGATAATAATGAATATACGTCTTATTTTTAATAATATCCAGAGTAGGTAGATAGTAACAAAATTGAACTGACCTCTTCGAAACTAAGCCATTTTTTTAAGAAATATGAAGGTTTATGTCATCATTTAGACCAATTTTGTAATTAATCAGAGATTTCTATCATGGAAACATTATGATGATTTAAAATAACTGAGTATTTCTGAACAGTCACATAGATGGCTTTACCTTGTAAGTCCTAAAAAAGAACAACACATCAGCTGATTTTGTAGAAGACTTCATTTCTTGAATGGCTGTTGGGTTCTTCTTCAGTCAAAACTAACTCTATGTAAAGATCCAGATACATCAGAGGGCATATCAACAGATGAATTTATAGAAAGGAAAAAAACCAAACAAATAATGAAACTTTCTCAAGGATTAACCTTGGTGAGAGAAAGTAAATTCTGGCCATATTTCTATTCCAATTTAACAGTGAAATCTTGCTTTACTTTTGCTGTCTGAGTGTGGAAATATTTTGTGTAATCCAGTTCAGTATTTGCAATTGGTAAACAAATCTGGAATTTGTAGTTGTACAGAATCCTGATAACTCAATAGCTGAAGTGAGGTCTTGAAAATAATCCAAGTTCCTTACAAACATGCATCATCTTTCATATCCCTGGAAGTCTATGAGGTGGAAACTTGCTAACCACTCTCATAGCATGAATTGGCTTATTATTTCAACTGGAGCATTACTTTTTCTCTTCCTTAAACTAAGTTAGTGAACTCAGTGTTCATCAGTGTGACTGTAGTTCAGTCACATTGAAGTTTCTTTTCCCTTTTTCATGAGGAACACACTATAAAGTCCTTGTTCTGTAGCTTTTAAAGAGAAAGGGTTGGTAGTCAGAATGGGTAGCCAATACTGTGTTTCTGTTTGGTGGTACAACAAAGCTGAAATGGCTCTTTAAGAGAGCATGACTCAGGAAAGCAAGGCCATAAACTCCAAAGATGTCCAAATATGCCTATTTTTTCATCAACAGATACCAAAACTTAATGCTTAACTAAAACCTAGAATTAGAAAACAAGACATAGCTGAACAAAACAGCAAAAACCCCTGTACTTTTCCAGTCTCAGATTTAATTTGAAATTTAATTTGTTGTGGGATATTGGTACAATCCATGGTAAAGAGGCAGCAGCTGCAAACTGCATTTCAAAATTAGAAAAAAGTTCTTGAAAGCAATGGAGCACTGAGAACAGGAAAATGACTTGACTGTATTGAAAAAGCAAAGCTTGTGATAATAACGTGTTTTATGTAAAATTTGGCCACAGAAATGTCAGTAAAGATCTAACTGTTCCAGACTTATGAATAGGTGAAATTGAGAGGACATGAACTGAAAAGGGACACTTTTAGACAATGCACATAATATTATTAATTTCCTTAATACGCCCTTCTTTTTCAGACTTGTAAAGACCCAGTTAAACCCCCTGTTCAGGTCCCTTTCTCAAAGCTCCTATACTACCTGGGAAGTAAGATATGACAGTCTTATGTCAGAAGATGCTTTAACAACAAGTTCACTCCATAATCAAAGGGAATTGGCTTACTTGATGCCAGGTAGCTTGTATCTCCAAATCCTGGCTCAGAAGTTTGACTCATGGTTTTTTTTTGCTGAATATAATTCCAATGGAGGAAGGATAAAGCCCTGATTTCTTTTGCTGGGATACAACTACATATATGATCCAGGACTATATTTCTAAGTCAAATATTGATTTGTGAAATCTGGACTGATCTCTGCTTCTTCTTAAGCTACTCTTTGGTCCAGGATAAAAAGGTGGAAACCAGAGATACGTTGCAAAGGAAGTGGCAAGGCTTGGTTGTATATATGTGCTATCACCTTGGTAAAAAAGATCAGTTATAAAATCTTGAACAAAATCACCGATTTTACCATTAAAGAGAAAGGACTGCATGGACAGAAGTCATACAATGCTTTTTGAAAGACACTACTTACACAGCCATAAAGAATTATATGTGTTTTGTATTCATTAACCAACTGGCACAGAGAAAAGACAGCAAACTTCCTTGGGAAATGTCTTCTCCTCAGACCATTCCACAGTTACTTTTGCTTTCTGAATGTATGGCAGTGTGCTAGTTTTGGCTGGGGTAGAGTTAATTTTCTTCATTGTATCTGTTATGGGGATATGTTTTGTATTTTTGCTGGAAAAAGTGATGATAATATAGAGATGTTGTCATTATTGATGGGCAGTGCTTGCAGAGAGCCAAGGTGTTTTCTGCATCTCACACAGCCTCACCAGCAAGGGAGCTTCTGGTGCACAAGGAGATGGGAGGGGACACAGTCGGGACAGCTGACTCCAGCTGACCACAGGGTTATTCCAAACCATACGACATCATGCCGAGCATATAAAGCTGGCGGAAGAAGGAAGAAACATGGGGACATTTGGAGTGACAGTGCTTGTATTTCCAAATCCCTGGTACACGTGATGGAGCCGTGCTCTCCCAAGAATTGCTGAGCAGCTGTCTGCGCAATAGAATTGATGAATGGATTCCTTTTTTTAATTTGCTCTGTGTGTGGCTTTTGCGTTATCTGGTTTTGGTTTTTTTGGTTGGTGGTTGGTTGGTTTTTTGTTGTTATTTTGGGCGTTTTGTTTGTTTGTTTTCTTCTTTGTTTACTTGTCAAACCCGTTAAACAGCCTTTAACTTAACACACAAGTGTTTTCACTCTTCCAGTTCTCTCCTGACAAGGAGGAAATGGGCAAGCAGCTGTGTAGGATGGAGTTGGTGGCTAGTGTTAAACCACAATAGGCAGATGTAGTGAGTCTGTGGTGTTTTCCATACTGTTTATGCTTTTCAGGCTTAGATACTGTATCGAGCCAATGCTACTTCACACAAACCAAAAGGATTTCACAAATCCCACGAGTCAGTGCTAACTCTGTTTCCTGAGCCATCTATGAAGTGTGATAACTAGCACTGAAAAATCTGGATAAGGGATGTAAGCAAGAATTAGATGAAGCCTTAGACTCAAGGGTTGTTCTCAGGGTGACTTAGGCTCCTAAATTGACACCAAGGCAGGATTTAGATACCACAAGTTCAAACCAGAGGACTGAAAAACCTCTAGTCCATGTTTATTCAGCCTTTAGTTTCTCATTTTGTATCAAAGCCCTCCTGATTGCCCCTAAGGAGCTTTTGAGACTATTTACATCTAACTTTGTCTCGATAGAGACGTTTTAGCACTCAGCTCACAACCAGTTGCTTTGCCAAAATTGCTTTCAGATCAGAGAGCATGTCTGGAAATCTGACAAAATCATGATCCTTTTCCTCCCAAAATACAAATTTCCCTACTTTATTTAAAATTAAAACATCTAAAACTGTAGGGATTAAGATTAATTTTCAAGCCTACAGCTGGAGTTGGCCCCAAAACGAAGGTGAAAGGAAGAGAAAAGAGGAGTGATCAGGAGATGGGTGTTTTCTGCCTTCTTGACATTTTCACATTTTGCTGAAAATTTCTGCCTTGTAGGCTATAGAGAGAGTAGAAATGTAATTTTTTTTTTTTTTAGTACGTATTTTTTGGAATCTTTCAGCTTTTGACAATGAACTTGGAAAGGGTGGAGGGAGCTGTGATTTATAGAATACATATGAAAACATACAGACCAATATGGAAATATATGATAAAAAATGAAGCATCTGATAATTTAATATTATAATGATTAGCCTCAAATTTTTGACCTCTAAAATGTAGTGAAGTTACAGGGAAGAGCTTGTATTGTATCCACACTTAGGGATGTGAGAAAAGACGATGCATCAAACAACTCCTGGCTGTTGAATCCCCACTTACTGCACACTCAGATGCTGGAAATCTCTCTCTCCACATCCAGTAGAGTCAGTTACTAATGTTTCCCTTTGTGGATTTGAACACCAGCAAGACTGAGGGTGTATCCCACAGACATAGGATCTGGATTAAAGTTTGCACACACCCTCAGTCTCTAGTTTCACCAATACTCACATTCACAGTTCTTCCAATATCAGAGTGGCCGCAGGTCTGTCTCATATGTAGGTCCACCCATTGTGCAGGTTTCCTCCTACTCGTTGATTGGTCCAACTTGAAGCCAGTTAAAGAACAAATGCATGCAATCACCCAAGCACCCCCACTGTCAGGGGTGCCTTGAATTTTAGCAAAAGCTCTCTTTCTACCTAATATCTATGGCGATACCCCACACACATCATTCATCACTGGCTTAGACTGCGAATCTTTGCAGATATAGATGTCTTCCCATGCACCAGCTTGTTTAAATGTAATTTAGCTAGAGACTTATACATACACACGTGTGCAGGCATGGTTAACTGGGGGAAAATAAATGTATTTCTAGTTGCTGGCTTTAGGCCTCTCATAGATACATGTGCACTCTGACATACATAATACACATACACACCAATTGACATACAGACCTATGAACCCTGTGACCAGTAGTCCCTTTCACAGTTAGCCAAACCTCTCTTACACACTGATCTCTTTATTTTGATACTTAGGCCTATGGACTCTGTGACCCTCAGACCTCTGTCTATCATCTTAACAGTCTAAAGTGTAGACTCATTCTTTCCTGACACTGAGAGACTTATGGCCTCAGAAGGAAGAGTATTGAAGTCCAGGTGAAGTACTCAGGTGTCCTGAGTGGATGTAAATTGTATCCCTCATTTCTACACTGATGACATCAAATTTCTCTTTTCAGTTAGGCCAAAAAAGAAAGCACTTAGAGAGTGTGCTTCATCTGTTTCCATACTAACTCTTTAAAATATCTCATATAGATTTTTCTGTAGTCACCGGTGTGATATCATCAGAGGATGATTCATTTAATGTGCCTCTGTCAAAGCATGATCCTCAGAAAATCTTTCTCTAGGGGTAACAGTTCTCTCATGCTATAAAGGAGACAAGAAAACTACCTCGAGTATAAAAATTCATGGTATGGTTATTGACAAGCACATAGTATAGTTCTCATTCTGGATACCCATAGCATTTCTTTCCAAGGATTGATTAGGTTTAACTTTAAAAGGCTGAATTTACACTGTAAGTTTATATTATGGTCAACCAGAGAGAAGTAATTAATCTCCCCACAGAGACACCATATCTAGAAGTTTAGCTCTCTCAAGGAAGCATGTTATATCTGTGTATCTATTCACCTTCAGGAATATTTGCTTTATATGTAGATATTTTACATTTGCTGGCAGTAGGTGTACAGATTGCAATATGAATTTCCTATCCTGTTCAGGTGAGAAGAAAGGATAAGTAAGACAAAACAATGAAGTATTAACTGGTTTCTTGTAGACTGTGATCTAGGATGCTGAAATATTCAATCACTAGCTTACAGTCACATGCAACCAATTTACTACAATTCCATTGAATTTGCCTCTTCATCAACTTAATTTTAATCTCCAGATTATATTTCCTCCACTGAAATTTTTAATAGATATTTTATTTTGTAATATTATAAAGTCTCATAATTATGTTTCAGTACACATGACCCGAATATTATGTAAAATATTGCACTTTGAAAAAATGGGCTATCAGTATCAGACTACATATTTAGAAGAGCTATTAAGATCACCACATTTTTTTAAATATTTTTTTTTAAATTAGAGTACACAATAGTAAACAAGAAATTGGATTATTCAAAAATAATTGGTTCAACAAATATCCCTTGACAGAGTTGAAGGGAATGCTCCCCATCTCCAGCTCCCCAGGTTCCTGAATAGGGAGCTCAGAGCTCAGGAACTCACACACACACCGGATCAGGGCTGGCAGGCAAAGAGGGTTTATTCAAAAGTTCCCGGTTCTTTAAAGGGACATCGGGGGAGGGATTAACAACGAGAGGTGATTGGGGTGATTGGGTAAGACTCAGGGAGAAGGGCTGACCCACATCCAATAGGAACCCAAGGACCGGGGAAAGACATGGGGAGCAACCAATGAAGCTACATCGGAGGCAGGGCTACAACGGAGGCGGGGCTGCTGCGGTGACAAGCTTGTCTCTCTTCCAATCCTGGTATCGCTGGTTTTCTGTTCGCTCGGCTGAACCTGGGGGCTGCCGGCATGTTCTCTCTTCTTTCCGCTCCTGAAAGCTTCTATGATCACCAACAATCCTTCACTATTCTTTTCCCAGTTCTTCCTCATAGGCATGAGTACAAAAGCAAAAAAGCCTTCTATTGATTAACTCATCAGACTTAAAAGTGGAGAGAATTACCTTTTCTAACATGGACCAAAACATTCACTCGTCAATTACTCTAAGACTCAATTTTTGAGAGGCCTTCGTTGAAGAATGTTCTAACGGAACTACAATCCCAAGCAGAGATATTACATATAACTTCTAAATATTTTGCTTTGACTTTTGCTTTCCTTCATCAAGAAATTTCCTAGATTTGTATAAGATGATGTGTTATGCATGTGTAGGAGCATAGCAAATAATCTTCTCAGTATTATGCACCTTGCATATTACCAGGTGTTTCACAGCTATTGCAAGCGATAGCTTTCTTTTCAGCATACCTTTATTTTATCTGTACAGCATTAGAGCATTCAAGGCAGAAGCAGTAAAAATACAGAATTAAATAAAGCTTTGTGATATGTATTAGCTGGTTGAAAAGGTTCTTTGTTATCTTAACCACAACCTCAGTACTCACTTAGCTACTTATGTTGTTGAGATTTAAGTCAAAGATGAATTACATTTGTAATTATGTAATATATGGCTAAAATAAGAGATTCTGTAGGAGTCCACGACCAACGTGTATCATGAAAATAGTTCTTAAAAAAACTCAAACAAACAAAAAAAAAACCCAAACAAAAAATCCCAACCAATCGAAAAACCAAATATGATTAATTTTGAATAGCAATCTTTTCCTCCTGTACAGGAAAAATATTCTAAGCTTAGTCGTATTTGTCACATTAATGTAAGCATGTATCAAACACCATTAAGTAATGCTTTGCTCCTTGTGATTTGTTCATTTTCACCTTTAATTCCTTTCAAAGTTTTGATGCCAGTGTTACTTTCTACAACAGATAATCTGGAAATTAATTTCCTTTTTGTTCAACTTTGTAGATTTTACTTTTAATTAGGAAAGTCTGCGTTAGGTAGACTTACAAGAGTTCATGAGAATTTGAGCTCATGGAGCTCATACAAGAGCCTGTTCAACATAAAGATGGCCTTGTTGGTGGTATTGAGTTTGGAGTTCTGAAAACTGTTTTCTACTGCCAACAGTACTTCTAATCTGCTCTCTGGCCTTGGGCATGTCATCTCATCTTCCCATGCCCTTAGCTTCCTTTCAGTCCTTTACCTTTCCTCACTATTTAGGCTATTAACTCCCTGATGCAAGGACTTTTATCTTGCATATTCATGTATGGTGTTTAGCACAGCTAAAACCCTGTTAGTCCTTGATGCACTGCAGCAGTATTAAATAATTTCATCTAACCATGTGGAGTAATTAATTGTGAAGCTGGACGAATAATTCTAATCATATAATGAGGAACATGGTCTCAGTAATTTTACAACAGTGTCGCAATAATTGCTATTTCCTTTACCACAACTGCAGCAGGAAAAGTTAGCAGCTGAAGGACATTCATGGTGGAAAGATGGATACGAAGAGCCAAATTTCAAAAGTTTCATTTTCAGTGTTTACTCTGATGTTCACTGCCTCCCCTCCAAATTTCTGGTCCAAGGCTGGGAGCCTGATAATTAATTCTGTGCCGTCTTTTACCATTGTGTAGTTAAATCGATCACTGTGAGTTCTTCCAGGCAGCATCATTCCTAGTGAATTTAAGCAGAAATTTGCTGAGAAACACTTTGTAAAGCATGAGGTCAGAGGAAAGGAATGATAAGTTTTCTCATACCAAGTTTCCTGATGTCAAGATTTGCCTGCAAAGTCATGTCCTCCAGAGCAACCTATTCCAGCTGACCCTATCTGAGTAGGCAAGCAGGACTATATAATCTCAAGAGGTCCCTTCCACATGAGCAGTTCTGTGATTCAGAGGCTTTCATATATATTTATTAATGCCTAATAAATGACTTAATAACATGAAATGTTCACATGTTTCAAAATCATGATACCAGTGTGAATTTTCCTGGATTTCATTATTTCCTATTACACTAGCCTTCAGAGGAAATCTATTTCAGTCAGTAAGATGGTAAGACTCAATTTTCCATAAAATGTAATATCCTTGAGGGCTACATAACCTTTCTAGGACTAATTTTCAGACTAGTCTTTCTTCTTCTTCTTGAAAATCACTTCCCAGACGCTGTTGCTGCTTTGTTACATTGATCTAGTATGACCAGAATAAACTTTTTGTATTCCCTTCTGGCCTTCTCCATTCTTGCCTTTCACTTCTGATTTCCTCTACCTCCTCCCCCTCAGCGGTGGAGAAGGAAAAGAAATGTGTATTGTGGTCAGTTCATCACATGTTGTCTCTTCCACTCCTTCATCTGCAGGGGGATGACTACTCCCACTCTTCCCCTGCTCCACTGTGGGCTCATCTCATGGGGCCACAGGTCCTTCCAGGACCCTGCTCCAGCACAATCTTCCCACAAGCTCACAGACTCCCTTGAGCATTCCCCTGCTCCAGCCTGGCCTCCTTCACAGCTGGATATCTGCTTCCCCATGGGTCTCCATGGGCTGCAGAAGCACAGCTGTCTCACCATGGGCTGCACCACAGGCTGCCAGGGAATCTCTGCTCCAGCACCTGGAGAACCTCTTGCCCCTCCTTCTGCACTGACCTGGGTGTCTACCGAGCTGTTGCACTTGTATAGTCTTGCTCTTCTTTACAGATGTTGTTTCTCCTCTTTCTATATCTGTTATCCCAGAGATGCTGCCGGTGTCACCAACGGGTTTGGCATTGGCCAGTGCTGGGACTGTCTTGGAACCAGCTGGAATTGGCTCCATCAGATATTGAGAAGGTTCCAGCTTCTCAAACAAGTCACCCCTGTAACCCCCCACTACTAAAACCTTGCCACACAAGCCCAATACACTGGTTTAGGACATTTTCAGGATATAATGAAGAACTGTAAAAAAGCCCTTCAGATCTACATAAACACCAATGAGTTTCATTTATCAGTCTCATATACAGTACCAGCAATTGTGTACACCTTAGCTATTCATAGCTAAATAATCTACCTAATTAGATTTTCTTTATAAGAGGTGAAGAGGAGCAATTATTTGTAGCACGTGATCCTTCAATCTATTTTATTGATATTACTATGAGACAATTGAACTATGTCTAGTTCAGTGAATTTAACTCTCACTTTGTTCTGACAGGTCGTTTTATCCTTGCCTATCTCCTTAGCTCTCTTATTGCCCCACCCCAACCAAATATCAAAAGGAACCATACCTGGGCTTCTTTTAAGGTTGTAGATATCCAAGGGTTTTATGAGTGACAAGGCAAAGTACCAGCTTTCCTGTGATAAACACTACAGGTTTTTTGTCAGGGGAGGGAGGAATCAGGAGGATTAGGGAAAGTAAACTGAATTGTTTTGCACATATATTTGTCTGGTATGCTACAAGAGAGATTGCCTCTGGGCTGTTTTATGTGCCAACTGTTTTGGGAATTGTGTTTTGTTGCTATTGTTTTTTATTCCTTTTCTCCCTTGTTTATGAATTATTGTAGCTTGCATGATCCAGCTTTGGGGGGTGTGTGTGTCATGGTATTATTTATTTATTTATTTGCTTGTTTGGCTTCTTCTCTTTACCTTATTCACCCCTTAGGAATGAGGAGAGAGTGTAATGGCAACCACCGTGTACAAAGAAAGTAACCTTGAAGGACCCCAGAGAGGGTTGAGGGGTTTAATGAAATCATTAGGATATAGTTCTTAAATATTTTTATGCAGTAGCTATTCAGGGAGAGGAAGAAGCCACTCTGTGTAATATAGGAATTTACCAGAACACAGGAAAAATTCAAATAGTTATTAATGATTAATAATAGAAATAAGGAAAAGGGAAAATCTCTTTAATTAACGTGTCTCAACAATTAGCAAACTTATCTTCTCTTTTGTAATCAGATGAGTAAATTGCCTCCCTTCTCTAAAAGTAAATGCAAGGTGCTCTGACTTTTTTGTTGCTTTTCTCTATAGTCTTTATCCTGCCGGGGGAGCAGCACAGAAACTGATGTGAGCACTTCTATGTATTATGTATATACTGTAAGG
Organism: Cephalopterus ornatus; assembly: GCA_013396775.1. Classification (NCBI taxonomy): domain Eukaryota; kingdom Metazoa; phylum Chordata; class Aves; order Passeriformes; family Cotingidae; genus Cephalopterus; species Cephalopterus ornatus. Next base: position 50,754 of record VZRE01005454.1, on the reverse strand, counting down.
ATGGACCTTCTTTGCTTAGATGCAGATGTCTACTATGCAGATGCCTTCATCAAAGCTCATCATTCTAATAATCCTCTGTAATCCCTAGAGGAAAATAGTCCATTTTTAGGGTGATTCCTCTCATCATAATGCAGTCATTAAAAATATAGGAGAGTTCAGATACGAGGTTCTTTTCCTTCACTTCTTTCTGCTTTTTTATATTTATTTTTTCAATTAAAAAACTCAGATATAAATGTATGGAATATTTAGCTAAAGAAAGCTGAGATAAACCTCAACCTGATCAAATTACAAACAGCATTATGAGTTCTACCATCCAGACATCTGAAAGTTAGGCAACATGATTCACCTTTTAAACATCAAAGCCCCTTTTTGGGTTTGTCTTGGCAGGACAGCTGAATTTTTAGAGCCAAAACACTTCTCATACTCTTGCAGTAACACAGGAAATATCAATATGTACCATTATAATTCCACATTAAATTGTATAACATGTAGATTTATATACACAAATGTTCATTTTGCCAGTAATCTTATGATTCAAGCACATAGTGTATATATTCTGCTTTTCAAAAGAACTTAGCAATAAGAGCTGCCAGGCCTCAACCACATGAAAACATCTAGCAAATTTTGGCCATGAATGTTTGCTAAATCAATAATTTGGATCATTAATCCATCTGAGCTCAGGTACAATGTTTTTCTGGCAAATCCTAAAGTAAAATCTGAATACAGTCTTTTATATGGAAACAATTTAAATACACGCATGTATTATCATAACAACAATGAAAACAACAAAAGAATTTATTGATTTCTGTACAAATTAAGGTCTTCGCTAATTTGCACAGACGCAATTGAAACGATAAACTCTGTGAGAATAACAAACTGGGTAATTATCTTAATGATCATTTAATTTTACATTTGGTAATGGATAACTTTTTTCCTTTGCTAATAAGATGTAAATTATAGTCAACTGGTTTTAAATCTTAGAAGTATAATTTTGTACATTTTAAATGCCATCAAAAACCATTTAATGGAAGATCCATCTCATACTGTGAATGATTCAAACTTGGCAGTGATCTTTTCCTTCATATGTTTGATTGTGTATTGCAGATGACAAGTAGTAAACTAGAGTAAAATCTGCAAATCCAGTTTTAAAAGTATATGTGCCCTAATCTGTAATCTTAGCTTTTCACATAGGGCAATAGCAATTGTATTGTACCTCTGTGTGGGCTGCTCTCTGCCATCTACAAAAATCAGAGTGACCTAAAGGTTGCTCTAACTTGAGGGATCGAGGTATGGTCACTAGAAGAGGAGAATGGCTGGTAGAAGGAAACTTCAGCACATCCAAAACAGATGTTACCTTTACCGACTTGGTGCTAAAAGAGACTGAGGCAAAGTGGCCAAACTGTAGTTCACTCTTTGGGCTCAAGATTTAAAAAAGCACATGCCTTGACACAGATCAGTCCTTGAAGTGGACTGATTTTTTAGAAGTATTTAAAAGTATTTATTTAATAATATTTAGAAGTATTTAAAACCCTACATCTTCTGTTAATTTTCCCATGTTGGTATTTTCATATATTTTTCTTTTTCTGGGTAGCCTTACTAAAAAAACTTAGTTGCTAAAATCCCTACTGATAGCAAGTCCATTTAAAGTTCAAACACAGATTCATTTGAAGATTAGAATAGACAGAAAAACTATTTAGATTTGTTACTGAGTCTGACAAACATTAAAACAATAAGAAAAAGAATTGCCTTTCTAGTGATGTTGTATAAGAAGCTAGTCTCCACCACTGCAAAATTTTTAAGAAACATTATCTTCCCAGGTTTTCTTCCAACTTAATTTAATCTAAACTTGACATAAACTTCACCATGCATTGTATTTGCTTGGCTTAATTTCTCTGCTTTATTCTGTCAATTTTTGTGACTTCTCAAGCTGCAGAAGTAGTACACTTGATTTAAAAACAAGGGTGTTTTTAAAATAGAATCATAGACACGCACAAATTTGAACCTTTGGTTAACTTGGGAAAAGTTTCCTCTAGAAATAATCAGTAAGAATAAAGACAGTGCAGATCTCAGCCTAATGACACCAAATTTACTGAAGATTAGCTTGGGGGCATAGTTAGATTTTTTAGTCAATATCATGAGATACTCCAGACTTAGAAGAATATGAATAAGAATACTGAGACGAACTTTCCAGCTACCAGCATCCCTAATTAATAGGCCAGAGCAAGCACTAGCTATCCACATCCATGCTCTGTGGGAGGTTGCAGGTAGGTTCACATCTGAACCATGCTGTCTGAGACAACCTCTATCAAGAACTTCAATATAATAAAATCCAGTTGCGCTAGTCAACTTCTTGCCCGACTAATGGAATGTTGGAAATGCATTGCTATCAGGACAAAAGCTGTGTGGCCACCTACAGCTTTCTGTCAAGACTTTAAAAAGAAATACCAACTGTGCTATAATAAGAAATAAGCTTGACAAAACATTCCAAAAAACAACAACTTCCAATTCACTGAAAACTCTTCTTAAGTTATTATATGCTTGAATGGCCCCTGAAACAACAGATAGCTGTGCAATTAATGCAAACTTTGTCATCCTTCTCCACCTCACTTGTCTCTGCACAGGCCAGTAATGAGGCTCCTTTAGACACCTCAGTATGCAAAAAAAAGATGAGGAGAACCATAGCAAACACAACCACAGTTGCAAATTATGTCAGCCCCTTCTATATTTACAACTTTGGCTTTTGGAGTCAGTTTGCACTGAGGTGGAAGGATGTATGCTTGACTGTTGCTATGTATCTGTCTCAAAGAGAAGTATTTTCACTTCTGAGGAACAAAGCAACAAAGTCACAAGGGAAAAGCTTGCTTTTTTTGCATGGACTAGCCATTTCCCTCCTAAGATCTATCATATGCCAGGTAGAAAAATTACTGCCTGAAGTTTCCTATTCAGATAGAAAGCATCAGCCGATAAGCCATTTTCTAATAAATTCCAAAAAAAAAATTAAAAAATAAAATAAAAAAGAAAGCACACCTGTTTTTTAAAATCACTAAATAAAGCATAGTGATGGAGTTACTTGAACAACTCAGTTTTGAATTACCCAACTTTAAAGCAGATGTGTTTCACAGACTAATCACATGCTTTATTCACTCTCTTGCACAGCTCTTTTTATAGAACTCAATCTTACAAATTACTCCACTGTGCAATTGACCCCACTTCTAGAAAATACTGTCTTTCTTAAATATTCTACCTTGGTCTTTTCAGTTTGAGGACATTATTCCCTATAATACCATCATTAACCACCTTAAATAGTTCCTCCAGCAATTTCATGTTATCAAGTATTTATAGACAGTTACCATCATCTTTATTTCTTGAAAGGGGTTCATATAAATTCGTAGCTTCGTAGATTATGAAGCCAGAAGGGACCATTGTGACCATCTCATCTGACCTCTCTCATAACAGAAGTCATAGGACTTCCTTGAATTAATCCTGTTTGAACTAGAATATATCTCTTAAAATATTTTGATTTAAACATTTCCAGCATTAGTGGTCCTACCAAGACCCTAAGTAAATTGCTCCAGTAATCACTCTTCCTGTGAAAATATTGTTTCTTTCTGGTCTGAACTTCTGCAGCACTGGATCTAGGTAACAACAGTGTGTTTCTATTACACAGATAACAGAATACTGAGTGTTCAAGGTGACCCAGATTTAATTCATGAGTGCTTTGCAATCCAGCTTGGCAAGACTGTCTTGCTGCTATACAAGGGAAAAAGGGCTTTCAGAAGGGCTAGATCCGTTCTAAATCACAGAATCCTCACAGAATTGTTTGGATTGGAAATTACTTTAAAGATCATCTAGTACCAACCGCCCTGCACTTCTGCTAGGCATCTGCATGTTATTGATCCTGTGGCCTAATTCACCTCATTAGTATTGCTGGGATTAAAAACAAACAAACAAACACCCCAAAACAAACAAACAAACAAAAAACCACCTTTATTGATCTTGGGGTTCCTGTCTCTCAGTGCAAAGAGAGATAGAAGCATACAGGAATATTTAATGAAAAACAGTACATTTCAGCACTGAGCAGGGCAGTAAAGATTTCCATTTTGGACTTCTCATCACTACCACATTCACCCTTTCAACAAATCACCCAACCTCCTCTGCATCAGCTCACATGCCTCCAGTCCAACTCACTAACCAGACAGATGTGACTCAAAAACGGAGTAATTTATATTATGAAGTATTTTGTGAACTCTTTGTATCTATGAAGTATTTTGTGAACTCTTAACAAAAGATGAAATGTAATATTACTTTTGCACATAGTGAGTTTTCCTCTCCTGTTTCTCAGATTTTTTGAGACAATTTCCAGTTGGTGTTTCTTGATTGCCTATGTATGAAAAGATCATAAAGAATCAAGAGTAATATCTATTTTTATTCTTATTTGGAGAACTTACTACTCACCCTAGAATCAGAGTACCTGCTTGCAGTCATGTAGCCGTTGAGAAGCATTTGAGTGCTTCAAGAATGGACTAAAAATAAAGCTTGATGCTGCAGCTGTAACACAAAACGGACATTTTGCAGCTATATGTGCTTGTTTTGTACAACTCCAGATCAGGAATTTCATCCATTACAGAACATCAACTTGCTAAACACAAATCTTTCATATCCTGAAAAGTCAATCTCTATGTGAAACTGTAATCTTGAATAAGCAGATGTAAATAAAATGGAAGTGAGCCTAATGAAAGCATTGGTTCTCACAGAGATATAGCTATACAAGAAAAGAAAGATGTTAAGAAAGGCATGATCAAAGCAGAACCAAATTCAACATTTCACTGTATATATGACTGTGCGATCAGGAAGAACTTGGGGTGCTAAAAGGAGTGTTTTGGAATGAAACAAACTCTTACTTCTCCCATTGGACAGCTTTAGATCCATTGCCTAAAAGGGCTCTATGCTAGGGGAAAGAACAATACAAGCTTCTAAATGAGTGTAGATTAAAATGAACTTGAACATTTTCAGCAAAACTGCATTTAAAATTAAAAGCTCTCAGCTTCTTTTGGAGAGTAACCAATGATGTGATTTATCTACCTCTATCTAACCTTCTGAGTCTGCACCATAGATGATCATCATCAATTTCTTGAGACTAATACATGAAAATGGGCAACATCTGGATATCATTCATTCCATTGTAAGCGAAAGAACTACAATAAACATATTGCTGTTAGTTTTGCCTTTCTCTTGGCTCATTACAGGCAGGGTTTTAAACAATTGGCTCTGAATTAGATATAAAAATTTTATATATCTGAGGTTAGATTAGATGAATCCCAACACTAAACCCGTACAAATATTTTTTATGCACAAATAGAGTAAGAGTTCCCCCAAAATTAGTAGAAATAAAGGGGCAAAATATCATCTATTCTATTTAGTCTCCTACTTTTATACTATTAATTAATTCTATGGGGGGAAAAAAAGGCAAAAAAAGGAAAAAAAAAATCCCCAGAAATACCCTCTTCTCTTTTGCTGTTAAGCATTGGTGTGGTATGTGCTCATCAGATATTACTCCATTCAATCCAATAAATTACAGACGTGTAAAATCATCCCCTCTTCACTTGAAAAGCACACCTCACGATTTTTCAGTTATACTGATTGGATTGCATATAAAAAGAGTATGCAGGCCATACCCATTTCTAAAATTTATCATATAATTTAGTCTAATTTTTATTTGTTCTTATTATGAATCACTACACATCACTATTATCTACTTTTAAAATCTGTATATGAAGCCATTAAGCAAAGCTAACTATTCATAGCTGTCATTAACATGATTCACAAAATTTTAATTATTTCCCTTTTTATTCACAAATATTTTGTGATTAACTCTATTTATATGATTTTCCAAGAATATGTAACAAATTTTTCTATTTAATATATCCCTATATTTAGAATACTTGCTCAATAAGTTTTTAAAATGGGTATATGTTGTGTAACTGGTCATTTTAATCTCTTTCTGATTAGCATTCATCAACTCGGACAAGATATTTGCAGTAAAAAAAGAAAAAATGTATGAAAAAACCATCCAACTACCAATTCCTAGCTATATATCGACAACTAAAAGTAAAGTTCATCATCTTAGGGAGAAATGCAGGGCATTTGCCTTATGACTTCAGCACTATCTGAGACATCACCAACACAAAATATAGTGATTTATATGTTGCTTAAGGCTAAATTTCATCATCTTCCAAGAGATTCAGATTACAAGTTCATCACCTTTAGTATCTGTACTAGAGTCTTGTGGAAGGTGCTTCACAGGAGGAATCTGGAAATTATACAACAGAGCCACCTTGGACTGTATGGGCCTATTGAACCCTGGCCAAAAATGCTAAACCCAAGACTTTTGTGAAGATTCCCAAGTTTCAAAAACTGTTAATTTATTTCAGAATGGGGCTCATTTTCTAAAGCATCATCTTTTAACAGAAGTTCCTGGTTTTACAGAGGAACACAGGAAAGCAAATTTTTCTGTCTTGAAAAAAAATAAGAGTTTGAAAAATTAATTTCTCCTTTGACACATACTAGGCGTCCAGGGTGCTATGAATACCAATCTAACTCTAGGAAAGTTGTCAGTTCCCTCTAAAAATCAGTAAAATCCAGGTCAAGACTACAAACGATGTTTTTGGTGACAGGCAAACTTTACCAAGTCGTTTTGCAAGATGTGACCTAACTGTCTCTTAGTCTTTTTTTTTTTTTATCTGTGAAAGAGAAACAATCAAATTTTCGTACCTCATGTCGTATTGATAGGTGATGAGATAAACAAATAATGAACCCTCTCACCATTAAAAAAATATTTTTTTTTTGTTTTAGATCTATTGAGAGTATGTCAATTAAGAATATATCCCAGAGAAATAAGGAGAGATGAAATCAAAATTCTCAGTCCTCAAATCTCAAGCATTTTCTGTTAATTCCCCATGTGCAAGCAGTATTTGACACATGTTCTTCCATCCCAGCCTAGTGGATTTTGCCAGGACCTCAGGGGCAGGAAATTCCAGATAATATTTACAGCAAAGAATATGTGTAAGAGGGAAGGGATCGTGAGGGGCAGAGCATATTTATTTAAGCTCTAGCCCATTTTCATTTCCAGGATTTTGTCTACATGCTTTACTGAGCCTGTGTCCAGAAATTAGACTGCTCTCTTTAAATCTTATAGCCCTACTTTGGCTTTGAAGATGTTTCAAAGCTGGCAGCCTGAATGTGGCACAGCCATGTGCACATATTTTAAAGTGTCAGAACTAATACTAAGCTTTCCAGTGTTGCAAAAGAAATGTAATTTGCTTTGAGGGCTGGAGATTTTATCAAGAAATATTGTTGTAATCCAAATTTTTCATTAAATCTGTCTCCCTCCTTCTTTCCTTCTATTGCTCCCTCTCTTTCACTCAGTCTCCCAAACACATGAACTCATAGATGCCTATACTCACAGGCACACTCATACCTTGTTCTTTTTCTCTCCTAGTCCTTCTTATACTAGAAAGAGAACAGAGCCTTGTGATTTCAGAGGGAGGTGGCAACTTGATTTAAATATGACATTAAAAAGAAGATAATAATTCTGAAATCTTCTAGATATTATTTCATTTTTTGCTAGCTTTCCAAAATAAAAGGGCCTATTTTACTGCTTAAGCATAAGCTGGGTTGGGCTATAACACAACCTTGTTTATTGGATTATGTTGTCCTGATCCAATATTCTCAATGCATGATACTTCGCATTTTGCATAAAACAAAATATTGATTAAGCATGCTGTGCCACACCCTGATGCTGTCAGAAAATGAGATGAAATGTCATTAGTTTACAATTCTCATTGACAATGAAGGATGAGAGAGGGAGAAAAAGATAAAGAAAAATTTCCCTGTAGTCAAAATGATCTGTTTTTCAGAACTCTGGTTCTTTGATTTGTCTTTTCACCTCAGCATTTCAGGACCCTAAGTAGAAAGACTAGAGATAAAAGAAATGTGGCAAATTTCCACACGTGGTCTGTTACAGAACACACATTTCAACATTTCCCCACAGTAGTTTTTCCACTCAGTGGCATGACGTTCATCCTACTCTGTCTTCTAATCATGACCTGTGTCAATGGTAAATAAATAAGATCTTCGCACCATCTCTCTGTTCAGTTCCAGGAATTCGCACCAGGACCTCCACTGCAATGCTGTTGACGAACAGTTGGTGGCAGGAGGATTGTGCTTTACAGATGAGTCTACAACGATCTGCATTTCGGATGAGTTTAGATGTCACGTCAACAACTGCAGAGTTGGCACCCCCACCAGGCAAATATCACTAATCACAGAGTTCCTTGTCCGAATGTGTGATATAGGAATATATATCATAGAATTATGGAATAATTGGAGTTGGAAGGGACCTTTAAAAGCCACCTATGCCAACCCACCTTCAGTGACCATATATATACACACACACATCTAGATACGTTTCTTCATTACCCCTTGGTTTGTTATACTAAGTTAACGCCTTTTTAGTATGTTGTTTGTCACAAAGCTGGGACTTCTGCCTATTATGATGGAGAAGAGCCAGACAAGTAGAAATGCCATTCTCTTTGGTCTAATATATTTTTTATTTGCCAAGATAAAAAGTGGGCCCTTTCACTAATTTGTGAAATAACTCAGTGACTAATGAATCCCTAAGAAAGCGAAGAGAAGCATTAGCTCTGAGCACATTACTACTTCACCAGCATTGTTCTTGCTTTACTTTCAACAAAAGACTGTACAGCTGTAAAAATAAGGCTGGACATAACAATTGTTTGAGGTAATCAGTCATGTAAATAAATATGTAAACAGCTTTCCAAAGTCAAAGAATAGGGTAAATGTCTTGAAGCTCTCTTTTCTATAAAAGTTATATTAATTCTACTTAGTTTGATTATAATGTATTAACCACACTGAGTTCCTGTTCTTTTGTTTTATTGTCTGTTTTTTTAATAAATTGAAAAAATAATGAACCAAAACCAAAAAACCCTTAAAAAAACCTAAGTATTTTAATTCTGTCTTATGGCTTCAAAACTGTAATTCTAGTTTTATTAATTACTTATTTTTATTAATCATAAAATTACCACTCAATCAAATCAATATTTTAAAGCCATGGAAATAGTGGGTTTTTTTTCAAGTGTAAATTTAATTCTTAGAGAAAAACATAAACACTGAAAAGAAAACTCTCAATCAGTTTATCTTTAGACAATAGTAGTAAGAAAAACATCTTATTAGCAGCATCTATCTTGGCAAAGTTTAATAACAAATTCAGTGTCCATAGATGCTGACAGTTTATAGTTTGTTAATAAGAGAAGAAATTATAATTTATCTGTATTTCAAATTGTCATCAGGTATCTTTGTGAATGATCAATGCATTTTAATACTTTTTCCCAGAGAGAAATGCATTTGTCTTCCAACCATATGAAAATTAGCTATGAAATCTGTGAGATAAGGTTATACTGCGGTTTCCATATCTTTTGCTTATACTTTCCCTCCTTTTTTATATATACATATATATAAAAATTATTTCTATCTATTTGTATATGCTTATGTGTATATGCATATTTATTTTTCTACATATGTATTTGGATGCACAAGAATGGAGCAAATCAGTCTGAGTGTTGTTCAGAATGAAGCTGCCATATAATTAAATTTCTCATTTCTGTCTCCGTGTGCATGTCTGTGTACAATGGCATGTGCACATGTGTGTGTAGAGAAGAATTTGCTTAGAGCTGTCTGTGTTCACGCTTGCTTACAGCTGAATTGGTTGGATCCCAGAGCAAAAAGAGCAGTAACTGATCTAGGGACCACCCGCAACCCTCGAGGTTGTTAAACATCAATAGGATTGTTTTGAAAAACATAAAGAGAAAAAATATTCTTTGGTTTCCATGCAGACAAGAGCTTGTTCTTTGTTTTTAAACAAATACTCTCAGTTTTGCACTGGTTTTCAACTTGCCCTTCCTACACTGTCTGCACTGTCTGCATTTTGCTTAAGCTCTCATGTGCAAGCTTTAGCCAGTGTTGAGGCAAAATTCACCACATAAATCATGCTCTTCTTTAACCAAAGGCATCCATTCACCTTGGACCAAATTCTGCATCTGATACACCTAGGATACTTTCCCAATTTATCTATACCTGCATACACTTGGCACTATCTGTTTCTTGTATGGATGTTATAATATTATTAGGATTATAATGAGTATGCAACACTGTTTAGAAGTTGTTTCAAAAAAATGGAAAAACTGATTTATATCTAAATTCCCAAGTTCAGTTGGAGATTTATATCTGAAAGCAATATGTAAAATTTAAATTATGCAGTAGCAGTAATAATTATTATTCTGAACTGCACCATTTTGCTTGAGGAAGTGTTGGGTTTGCCAGTTACTCTTTTTACCAAAGCAAGTGCATTCTGACCTTGACTTTAAAACTGTCATTAAGCAATTATTCCTAAGCTTTTGCAAAGATCTTTCTTTTAGAAGGTCTAACACAAATATTTAGAGTTTTTTGTGGGCTGCAAATATAAACAAGGGCATTTTCACATTTTATCAGATAGAGTTGAGAAAAGAAAGGCTTGGAAATAGCTTTTGCACAAACGTAAGTGTTTTGCCTCTTCCCATCTTTGTCCCATTTGAGAATAAGTAGCAACAGAAAGTGTTTCTTAACACCTGATGGTGTACTTAGTGCTGGCAGGAATATGTGTCTTCTATGGATTTATGGTGAGAAACGTCAATATCCAAGTGTTTGTGACAGCTCTTATCTCTGCTCTGTTGGGCTTCCCATGTATTAAAGCTGGAAGCCAACTTGCTTTTTCTGATTTTATGTTTGTTTTTTTTTGCAGCTCAAACTGTTCAACCATCACAACAAGGTCGCACCAACACATGGTGGATGTTTAAAGTGGAGTCATAAAAGTTTGGCCACTTACCTGAAATGAACTACATGTGAGTGTTGACTGTTTAAAAAATTCATATGAAGAATACAAAACATGGAAGTTGCAGCACTGGTTCAGATGAGGGATTCTTCTTACCTGTGTTGCTTCTTTAATGGTGACCATGAAAGATGCTTAGGGAAGTGCAAAAGAAGAGCAAGCTATCAATAGGATATTTTATAATTAAACTGCATAGAAGATGCCCCTACCCTGAGAAATATATGTGAACGTGTTTTGTTCTGCATAAGGGTCAAACTCAGCCTGCAAGTTAGACTGTCATTCACTGCCTTATTACTGACTGCCTCAGTGGTAACATTTTCTGGAAAATGAAATCAATTAATCAAAATTAAAATGTCTTCAAAAATATTTCTGACCAATGTCACCAATATATCAGATATTCTGCAGACGCTAAGAAAGAGCATTATAAACAAGATTCTTACCATGTAACTTCAGAAGTGCTAGGTCACAGTCTGCCATCCAAAAGCAGAGCTGTGGTAATAATTCAGGAATCCAAAGCTATGTTTGCCAGTATAAATGTGTATGACTGCTTCTCTATTGAGTGCCAGAAAGAGCGACTTCTGGGAAATGTGAACTCAGAAAGGATGACATCTGTGTTGTCTTGTTCTGTCACCACGTATTGATTCAAGCAAAACCAGTAATTTCCACTTCTTCAGCCTTTTTGTTCAAGGACTTTTGCAAGCTTTAATTTGTTAACCTGTACAACAGCTCTTTGAGGGTGGCTATGTGATAACAATTCTGGGTCAAGCTCTGTCACTGTTGTAGTTCTCACTCTTCCTCTGTCTCATCTCTTGTGCTTAATTTAAAGCATGGTTCTTCACCACTTACTCTGAATAAGCAGTATTTTGTCATGCAGGTATTCATTTTAGGTTAACATCAAGGATATCTGTGTTTGGCAGACACTGAACTTCTGTTCTGAAAGGCTAAACTGTCTTCCTTAAGATACAAACCTCTCTCAGGGCCTTTGTGCTTCTGAACCCCACCAGCCAAGCACAGATCTAATAGATGCCTTCTGCTTTTGCATTGAAATACTTATGGTAAGGCCTTGTTTATTTTTATATTGTTTCTACATCTGTCTGGGAACATTGTGTGGTACAACAACATAGAAAAAAGAAAAAGCTACAGAATCTATATAACTACCATTTCTTCAAGAAACTTTTCAATGCAATTCATGGTAAAGTATTTTGCAAAACAACAGAGCCATATCTATGACATTATAATAAGGGTGATGTTTCCAACACTGCTCTGTTGTTATGCAACAATAAAATAGGGACTGATCTATTGCAGCACACTGTCTGGGGCTTGCATCCCCCTCATTAGTACCACTTTGTCCCCTACAGCATGCTACATGCACTGATTTCCTAGCTCCCTCCTCTCCATCTTTCCTAATTCAGGACAAGGATGTGCTCATCCCTGACAGCAGCACAGTTTTATAGATTTTTAAGTCTGAAAAGGATCGTTCTACTGTTTGTTATCAGAAAGCTAGGATGCCATTTATTTTAGCACTTTGTGGGCTAAAACTTGCTAGACATTCTCAACCCTCAAAAAATGTATAAGCAGACGAAATCGCAAAGAAAGTTTCTGGAAAGGCCCATTTGTAATCTGTTCTGCAGGAATAAAATTTTTAATAAAATAAAATTAAAATAAAACCTTAAGAAAACATCAAATTCAGTTGCTTGAAAAGGGCACAAATGCAGGGTGGGTGAAGAACAGATTGAGAACAGCCCTAAGGAGAAGGTCTTGGGGGTGCTGGTGGATGAGAAGCTCAGCATGAACCAGAAATGTGAGTTCACAGCCCAGAAAGCCACTTGTGTCCTTGGCTGCCTCCAAAGTAGTGTAGGCAGCAGGTTGATGAAGGTGATTCTCCCTCTGTGCTCTGCTCTGGTGAGACCCCACCTGGCGCTCGGCGTCCGGCTCTGAAGCCGCCAGAATAAGAACATGGACCTGTTGGAGTAAATCCAGAGGAGGCCACAAAGGTGCTCAGATGATTGCAGCACCTCTGCTCTAGAGACAGGCTGAGAGAGTTGAAGTTCATCGGGGAGGCAAGAAGACTCCAGGGAGACATTAGACCCCCATCCAGCACCTAAACAGAACCTGCAAGAAAGCTGGAGAGGGACTGTTTACGAGGATATGGAGTGATAGGAAAAGGGGGTATAGGGATAGTTTCAAATTGACAGAGGTCAGGTTTCGGTTAGATACGAGGAAGAAATTCTTCACTGCGAGGATAGTGGAGTACTGAAACAGGTTAGTCAGAGAAGATGTGCATATCCCATTCCTGGAATTGTTTTTTGTGATGTCAGTGCCATAGCAAGGAATGCCAATTTTGAAGGACCTTGTGCTGTAGTGTCTGAGCAAGTTATTTTTATTGTACATAATTTGAGTGGCTCTGCTCATCTAGCAGATAAAGCTGTGTCCTGCTTATGTTCATCTAAGGTAACTCTCTGTCTATAAGTTACATTAAGTTAAATTCTGCAAAATCAGAAAGAAAAATACCTTAATTCACAGTTTTCCCACAAAACACTGTCCTTTAGGATACTTCTTTCTTTATTCTAAGAATAAGAGAAATTTTGGTAACTCAGATACACCTACACAGTTATTTGTACTAAGTCCTGGTTTCTGCTGAGTGATTTTCTATGGGTTTTTAAAATACGTTTATTCCTTGAGCAAAGATGATTTTAATGCACCTAACTAAGAAAACTTAAAAAATTAATTGGCATTTGCAAGGTGTTGTGATATCAAGAACACAAGAGCTAAATATCATATTATTATTATAAATCAATATCATATTATTATTATAAATCATTATATTCCTTACATCACAGAGTCATACCACATTTCACCATGCTGATTGTGAAGAACTGTTAAAAGGTGAAAAAAAAAAAAAACAACAAAAAGAAAAGAGTACCATAGTGCCATAACATCATATTCATGGACCTTAGAGTATTTTCTGTTTTGCTGGACAATCAGTAATACAATTACAGCAACTGGAAAAAAATTAGATAGGTTAGCACACCTATATACCTACCATGTAGATGGTTTCCCTTCCCTTCTCTTTCCCCTTCCTCTTCCTTTCCCCTTCCTCTTCGTGTCCCCTTCCCTTTTCCAGCACTATATGTACCAAAGAAAGAGTATCTCACATTTGTCACCCCTTGCATGCACACATATACATAAACACACAGAGCTCCCACATATGCACAAATAAATAGACTTGCTTATAAAGAAAGTGTTCAAGGGGAAGGCTGTGCTTGCCTGAAGCAGAGGCCAGATGCTTTGACTTCCAGCTTTCTTCCATCAAAGCTGTGCAGTTTCAAAATTAAAATCTGCAGCAATAATGAAACATATTAAAATGCATGCAAAGTCTTGAGGGCTTATAATATGCTAAAAACTGGCAATGCATGTTTACATCCATATATCAACTTGGATGTGCTGAAAAGATTTAAAGTGTAAAATATGCAAATATGTGTCATATTGTCACACTTGGTCTCCCTAATGGAACTCCCTTTCATCTCAACTCTCCTTAATTTCATGAATATTGCATGCCCCTCACACCTTTTACTCCTGCTGTTGCTAGGCTGAGAAGATTATGAAAATATGTTAATAGTAACTTTCATCAAATAAAAGTTGCAATATTCAAAATAATAAAAAATTGTATCTTAAAATACAAATGGTTGAGTTTTTTTAAGCTTTCCCGACTCCACCCCCCTGCTCACCTGGAAGCTCAGATATCTACTACCCAATTAAAGTAATAAGAAAATAGTGGGGGAAATGATAAAAAACGATGTTGGTAAATTGGTGAATTCAGCAGTATTTGTGTGCGTGTGTGCGCGTGTGTGTGCATGTGCACACAAACATGACAAACATTTTGGGAAGATACAGCTGGACAAAGATTCTGAGGAGGATTTTGGCTTTGCCATACTCTTTTTTTAGACACCAGACACTTCCATTACCTTCTTTGATTTACAAGACCTGCTAAGGAAGTAAAAGTAATTTGTAGCACCATTCTTCTAAAGTTTTCAGAAACCAGCAGAGAGGAGAGGGGAGGGGAGAACAGGGAGGGTAGGGAAGAGGGAGGCGAGGGGAGGCGAGGCGAGGCAAGGCAAGGAGAGGAGAGGAGAGGAGAGGTCAAAAAAACAAGTGATAGATATCTTACAGGCAACGATTTAGCATTATTTTTAACAAAGTCACAGGATGGCTTAAAAGACTGTTGGCTTTCTGGTCTGCTAGGGCACAGTGCCAGTTCATATCAAGCTTCTTGTCAACCAACACCTCCAAGTCTTTCTACTCAGAGTTTCTCTCAACATGTTTTTCAGAGAAGAAATTGCAGATCCACCTTAGTTCATGTGAGGCATTCAACTGGTGAAAATTTTGACAGAAAAATGGGTAGAGGTTGGGTTGCATCAAACACCTTTCAGAAACATCTCCTTACATCATCATGGCACTGCCATGGTTGCTGTCGACAGATGGCATGGTGAAACCTCTCTGTAATAATCATGTAGCTTTCTAAAACTGTTCCTTTTATTATCTGTCCTAAGCTCATCTATTTTTAACTACTGAGATTTATTATAAATGGAATAACACAGCTTATAAGGTCAGGTAACCCTTGATTACAGCTATTGTAAATCAACCTAGATTCATTTTAATGAGACACATCATTCTTTTTTTTTTTTTTCCCTTCATTTTAAAGAGTTTCTCAAAGAACAAACTTTTCCATTGATTGTGTGTAACCACTTTTTGGTTTCTTTTTCTCACAGATTTAAGAAAAAAAAATTCACATCTTATTTCCAGAAACTTTGAAAGTTTTAGTTCTGCTCTTTTTATTTGGGGTTGGTTGGTTTGTTTGTTTCTTTTTAGCAGAACCATGGGAAGTCTAATAGAGCTGTGGCTGTTAAAAATGAAAGTATACATGAAACAGCAGAGTAGATCCTCTGAGAGCTCTGTAATTCAACTACAAGTTTGGGATATACAGGTTGGGTTACATAAATATGGATTAGATGCTGAAAGCATTGTAAACATTTCGGTTGAACTTTAAATAATTTTACTCTCCATTAATTCATAAAAATCCTACCCAGCAATGGGTTATGTATCTCACACTGTAAATATTAGTTGAATTTGAGTTTCTCAAAACATACATACCCAAAGAGTATTGCCCAAGCACTGTCCATATAATTCCCTGCTGGATTCTGAAAAAAGATCAGAGGCTCAAAGTGGCACTATGTGTGCTCTTAAATTCCTTGGAAAAATCCATCACTCACTTTCTAGCAGGGACCTAGCTGAGACACTGACTACTGGAATAGCAAAACTGGACACAGACTTAACACCAGGAGTCCACATTTAGACAGAGACTTTACTACTGACTGATAGGACTGTGTCTGCTTGCTCAGGCTGTCTTTGGTCCTATGCTACAGTTTTGGCTAAAAACCAGGCCTGTGTCAACCAAAGGGAAAAACAGTAACCTTTCTCCTTCACTGATCTAGCATTTCGTATCCATGCATTTGAGAGTTGGCATTGCTGGATTGAACACCCTGGATTGCTGTAGTTGATTTCTGACGTTTCTAGTTGAAAGAAAACCACTGACAGAGTAAGGAAAGAGTGCCCGCCTCTTCCTCTCCCCATTAATGCCATCTTCTGTTTATCTGTATGCAGAAAACTCAACATTTGAAAATATGTGTGATTAGATGGCATGTGTATTCCTTTAAGAGACTTTATTTCTGAGCAAGGTTTCTGAAGAGTCTATTTCTTTTAATTTTTCATAAAGTGTAGCTTATGAAAAATTTAAATGAAATCATTTAGTAGTGATTGCACCATAAACACAACATGAACTCCTTTAAAATTCCAATTATATGGGTACTCACCTTTTTATGTGGTTCTGTGAATGAAAATAGGTAAGTGCAACCATATTCCTTTCAGATGGATGGGATACAAAACCGAAGGCTTGACAATTTTTGACCATTAGAAATCTGTGGCTTTTCCCCCACCGCCACATGCACACAGCATGTATAGCCAGATGAGCTGGCTAAATTCCAAATGGAATAGTTACATTATATCTATTTAAAATGCTCCCTTCAGTTTCAGTTACAGGCAACATTCTTCTTCCTTTCTTTCCTTCTGATGATGTGCCTCTCTGCTGCCCACTGTTAAACAGCTGGCATGTTCGACCACAGAGTTAGTGTCATTTTACTGGTTGTTAAAATAAGAATATGCTAGCACTTACAGTTAGAGGACAGTATAGGAGAGAGGCTGACTACTTTACAGACTGCTAATAGATAGATATTGAGGTATGGTATCATGGTCAGTATGAGGTGTACTTATAGAGTTGTATATTAAAATGCTTCCACTGAGTCAATAAAGTTCTTTTAATTTACACCCTTTAGAAGACAGCTTCAAGATGAGCACATTCAAGATTGGCCAGATCCTGATCTTTATGAAGCATAAATTGGGACCAATTCCATCAAGGTAAACCAGTTTAATAGATTGTAAATATGACCAAAAGCAAAAACTTTCTCTCCATTGCCTTCAGGGAGAGGACTCTTGTCTTTAACTTTAGGCATGTAACTTGTTTTTTTTTTGCCTGAACAGAGAAGCTAATTTCAATTTTTGTGTGAAAGTCAAACTCACTTTAATAGCACTGAATATCCCAAACAAGAAGTGCTATGCTTTTAAAAACAAACTCGAAGCAAAGTTTCAGCATAACTATTTCTGAAATTGAACACAAATTCGGGCTTTCTATTGGAAGGGCAACGTACTCAGTAACACATCCTTTATTATGATTTTTGAGCACATTCTCTGTTCCTGAGAATAATTGTCCTTTTACTAACATGTATATAAAGAAGAAGTGTTTGTCAAATTTTTTTTTAATAAGCCAAACAAAAAGAAGATAAATAATGCTTTCTCAGATTTAGAAAACATACTGGCAAATGTATTTTTCTATTACTCAACGAGCCTGATGTTTTAACATATATTTACGTTTGTAGCATAGGTGTACTACCTCCAGCTCCTCACGGACTGGGAGGATAATTCATTCCTCCTCCCTTTCCAATGTGCCTTTACATATTTTTAGGCAGATATTTTATGTCTCTCCTCAATCTCCTTTTTGCCAGAATGAACATGACCAGCTCTGTTAACCTTTCTTCAAACTGGCAGCATTATTTTCCAGTCCTTTTTATGATTCTCTTTCTTTTCTCTGAATCCATTCTTTTTGAAATATAGAGTATAATATTGCAGTGTGGCATTGATTTCCTAGAAAATAGAGAGGGAGAAAGAGAGAGAAAGAGGAACATGTCAACATTTGCAAGTTCAAAAGTGAAGTTCATTGCAATTTAACTGCATATGCTCAATGTGTCCGAAAAGTTTCAAGTCTTACTGTTTATGAAAATAAAACTGTATGATTTAAAACAGTGTGGTGGCAAGTACCAACGATTATCTAAATGGGTTCAAAATATACAGATATGTTTTAACTATGTCACTTTCTTTTGTCACTAATAGCATGCGAAATTTTGATCTTGCAAAGCCTCACATAAATTGACTAAGTAGCCATGATCGTCTTCCTGGGACTGTATCATCCACCATGTGAAAAAGGCTGTGAATGTTCCTGGACCAATATAATACGCAAGACAATGCTGTAATGAAAATCTTTTTTTCTAGTATTCTCCTGATGAATTTTTGCTGTAATGCTCCATACATAGTATTCTCTGAACTTGTATTTACCTAGTGTAGTTAATGCTTTTACCTCTTGTTTATCTTTAAAAAATTTCTTTTCATTGATTTAATGTCATTCTTCTATATATCAAGACTGTATTGTTTTTTCTTATTGGCTGAGGTTCTTGGAAGATATCAATTTTCTCTAGAGAAAGTTAATGCATTCTGTTCCCCAAGTTGCTATCCAAAGCACAGGACCTCAGGGAAGTTGCCTGTGAACTTCACACTGTTTGACAGCAAGTGTCAGACACAGTCAAGTTGGGTCCACAATTCTAGGCACAGATTGGATAATTATCTGGGCAAATGTCAAACGATAACTCTGTGTGTACATAATTATTCAATCTGCACATATAACCCTCTTAATGCTTGCAAATTAGGCATGCAACTTTATCTACAAGTTAGTTGAATGTGTTTTCACACTCATCCAGCTAAAAACTCAGGCATACAAACTGTAATAATTATGCTATTGCTATGATTCTGCCGTTGCTTGTAAGATTGCACATTTTCATTCAATGACAATTCTCACAAACTGCAGAAAAGTCTTTTAAGTTTGAGTAGAATCAGGTGCTTGGTTTTTAGTTTCATTCTCTGAATTTTAGATGCACTACAGAAACAGCAAGTAGAATCCTGTTTAAGATGTGATTGAAATTATCATCTGTTAAACTATTTGTTTCTTTCTGTATTGTCTGGCTTAAGCCAGGAGAAAATTGAAATATATATTTATGCTATGTGCTGAGCTTTAACTTATTAAACCCTCCAAATCAATGAATTCATACTTTTTTCTTTGCTTTCTGTAATCCTCTCTGCTGGACCTATGAAAATAGACTAGAAAATTTCAGCTTCTGTTTACACTTGTAATCCCCTTCTCATTCTCATTCAGAGCACTCACAGACTTGCTGATGGAAAGCCCATTGAAAACCACAGAACAGATTTCCTTTGACACCAGTGATCACTGGATCAGGACGTATGTTCCCCAGACTGTCAGGGATTCGTTCTGCTTCTTCTCCTGAAATATAGAAAAACAGTTTTCTATTTGCTTTTGGGGCGGAGAAGAGGACTATAATGCATTTGAGGTGCAATGCTAATTAACAAAGTATTGAAGAAGACAAATTTGCTAACCTGCGGTTCCACTGACATGCTTCCTTCAAATCCCAAAATGTAACCACCCTTTCCCAGTTCATTTGGGCTTTCTCCATGAGTTCTCAAAAATAGATCCTGAAGTTCCCTTTGCACTTCTTTTGGCAGATACTTTAGCAGCGTAGATTAAATTTTATCAGCCCTTGCTGATTTGACAATATGCAGGTTATCCCACTGTTCTTTAACCTGGGCTATCCCAATTCTGCCTTGTGGTCTCTTGCTTCCTTTGTTAACTATCACTATCTTTACATTGACAGCTGAAGCATCAAACCCATCAAGCATTTCAGAATTCTCCTTAATATCCATGATCCGCTTTTCCTCCTCTGCTAAGTAGCACACTTCACATTTTCTTTTGTCCATGCTTCATTTCTTAGACTCTTGGAAAACTTTTCCTTGATCCATTTTACTTCCTTTGCTAATAGCACCTCATTTTGTGCCTTTGACTTTCTGACTTCTGCTCTTACATGTCCTTATTTTTCTCCTATAAGGGAGCCACAGTCAGAGACTGTGAACCAATTTCCAGTGTGCTGTTTCACATTTGAATGGAATGTTAAATATTTAAATAGCAAAGTTCTTCCTGTGGTTGTTAAATCGGTATTAAGTGATAGAGTGAGTATTCAGGGAACAGAAAATCCTCTGACTCACTGTCTCAGGTAAATTGCATTGGGACTGAAAAGCTTTCAAAAATGAAGATACTGTGCTTAATTGAAGATTTTAATACTATTCTCTAAAGGCAGACTTAGTGCCAACCTTTCTGGTCTTTGACAAATAAGCAAGTAATTAATTTTATTTTATTTTTGAATTAAAATAATATGGTTGAAAACAACTCATAAAAAATTTTTTTCTTTCTCACTATTAATAATTAGATTTTTTACAGCTTCTGTTGAGATACTGAAACATAAAAAAATTGAGAAAAAATACAATTTGGAGAGATTTTCACTGCCAAAAAAATGTTTTGATTTCCCCTTCAGGAAGAGAGATAAAATTTTATGTGCTTTTTTAGGGCTACACTTATATTTAAAATCCGAGTTTATTTTTGGTTGTGTGTGGGTTTTTTGTTTGTTTGGTTTGTATTTTTGTTGTTGTTGCTTTGTTGTTTTTTGGGGGTTTTTGTTTGTTTGTTTGTTTGTTTCCTGGAGAACAGTACTTAAATAAAAACATCTTTTCCTGCTAAAAAAAAGTAATATAGAAATTGGAAAAAAAAACAATGAACAAAAGACCCCAACCAAAAAAGATTCCCAGAATTATACAAGGAAATAAGTAATTTTTACTTCACAGTCCTGGCTTGCAGGCCTGTGAAAATCAAGAGGAGTGAGTGCCACAACCTTTTCTTTTCAGACTACAGGTGATATTACTCTTTGGCTAGAAATTACTTAACCTGAGACAATAATACCTATTTTTCTCTCTGTGTTTCCACACCTCCACAGTCAAGTATAGAGTTGTAGATAGTTGGGAGTAACAGATAATTTCCATCCTCCAGAAGGAATCATCTTCAACTTATTTGCACCAATTCTTTGTGGTCTGATGTATCTTACTAGAGAAAATCAGTTTGTGTTTTCTGGTGGTTACTGAGACAGAAAGCGAAAAAGATCATCCCTTTATCAATATACATTGCTGGCCATCACACCTCTGCTCTCAAAATCCAAACCAGCAGAGGTGGACACTGTAGTGAAAATCTTTTGAGTATGACACTCTGTGGTTGCACTTGCAGTATTGTAAACTACTTTTGGGCTGCATGGATGCTCACATAACACAGAACCAGCTGTTTCCTTCCATTACTCCAGATCTGGAAGTCTTTAGAGATGTTTCTCATGCAACAGCAGCAGATGAAGCAAGTGGTTTTTGCTGCCTCAAGTAAGGCGTCCATTGTCGCATAAGGATTGGTGTGCACATTCCACCAGATTTGTAATGATGCTTAAATGCCTGAGGCCATAAATACATGACTGACTGTCTAAAAGTATCTGAGTAGGTTAAGCAACCAATTTTTCTTAAAGGAAGTTCATCTAAAAATCTCACAAAGCTTCTAATGGATTTTTTAATCAATATGATACCAATTATATTTACATTATCATATACAGTAAAAGGGGGTAATTTATCTCTCAGGAAGGCTGAGGAAAGAATGTAGCATCCCAAAAGGAATTTACAAGAGCATAAAGTGGATAAGTCTTTACTCAGACATTTAAAGTCAGAATCCACTGCTTTTTCTCAAATGACTTCCAATTTTGAAGTTAGCAATTACTCAAACAACCAACCTATATCTTCTGCATTAAATGATCTTTGTTATGTTCATCTCTGGATAGAAATCTATTGGTCTTGACTTCACAAGTTAAGTTGGTTTTCCTTCTACATTCAGAGGAGGGCTGAGTTTCAGGTTGAAGGAAAGAAAGAAACATCTTTCAAGGAGAGAATTACAACATTCCAGATGCTGCAACTGTGTTTTACAATGTGTTCTCTTTTTCTTACCCTTTAGTTTTCCTCCTCTAGATCTATTTTTACTTTGTTTTTCTTTTTCTTCCAGACAGTAAAAGAATTGAAAAGACTCAGAATTTCCCCTCAGCAATGGCTGCAGTTCTGCTGTACTTGTCAAAATCCATATGACCACTGATTACTGCCGAAGGGGGCCTAGGGTTTTATTTCTGTATAATTTATTGGTGATCTGACTCTGTCGAGTGAAAGCTCATATTGCACTTTGCAGATTTAAAGCAATTGCAAAAGATGGAGGAAAAATGGATGACCTGAATGTCATTAAAGGAAATA
Source organism: Cephalopterus ornatus (assembly GCA_013396775.1). Lineage (NCBI taxonomy): Eukaryota > Metazoa > Chordata > Aves > Passeriformes > Cotingidae > Cephalopterus > Cephalopterus ornatus. The sequence continues at coordinate 28,205 of VZRE01005454.1, read as the reverse complement.
AAAACTCAAAGAAACAAGAAGAAAAGGGAAGGGAAAAGAAGAAGAGGAAGGGAAAGGGAAAGGGAAAGGGAAAGGGAAAGGGAAAGGGAAAGGGAAAGGGAAAGGGAAAAGGAAGACGTCTGACTTCTGTAGTAAATGGAGAGAAATTACTCAAGATTAATATCTCTCTAAATGAACACCAAGAAGGGTCTTGGTTACACCCTCTGCGCATGAGCACTATTTTAGAAAAGGATGAACTTAAGGACTAAGTGTTGAAGTTGAGGTATCTATGTGTTGCTGTTTGCTTTGCTTGGTGGGTAACAGGATGAATTTAGGGGGAGGAGTCTGGATATGTTTAACCATTTCAATGCTGTAGGCAAAGTGGAGACACAGCCTCCTCCAGTATTTCAAGAGGAGAAAGTTGACTCAGTTATGTTTAAAGAAAGGAATGGCTTCCTACCCTTTTCAGATCAACTACAAAATGATTTACAGAGCCTGCATATTAGTATTGAACACAGTTTTAGATGTGTAAATATATAAAACTTCCCCCTATGGAAACAATAGAGAAATAACAAGGCAGACAATTTCTTAAAAAATGTTATTAAAAAAAAAAAAGAGAGAAACCAGAGGAATTTGCTTGCAGAAATATGTAGATGTAGTTTTTGCTTCCATTTTTTTTTTCCTAGATTAATTTAAAATTCAGTTTTCAGTAATTGTAAATAAGAAATAGATCCAAACTGCTACCTCCTATATTCCTTGAGTTAAAGCTTTAAGTCAGAGCAGGTTTGAAAACCTGGTCAGTGAACCTTGGTGCTTGTCACAAAGAGTGAATGCAGAAGTGCTTTAATAGAAATTTTGCCCAGCTCTATATTGTCTTTCTAGTTTTATTTCTTGTGGTTTCTACTGTGGTTTACCAACTGCTCTGAAAGCTTTCAAATTATAGTCACTGTCTCCACTGGAGCTTTACCTTACTTATGGTATTAGTAGTCTGGTGGCCACTGGAGTTATTTTCCCTTTTCACATTCCCTTCATCCTGTCTATTTTCAATATCTATTCCCCTATCTCTCTTTGTATTATACCACATAAACCACATGCCCACATCTGTGGTTTTGTTCATTTTGAGCATTTAGAATTATACTGTTGTACTTCTCTTCCTTTTCTTCCTTTTTTTTTTTTAATCAACTGTTTTTCTTTCCTCAGTTATGTTTCATCAACAAATTTCGTCTCCTTTGTACACATTTTATGCCTACCTTTGAGTTGCTGGTACATAAGCTGAACACAATTGGTCCCTGTACTGATCCTGCTATGACATGGGACGGTTGAAAACCTCAGTTACCCCAAAGTTGTGGACACTGCAGTTTTAACACCTTTCTAAAGAGTAGAAAAGCTTATTTTTTTGTAGGTTACCAAGTTTTCATTAAAAATATATATATTGCCAGATTTTTTTCTTCTTTTTCCCTGTATTATTAAGATGGCCTTAGACTAAGTAAGATGATATGCTGTTTTCTTTCTAAAGGTGAGATGAAAAACTAAAGTGGAAATTCAGTTAAGTTTGATTTATGTGTTGTGTGTGCCCCACCAGCCAGTCTGTGGGGGGATTCGTCATGTGGAAAAGATGTAGATAGCCTTTTCTGAACTGAGGGTTACTCTTTGCTGAACTCCTGTGGCTCCTGGAATGCTGACATCGACTCAGAATACATCAGAGTTGCATTGCAGATACTTCAATATCAAGCTTCTAAACCAGTAGATGAGGTTTTATTGGATCATTTTTACTTTACAAGTGTTGTCATATGTGCCTATGGAAGTTAAATATCAATATTTAAGCTCAGGGTCACATTAAACTTGCAGAGATGGCAAAGGTATAGATTGTTGAGTAGATTTGCTTAGGAAAGGCAAGTTGGGATTTGTATGTATGAGTGTGTATGCATATGAGAAGATAATATATCAAATTTTCTTGATGCCTATTCCTATAATCTTTCCGAGCCTGCAACTGAGGAAATCTCAATGTAATCCAACACAAAACAGCTAAATTAGGGCATAGAGAAAAGAGTAAATGCCAGCATTTCATAATTTTGCAATGTTTAACTTTGCAAGCTTGATGATCTTCTAACTTGCTATTATATGAAATCTACTGAACAACAAACTGCAAAACAAATAAATATTTTTCCCCAAATTAAATTACATTGTTCCACATTGACATCTTGTTATTCTGTCAAGTTTAGTCACTAAATTACAGACAGCCTTCATTTGGCCTAATAAAGTAACTAGTCATGAAACAGGGGATTATTTTCAACCCTGTTAAAAATCATATTTATGGTTTCTTCATTTCTTCCCCACAAAGGATGAAAGAACTCCCCATTGATCAATTCTGGAAGGAAATCACCCCTTAAAACAAAGTCCCTATTGCCCCCATCCCTATGGTTACAACCTATTTGCATTTACATTTGTCCACTATTCTTATTTTCATCTTCCCTACTACTTTTTGTGACTGTTTTGTCCAGAAAGTGTCATCATCTTCTTTAGAATTTGATTTCTTTCCTCTTATCTTCTGGTAACTGTGTCCCTCTGCCTTACACGCTTGTTTTTCCGACTTTGATCTCCGCACCACATTCAGAGTTGGAATTCTAACTCTTTGTCCAAAAGTGGGTGGGAGGGAGATGAGTGGAATAATTTCCAGGTCCCTATGTGCGAGACTCTCGTTTGTACCTCTAGGACCAGTTTGTTTGTGTACTCCCTGCTCACAAACACCTTCATAATTTTCTATGATCTCTCCTATTTCTCAGTTCTCTGTTTCATTATTACCTCATTGCCTTTGAGTTAGCCCAACAGAAGGACAGATACTATCCTTTTTCCAGGTGATCTTTTCATGACCCCATGAAAACCATTTTTAAGCAGTCAAGAGGAAGGGCTGAAGCAGCTCAAATGTGGTCCACCACTTTATAAAGCTAATATATGAGAACTCCATCTATATAGAGATCCCACTCAGAGGAGGAAACGTGCCCAATTCACAGAGATTTATCAGAGGATGTAGCTGATAAGATTAAAAATGTTACCGGTGTTCTTCTTTGTTTGTCTGTGACTTGTTTTTTGCACAAGGAAATTACTGTATAAGTTTTGGGGGGAAAAAAAACACCTAAGCCTGAAGCAGATGAACACTAGGGAAAATAGAAGTTGAAAATAAAACTTAGAAGAAAAATGAAAACCTTGAGTATATGTACTGTTAGCAGCTTTGTCTACAACATATACAGTAAATACCACCCACTGCAACTTATCTGAATTACAGACTTGAGACATTGTTTTACCAAGACTGAACATCTTAAGCATTTTTATGAGCTGACGTTTTTCATGTACTTGTACTTTTATGCACAAACAATGGATAAAAAATGAACATAAGCCTTCAATCCCTCATGTCTAACCCCCGCCTTTCTGTGGCTTAAATATATCCACTTGATATTTAAATAAAATAAAAAGTTAAATAAGTTCGGCTGTAATGACAATGTGATGTAGATTGTTTTTGCCAAATTCAAGCTTGGTAGGAAATTATTTTCCTCTTGCTGGAAGAATTATACACTAATTAACCCTCTGGAAATAAGTGTTTAAAATGGAGAGTGTGTTAGAAATTTAAAGAAACATTTTTACATTGCTTATCTTAGTTCATTTTTTAATGTGTAAAAATGTTTGAGGATTACTTCATTTTTCTTTCCCTCCTCATCCCTCCTCCCTCCTTCTGTCCAATGTAGGCCAAATCTTACCAGGCAGATTAACACAAACTCAATAGGCCAAATTCCAATGTGATTTAAATAAGAGGTAAATTGGCAATATAAACAAGCATAATTTACATACTGAATGTTAAGAGCTGGTTGAAAGAATTGCGTGGAAGAAGTCATTCACAGTGCTCATCAGGGTTTTTTAGTCCATCAGAGCCTGGAAACTATGCCATATAGCACTGAATGTCATTTAATGTTATTGTATATATTAATATTAATATGGTCAGAGCTTATAAACTAATCCAATAAGAGTAGAAAAGGAAAAGTAAACTCCAGAGTTAGTTTTTCTTAATTTTCTCTTCTTTCGATTGTAGAGAAATGTGCCTATTTACCTACTGATATATGTCTAGTCCTATCCAATGTTTTTCTTTATGGTCTGGATGAGTAAGTTTGTTAAATTTGTAGATGACATCAGAACAGGAGGAACAGCAAATGCTTTAAAGCACGTAATTACAATTCAAAGTGAATTTGAGATAAGAGCTCAAAAAAGGATGTCTTGTCAATAGAAGCAAATACAATTTTTTAAAAGCTAATGATTGTGAAAATACAGAATAGAAATCTCTTACTTAGCCAATAGATCAACAGAAAAAAAAAATGTAATGACTTTTTCATGAATAATTAGATGAATATAGCCAGCGATACAATAGCCATTGCCACAATAGAGGTAAATTGTATGCTGAAATATATAATTGAAGGTCATCCCTACAAAACCTGCTCAGCTTTTGGACTCAGCAAGAGCATTGTTCACTTTAGGTGTTGCCTTTCTGGTTAATTAAGGGGCGAATTAACAAAAACGGAGGCCAGCAGTCAGAATCCCGAAAACTATCACCTAGGAGAAAACACGGAATGGATGCTGCTCAGCCTAGGAGAGCGTTGTGAGGGAGGATGTAATCAGTCTTCAAAGAAAGAAATAACCTTTATTTTTCATCGTCCTGATACACTGGAAAAGACAAAAAGGTTTTAAAATCCAACAGGGAAAAATTACTTCACATATTAGGAAGAGCTCTTGACAGTGAGGCTAGGGAAGCAATAGGAAAGGTTGTCTGCAGAAGCTGTGCAGTGTCTACCTTTGACAGCCCTCGAGATGAGATTACAGAAACATCTGTAAGCAGCGACAGTGACAGGCAGCCAGGTATGAGAACAGAAGGTGGACTTCCATCCTCAGGAGGCCTGAGAAGCCTCCTTCTGCCAGGGGGATGCATCTCAAATTCCAGGAGATTCAGTGATATTACGGGCAATGACAAGAAGTCACTGGTCCTATCACCTGTTTCAATAGCTAAATGGAAATGCAGCATTGCCTGTGACGAGTTATTTGCTTAGCATTATTGTTCATGGTCCAGTGAGGGTTGGAGAGCATGCCCTTAAGCAGCCATGATGAATACTTTTATTATTTCTAATCCATATTTTATAATGATGTTTCTCATTCTAAGGTGTTGCAAGCAGGAAAGACAAGGCAGACAAAAATATTATAGGTCATATTCATCACACTTCTTTTTTTTCCATGTGCTAGGAGAATAACTTCATACTGTAGTCAAGGGAACATAATATTTTCCATCTGAAGTCAACTCATATTTTTTGGGGCATTGAATCATTGGACAGAGATTCTTATCTCTTTCTACTGACTGGGGGGAACCTGCGATGCTGAGGCTTCTGATTCAAGCTCCTGAGTTATCTAAATTTAGGAAAGATGTATCTGTTGTACCCCAGCACACATAGAAAGTCAGTTGCGACTTGTGCTGGGTCTCATCACATTCCTGATTTAATCAAAATGAGTGTTTTGTTTAACAGACCTTCTTGATTGTTGTAATACAGACAGATTAGGCCAGTCAGTTTAGTAGTATTCTAAAAAGATTTTAAATAGATCTATGAACAGGTTTCTTCATCCATATTTCTTGCTATTTCTGTCAGCACTAAGGCATGGAGACCATCTGGCCTTGGAAACATTTTTTTTTAATTTTTTTTCATGATGCTGATTATTCTGAAGACAATTGTCCAAAAGGAAAGCAAGAGACAGTTGCTATTTTTCTTTGATTTTTCATTGGCTAGAATGTCTGTCTCCTATTGCAAATTGACTTAAATTCCTTCCATCTGCTGCTGAGAAACTAATCTAAATGTAAATTAAAATAAATACATTTCTTAGAAAAAAAGAGGGAGAGAAAAAACCCAAACTTTAAACACTCCGAACCTTAGCATATTTTGTAGTGTCCTAATTATTTTTGTGTCATCTTTCTCTTGCTTCCAAAAATATTTCTAATGATATCACTCGGGTTTCTTGGAACATAAAAAAGGACTCCTGGGTTGCAGTCATTTTGTGAATAATCAGGATGGAATATTTCAGGAACTTCAAAATTCTTTCCAGACTTACAGACAAATGGGGATGAGGCTGTTCAGCAAATTTAAACAATGGCAGTAGATGAAAAAAAGCCAAGCAGAAGACTTGGACTGTTGTTGTTTATTAGAATAAGAAAGAATAAATATTTAGAAGCAGCTAACCTTTTTTTATTACATTTTTTTTTCCTTTCTAATGACTTTTTAAAAATATTCACATGAATACAAAATCTCAGTCTCAGAATAAATCATGCCTAGGCAATGTATTTACTCTGTTCCTGCAGTTGTTAGGAAGGCAATATTATAGACCGGTATTTTGTACATAAAATATCTTTTGTATTACAAAAGTGTATTTCTCTTCCTTTCCTCCTTTCCCTTTCTGAAATGTAGCTAATGCAGTAAGGTTGCCTGAGATTCTGGATCCTATTTTAAACTGTGCAACTCCAGGGTTTCCTGTCCTATTTTATTCTGTGAAATACATGTTCCTTTAAATTTATTCAAAATATATCTTTCAACAAGGAAGAAAAAGCTAATTCAAAAAATTGTTTATAGATTATGCAGTCTTTTAGAACCTGGTTATCAGTTCAGATCCAACCCAGACAGAAAGTGGTCAAAAGCAGATAACTGCTACTAAGTGTTTGGCACCCTCTTGGAAAGAAACTCCAGTTCTGTGTTCCTGGTGGAGACCTGTTTCCACCACACTTCCACAGATTTGGCACAGGCTGGCAACTCCCAGTTTCCACAGAGAGGTCAAAGAGAGAAGCGGACACCAAGGGAGGTTTTCTTTCCCAGGCATGGCTGGTATTTTTATATTAGATTGGAGGTCTCACAGCAAGAGCTCATTCCATCATATCTCCCTATGATCTACTGTAACAGCCTCTGGATAAAAGAAAAGGTTGTTGGAATTTAAAGACAAAAGAAAGCAGCTGGTATCTCAACCCCAGCATTGCACAGGTCAAGTCATTGCTTCCTACATCTCTTATTTTGCCTATCTATATCGAGCACAGTAACACATACTTTCTGTAGCTTGCCTGTCAGTGTTATCTCTTGATATAGTGAGAATCAGAGATAGAAACTCCTTTCTGTTTGCAGCTTGTTCCAACAGCTAACAATTTCAGCTGTCATAAGAATCATCTTTCGTTTTTTGCGTCTTTTTCTTTCTGACCCTCGGCTTTGAGCTCTGTGCTGTTTTATACATCCCTGGTTAATTATATTTGGTCACCAGTAAATTAAAGTCTGTATTTCCAGTATCTTTAAGAAATCTAAATTAACCCACAAAATAATTTTTTTTTTGCCTTCATCTTAATTCTACAAAGGACTGAAAAACAAAATGCTAAAGAGCTAGTTCTTTCAGCTTGACTAATAAAGGCTACTCAGGTTCTCTGTTTTTAGTTTTAAAATGACTGTTTGAACCACCTTCATTTCAGACAGTGAACTCTAAATGAGCATTCACACATCTTGGTTCTTACCTCAGCTGGAAGTAAGCATGTCATTAAATTTACAAAGTAAATTTTAAATAAAAGCAGCATAAACAACAAAATGTTTGAAGATGGCGTAATAGCATATCAAAACAACCCTAACCAACAAAATGGCCAAAAAAAGCCCCAAAACTCAAAAAGCAGAAGTAATCAACCAACGAACCCCTTCACAATCCATAGAAAACCAGTTCTCAGCTCACTCATTTATATGTTCATATTTTTGTGTGAGATGTCTCAGAAAAGTAGTAGTGCATCCACACAGTTTTATCACAAATGTTCACGAACCCATGGGTGCTGTGCCTTCCTGCAGCACCAGCTGGAATCCAGGCAGGATATTCAAGGACATCCCTGGAGCTTCCAGATATCTCTGTGCAGGGACAAACTCACCAAATGTTGAGTCCCAAAGAAAACCCGTATTTTGTCATCATATCTGAAGCATAACTGAGTTATGCTGCCACATTTCTTGCTCTGTGTTTGCTCAGATTCCACAGCCCAGTAAATACAGTAATGCCAATGCTAATGAGAACCCATGGGGTTTATAGTAACAACATTTTGATAACAGGTTAAGGTTTGTATTAACAGAACAACATAAATCCTCAGGACCTGTCAGACTTTGCCTGGACTTCTCTTGGCTGGCCTTGAGCTTATCTGAACGTGTTCATTAGCTGCAGCAGTAATTTGCCACAATGGCTGTTCTAACCAATTATTAGCTTTATCTTAAACCCATGCAATTGTATAGTTTAGCACCTAAAGAATTTTCACCACATAAGGCAACAGTCTAACGAACAAAAGGACAGCTTCAAGCAAGTAAGAAGAACAAGGAGAGTAAAACATTATTTCAAAACACATAAAACTAACCCCTAAGTTAGTTATATACCCAAGACTAAGAAGGAAGAAACACCAACTGTTTTTATCCCACATAAATCTCCTGAGGTGCAATGGCTGCAACTGAGTTATTCCCTTTCTACCCCACTCTCCAGAACACTCTCCTAAATTAGAACATCCCAGGGAAACTGGAGTTTTTTTCTCCATTTAGATGATTCAACCTGCTTCCAACGCAGACTGGACAAGAGCAAGTAGGCAGTGTGCCACTGTTCTTCTGCCTTTCAGCACAACAGAGGAAAGAGTAACACTCATTACAGCATGGATAAAAAAAAGCAACAGCTGTGTCACGCCTCAAAGGGTGTTACCAAGACCTTATGTTATTTATTATCTCCATGAATTATTATGAAGTAGGCATAAAATACAAATATAACGTTGCTAATCATAAAATGCAGGAGAAAAAAAAAGCACAATAAATTAGAGTAAGGTTGGTGTATCGTTCAACTTATAGATTGTCAGTGAGTAAAAAGCCTCTGTTCAACAAGGCCCTATGGAAACTAAGAATCTAGAAAGAAGTAGTGTAGTCTGTAGCCACTCAGCGAGGATCCAGATCTAGGAATCCAAAGAGAGTAAGACATCAGTGGTAGGTGTTTAACAGGATGGGAGAAAAATTGGGAGGATACAGGAAAAAATATTCAGAAAATGCAGAAAATTGCAGTGAGGTGCTTTAAGTTTGGTAGGTGACTTAATTAAAGACAAGGTTGTCCATTCAAAGAAGAAAACAGTGTGTTAAGAGATATATAGCAAGGAAAGATATACAAAGCATTAGTCATACCCAGGATACAAAGCTCAGTTCAAGAGAGGCAAAGTGAATATGTGTCCTGTGAGATGCAGGAAATAAAATTAAGCCTAGGAATAATATAAACTGGTTTCATAAATTTTTTCTAGACGTAGATGGTTTACATTAGCTCTCTAGGCTCCTGCAATAGCTGTGAAAGGGTCAGATATCTCCTACATGTGAATTATCAAACAAGGCCAGACCTGTCATAGAACGGAGACAACCGTCCCCTGCACACCCTTCTTCCAACAGGGAAGAGGGGAAGCAAGTGACCAGCTTAGGTTATACACTTATTTTAGAGGACTAACAGGCACAAGGGAGAAAACCTATCCCAAAAAGGTACCTTTTCTTTTTAATCTTTAGATCATGCAATATGAGTATTACTGATGTACCTGTGAAAGCTTTTAATGGACCTTTTAAATGCATCTTTTTCTTCAGGTTTTGGTTTAGTGAAACAACAATGGTCTGGAAGTCCTCATTCTCCTAAGTATGGACAGCTCACTGAAGAGAGAAACAGCAGATAACAGCAGCATACCTGGTTCTTAAAACTGCAGGGATTTTGTAACCTTCAGAAAATTTGTATGATCATTCAAAGCATAAAGGTCAGACTAACAGTCACAGAGGAATAGAAGATCTATATGTGTGATCTTTATTGTCCATTCCAATTACTGTTGAGGTATGAGGATAAGTGTTTAATTTTGTCATTCCCTTATCACAGAGAAAGGAGAGGAGTTTGATTCTTACAAAAAAAATTAAAAAAAAAACAAAAACAAAAACCAAACCAAACCAACCAACCAACCAAACAAAAAAACAACAACCCAAAACTTTCACACCAAGAGTTGTTCCTCAATTAGGCCAGAATCCTTTACTCAGTTTCCAGGTAAATAGGGTAGATTGACATCCAGGATGAACTACCGTAAACACAACCCCACACATTTAAATGCAAGAAGTTAGTATTATTGAGTGATGGTGTTCCTAAGTAAATGAAACATCTGAAATTTGGAGTAAAGGTGGGCAAGAATAAGAAACATTATGACACAATATTTTTATTTTTTTTAAGTAAGGGCAAAGCAGGATTATATTTAGATTACTTATTTTAGTCTACTTATTTGTAAATAGCACTGTATGGAAGGCAATTTTACTTCAACCCACTTACTGAAATAGGAAATTCATAAACTGAACAGAAAAGCATCTAGTTCTTTGTATATCTTAACATTTAGGATAGTAATCTAGAAAATAAGGAATATGAACTGGGAGTTCAGATTAGCCTTTCTTTCTTGGAAAGGACATTTTATTTACAAGGAAATTGTCAAAAAAAAAAAGAGTAGTTAATATAAGCAGGATGTGATTAAA
>VZRE01005454.1:0-15837 GCA_013396775.1 Cephalopterus ornatus | reverse complement strand
TCTTCTCAAATCTATCACATTTACAATTTGGCTTATCATTTTCTGTGGAAAACTGGAGAAATAATTGCTTATTAGTAGATAACAGACATATATTATTTTTTCCCCAGGAACTGAGATAAAATCACCAGGGGTAAGGAAACTGAAAGACAGTCTAACTGGTGGAATTAAGGGGAATGTTTCACAATTATACCATATCTCTTCACAGTAGAGGAGAAAGGCCTGAAGTCTTTTGCCATAATTTTCCTTGCTGGGTCTTCTGGGAAGCAAACTCAGGTGTGAAAGCTACTGTGGTCTGCGGTATGCTCACGGAGGGCCTGGCATATGTGAGAGGCACCTTTGTCTCCTTTCACAGAGAGTTATTCCAATTATTGAAAGCAATTTTGTGCAGGTATTTCTTACAAGGCTCCTTTGCTATCTTTTCATCATTGGGCTTAAAATCTGTCACCCTGAAATACTGATATTTCCTAAGGAGTAGGGTTAAAACTAGAGCTGAGTTTGTCTGGAATGCAATTAAGACCTCAGAGCTGCAATGGTAACCTGATCTGACAACACCAGGAAAAGGCAGCACTGGCTTTGGAACAAGTAACTACCCACAGTCTGCCTCCTGTTTCTTGTTGAAAGCCAGCAGCATCTGGAAGAATGCTGCATGAGAGCAATTGGATATAATAACAAAGGTGTGCAAAGTCATACAAATCCGAGGACAACTTTCAGTCATGACCATCCCTCCAAAGCAAGGGGAAGGATGAGAAATGTTTTATTCTTTCTGGAGGAAATAATAATAAAAAAGGTAACACAAAACAATAAAAAAAGGTTCTGACTTTCCAAATATAGCTATGTGTGTGTCTTTTTATTTTTTTCAATAAAAAAACTGCACTCCCCTGACGACAGACCTGCTGAATATTTCTTTCCTTTAGCAAAATGCAGATGACCATTTCATGTTCATGCAAACAAATTCCCTATAGGATGAGTGTATGATTTGTATCATTACTAATTTTGCGCTTGGACTTAGAATTGCTGTTTCAAAAGACCTCACCTAATTTTGGTGAGCATGTGCTTATCTGCTAATCAACTGCAAATCCCGCAACTTTCTTCCCATTATTTGCAAGACAGAGCAGTTATAAAAATTAAAATAAAATCTATTAACAGCTTGTTACTGCAGAGGGAAATAACATTGCATCCAAGCTTACTTACATCTGCAACCATTGATTCTGAAGTAGTGACTGACAGCACCCAGCTGACTAAGTAGGTTATAACAGGCTGGAACAGCCAGTAGAGTGCAGAGGAGAAAATACTGGCCTCTAAACTTATCTTCAGCCAAAAGAAAGGCAGGAGAAAAGGAATGAAAAAAAGAAAGATGGAAGAACACTCTGCAAACAGTCACTGTCCCTGTTCTCTTGTGTGGTAGCAGCAGCAGTAGCAGCTTGTAATTGCCAGCTTTCTTTAATTCATAGTTATATCTTGAGGGGACAAGAAAGAAAATTCTTTGTAACAGATAGTAATAATAGTATTATTCATCTAATCATTCACAAGCCCATTTGAAATCTATGCCTTCGTGTATCCACAGCGTATCACATACCCAGACAGGCAGAAGCAGCTACAGCAGCGTACAGGGACATAATCCAAATGAACACCACTACACTACACAATAGCACAATGTGCAGCTGAATGTGCTCTGCCCGACTGGACACAGGACTGGAGTACATTCAAATGCAAATAACATACATTTTCTACAAGAACTTTTCCCTTCTGAGGCTTTGTTTCTTCCTTTTAGGTCACTCCTTTCCCCATCTCTCTGCAACAGCTATGAAATGCTTTTTCTCCCACCCAAACCCCAGTTTTACTGTCATACAGACAAATTATATTTCTCCTTCATGTCTAAGCACTCAGCGTAAATGCAAATATATAGTATCATGAGGTAAAAACACACTTCAGGACACCTAAAATGTCATTTCAAAATCAAATTCCTGACGACTCTCAGGCACTGATTTCTATTATTGCACTGCTGCATTATGGTGATTATAATTTCACTATAGGTCAGGCTGCAGGAGACACACACAAGGAGAGAAGAAGTTCATAAAGCACAATTCCTCAAAAAATGCTATCAAGTCACAGTGAGGTGAAAATGTTCTACAATTTGTCCCAGTGCAGATCAGGATATTGTGTGAAATCTATAAAATGTTCAGGGGCAGCTAATGATATTTTTATTTTACTTAAAAACTGAAGACACTCGATAGACCAGTGAATTCTACTTTGTTGGACTTAGGTTCCCAGATGGACACATATTGTATTCAACAAAGTTGTGGCTGAGGCCAGGCTTTGCTTACAATTTGCATGATTCACAGGTTTTAAAGGCAGTGGGAACAATGGGATCATTAAAACTGACTTCCTGAATACCACAGGTCCTTTTCTCCAATGGAACATCTCCACATCATTCTCGCTAAAAGATCTTCCAACACATGTGCAAACATTCCCCCTCTCTTTTAAGACTCGCTCAAAACGTAGCTACTTAGAGAGATGCTTAATCTTGCAGAGAGGCATCCAAGCTTGATTTAAAGGCATCGAGGCAAAAAAGAATCCACTTTTTTCCTTAGCAGTTTGTTCCAGTGGTTAATCACCCATGCTGTTAAAAAATATTGTTCTTTATTTCTAATTTGTCTGGCTTGAGCTTCAGACACCGTCTCTTGTTATGCCTTGCTCTGCTAGATTAAAGAGCTTTTTAGCAGTTAGTGTTTTCTCCCTGTGAAGGTACTTAGACACTCTAATCAAATCACCTCTCAATCTTCTTCTTGATAAGGTAAATAGGTAAAGCTCTTTAAGTGTTTCACTATAAGGCATTTTCCATGGCTCCTAAATAATTTTTGTAGTTCTTTTCTGCATCTTCTCTGATTTTTCATCATTGATTTTGAAAGATGAACATTAAGAGTATTAAAAAAAATAAAAGAAATTCTAAATCTGTTTTATCTTTGTCATATATGAATGTTAAACCAGTCCCTATTCCTACTCATCTGTTTAGACAGCCAGGGATTGCATTAGGTTTTTCGCATTATAGCCACAGTTGGGAGAATTTGCATCGGCTTGTTTGCGCGCTGTAGCTCCCAAAAGCAGAGCTACTCCTTCTCACAGCACAGTGCAGTCCTCTGTTTCTTGGTTGTGCCCTTCATTTGTTTGACTGACATTTATTCTTTTTACATCACACAGAAAGAAAGCAGATATTTTCATGCACACTTAGAAATCCTATTGGAGGAATGCTGCTTGAGTGGCACTCTCTTCAGTAAATAATCACTCCTCAGTTAAAAATCAAAGCTTTAACAAAACAGAAAAAAAATGAAGTTGGTGTAAACCAACTGCATTCAATGAACGAGAATGTGTGAAATAACATCACAATAATGAAGAGCAGAAGAATGGTGACCAAATTCAAGTCAATTTTTTCCTTACTGTTTAGTGACATGTAGAGTGAGACTTATTTACCCGTATTAAGGCAATTTAAGGAAATTTCTAGTCTACAGCAGTCATCATACCACCCTCTAAATTAATGGTAAGACACAAACCTCCACCTAGAAAAGTCAACCTGCTACCTTAAACAATGTTTTAGGATGGAATGAATGACCCTCTAAAGGTGCTTACCTTTTTCTATTTGCAACAAAATTGTTTTATGTGATTACCTTACATTAATCATCTAATTTTTGGATGACTAAATTTAGGTGAGGTGAATCCCTTTCTTATTGCCTTGTTTAATGTTTCTGTGAACTGTTAAAACTACTATTTATCAGTAGAGAGATGGTTTCTAAGTAGTAATGGGTGACATGAAGCATGAAATGCGTTTAAAGTGTTCTGACAATTGAAAGGAACAATATCACTCTGTGAATTCAGAAGTAGTTTGTGTTTTTAAGGCCGCAGAAAAGGCAGTTGCATTTAATTCCAGAACTGGATATCTCATTACATTATCAAAGGTTCAGTTGCCTGAAATACTATAAAATCAGTGTTCATCATACCTGTAGAGGAATGTAAGGTATTCACTATAGGTCCTTCTTACAAATTAAGGAATTCTAAGGGATGGTGAGATGGTTAACTTATAGATGATAAAATAAATAGTGAAGTAGTTAGCCAGAAGTTATGTTTACATTCAGGGAAAGAAAATACGTACAAAAGAAACAAGATAGGTCAAAATTACTAAATTAACTGTTATGTAAACTGATCCATAAATGGAGTTATAAGAGACATTTTAGGGGAAAATGGAGACTAATTCCAATTACTACATTGACTAGTATGTCATGGCTTGGCTAAGAGGAAATTTGTGCAAATGAATTGTCCTATGATTCCTATGAATATTTTCAATCCTAGGTGAGATAAGGAGAAATAGCTGAAATGTTATGAACAGCTTGCAGAGCACTTTTTCAAATGCCTGAAGGAAGTCAATATTTCACTTCTAAAAATTGTGATTGGCTCTCAGATTAATTTAGGTCTTTTGTATTTTTATTAGCTTCAAATCCATACCTTTGATTAGTTGTCAATCACAACTTGCTTTGCTTTCCTGACCTCTAAACTCTTTTTATGGTGTATCACAACAATATACGTAAATTTTCTGGAAGTTCTAATGATTTGAAAAAATAAACGAACAAAAGTCTCACAGCCTTTTTGTTGAAAAAATTGAGATGGACAAATTGAAACTATCAGCAACAGGCAGCTGTTCACTGAAATAAGAGTGTAGTTATTCCATCGAGAAATGGAAGTACATTGTTCATAATTCAGTAACTACATAGACAGTGTACCCAATATATTTATTGTATGAGTAAATAGAAAATAATTTATCTTTGAATAATAACAAACGTACCTAATACTAGTGATGGAGTTGTTTTGTACACAGGAGTAGTATTCATTACATTTTGTTTTAAGCACATAAAATAGTTTGATGTCTAATCTAAATCAATTTTCTAGACTATGAACAACTAATAAGAGGAATTTTTCCCATTTCTTGATACTTTTAGAACCAATACCGTAACATGATCTCAATTTAGTTTATTGTTACTTTACACCACTCCCAAAGTCAGGAAAATTAATATGATATTTATGTGTATAGCACATTATATATCTCTATGTATCTATGTATGTATAGAATCATATCACGAGACCACCATAACACAGAGTACTGTAATATATAGGGGTCGTAATAGAAAATATTTCCAGTTTTGAAATAGAGCTGAAGTGTAACTTCTCTGTTACCACTACAGATGCTGTGCTAAACAAAGTATTTTCCATTCTGAAATATAGTATTGTTTTTTCATTATCACTATTTTCATTTTAGATTTTGAAACACATTGAAAAAAACAAATTAGGCTTTCATACATTTTCATACTGCTCCTGTTTTGATTTGTTTTTTGTGGGTTTTGTTTTTTTCTTTTTAATGTTGATTCCCTTACTCCTGTCCCTGAACAAAACTTCCCCTTATGCAAGTTTATCTTATTCTTTCAGAGCTTTTTTGAGACACATACAGTCTTTACAGGCAGCATGGGCTAAACCCGAATAAACAAACAAAAAAGAGAGAGGTAGTTCAAAGTGGTTATATTCTGGCTCCTTCAAAATATTCCAAATATTTTAATGGAAATAAAAAGAGGCATCAATTGCAATTCTTCATAAATTAGTAGCTATCTCTCCCAAACATTTTTACTCAGACCCTGTGTTTGTTCTTTGTCTTCCATCACAACATCATGCACATTAAATGAAGAAGTTCAATATTGGCTGGGCCTTCTGAATCACTGACATCTCCATTCAGTGCCACTTACTATTACTCATGCTTTATGGATGTTCAGTCAGTTTTCAGTACATGAAGCTGAGTTCATATCTGAGCCAATTTGAACTAATTTTTTGAGACACTGTATCAAATGATTTACTAAAATCCAAATATATTATGCTAAATGCATTCCTTTCAGCCACTAATTTTGTAATTCTGTCATAAACAAGCAATCAAGTTCATCTGACAAGATTTGTTCTCCTAAAGCCCTGCTGCTTATTTATAACTGTCCACAAATACATGAGAGACGCATGCACCAAAACTGGAATGAGGCTGGATCTTGAAAGATATGGAATGCTGAAGCTCAATAAAAATAAAATGGGTGGTGAAGCAATACACTGGTTACCTGAACAGTGCTCTGAAACAGACACTACAGAGGTTGGTAGTCTTGCTTGTTACTAAAAGAATTTAGATTTTAGTCAACTTTGATATTTACCATTCTCCAGTCATTGAGAAGTTCACTTGATCACTCCAGTCCTTAAGAGATGATACAGAGGTTCTTGTGAGGACATCAACTATCTTAGCAGCTTTAGATGTTACAGGTTTGGCCTCATCTTGCTATGTGGGTCAAGTTCCCTCTCTTTCAAGTTACTGCAGCACACAAATTAATTTGTATCATATCCCTAAATATTTACCTGGGTGAATGTGGAAGGAGGATAATCTGACTTATTATTATAGTGTATATCCCTATCTGGGGCAAAATTAGTACTTCAGAATTTACATTATGTAACATAATCCTAATATATAATTTACATAATGTAACATTATCCTAATAGGAAATTATTATAATCTTTTACTGTATCATATATATGTGTCATGATCTTAAGGCAGTCTAGACTTCCACAGGGTGTGAGAAGTGGTTTGAAAATGCTTTGGCTTAGCCATATTTTTTTTTTCTTACCACTCTTTATGCCCCACCTTGCTGTTCTTTCTCTCTCTCTCTCTCTTTCATATTAGATTGTAAATTCTTTGCAACAGGGGCTGTTCATTGCATTTGTTCTATAATGTGCATGTCGTGCCTGAGAGATACTGATTGTTCTGGTATACATGAGTGCTGGCAACAAGCTCTGCTTCCGTTAGATGTACCTGAATTGAACTGTCAAATGGTAAATAGTGTCTGTGGCAAGTGCACTAACTGTGAGTGGCAAAGAAGCCCTGGAGATTGATGAATAATAAATATCAGCTCCCCTTTCTTTGTTAGCAGTATGTCCTTGTTCACCTGTGCTCGTGCTTGGCAGATGGTAGGTGAATTCCACAATGCTGGCATGGGAGTGGAGGGGATGTCTTCACATGAGGAGTCTTAGTGTTAGCTTAGTTTTTATGTCAGTGCACCCTCAAAAGAATCAAGGCTCGGTCTTCTTTTTTACCTTTGCCAAGTTTTTGCATTGACAGAGAAAAATAAAATGATGACTGATCAGAGCACTGGATCATTTCGCTGTAGATTCTACACTGCTAAATCCAGACATTACTGAAATTTGTTTAAAAATAAAAAAAGTGGGAATTATTACTGATATTGGTAAAGCATAAATTATTTTCTCTTTCACTTCTTTCCATGAATTCCATTGACTCTTTCACAAAGCTGCTGATGAGATTCTATCAACGGATATATTTCGAGTTTATTATCTGTATATGTGTTTATGTTTAGTAATAATCAATAGGGAAGACACCCTATCCAAAAAGTCCATTACCAGTGAGTGATTCAGATTGGTTTTAGTCTACTTAAGTTTGATTAAATTATCTGTAGTAAACTGAAATGTAACTTGTTGAATGAAATAAAGAGAACTGTTGCTCCTTGTAAAATTCTGATATGCAGATGGTGGTCACTGTGTTTGGGATTTACAAAAATTTTATGCATGACCATATAAAATTTACTTAATCACCAAAGTTTTCCACTCATCCAAGTGTAGTGATTATTTGATGATTTAACTAGTACCACCATCATCTGATTTTCTGAGTCTGTGAGTCACTCTCATTTATTTTATTTATCTGTTCTTTCATTGGCAATGAACCATGATGCTGTAATGGAATTAACGAAAAAGAAATTGAACATTGTGATTGAAAAGTGGTCTCCAACTTTGCTTGAATACTTGTATTCGCTATCTGTTGGAGGCCATTATTCAGTCACAACATTCAATATCAATTACATTATGGGGTAAATTCTCATTTTCTTTTCCAGTAACTTACAAAAGTTTGTGCTTAAGTTGTTTGAACCACAGACAGGCATGTGAAAATCAAGGGCCAATGAATTGAGCAGAGTCAGAATTTTGGCCACAGCTCTGGGATAAGACAATTACTTATAGGATTTTAGGCCTTGACACTCAATATTGATCATAGTAGAATTCTACTATAACTCAAAATATCAGCCTCTCTCCTTTATCAGATCTAAAAGTCCTCAATTTTATGATATATGTGGTTGTAAGAAACAGTTCTGGGTTTCCGCCTCTTTTCCTCCTGTTACACTTACCCTCTTCCCCAGTGTCTCAAGGTCAATGTTTTCATCTGCTGAGGATGGTGGTGATGGCAGCAGGTGAGTCTTCATTATCCTGAGTCCTTAGCTGGGACAAATATCATTCTGATCTTCATAGTTTCTTCTTCCTCTAGGATCTATATGGAACCATTTTTTCATATTTCTAAACGTATTTTCCCACCATGCTTTTTTATAAGTATTCTATATTGCCATGTTACACCCAGAAGTACTATATTTTTTTCCTTTTATGTAAATTACATATTATATCATTGTTCTCTTTGTTGCCACTTAAATTGGTTTTTCCCATCTTCAGGTCTATTTGTCATTAACTGACAAAAATGAGTTGTTAACATCCATATGGTCTCCAATGGCAGCATGTGTCCTATCCTTTATCAACTTGTGTCCTCGCTACTCAAGTCCTCTGCTATGTTATCAAGCCCATATTTCTCTACACTGTGTCATTGTGTAAGTCACAAATTCCTTATTCTACATTGATAAAGTAATTACTGTTTCTATCTAGATATAATGTGATTGTACCACACAAGAATAAACAAAAACAAAGCAAATCTACCACATACACTCGGTCAAATAAAGCAAAATGCATTTACAGCTAAACCAAGTAAAGCAGATCTGCAGGCAGGCGAAGAAAAGATCAAATAGTGGAGGTCTTGCTAACTAGACTTCAGGCCTTCCAAACTTATGGCAAACTGTATGGCCTGCCAACACAATATTACCGCACCAAAAATAGACTTCATGCTGCATGGAAAGTAGGCTTGTAATTTCAAGTAGTTGTGTAGACTTACTCAGCCACTAATGTAGAGGATTAGGAAAATCATGGATGGAGTTCATCCAGTTCTAAAGTAATGTGTTAATAACTAAGAAGCTGAGGTGGACCAGGATGTGGAACTTTCCATTTGTTTACATTGACCATAGCAGGAATTTATATTTCTCTCTTAGATAATTAGGCACTGGATGCAACTTGTCTGGATGTCAATAAGATAAGGAAGCTCATATCCAAATTTTAGGCAAGTAAGTTGACAGGACAAGATTTTGAGAAACATTAACATCCTACTTTATTGCCTCCATTTGTTTCTAGATTTGACAGACTACTTCTATACTAAATAAGACTTTCCTTCTTGAGACGTATTTTGTGATGGTGTCTGTCACAGGTACTGTATCTGAGGAATAAATAATAGAAGTAATGTCAGTATCTAATGGCATTAGAAAGCTTTTAACAAGCTGATTTTTTCCATTGCATCTTCTACTCATTGTTTCCTTTTTTATATTTTGATTTTTTTACTTATATAAATAATAAGGTCTCCTGGGAAAAATTCTATATTTATTTCCCTGACATTATATTATCAGATCCTTTTTCTGGTTTAGGACCCTCAATGCTACTATAATCAAGGTAACTATTATTATCATGTAATCATGATTTCTAAAATTGCTCCATTTTCAAGTTTTTCACAAAAATGATGGCTGAAATGACTCCACTCCCGTTGCTATTTTATTGTGTTTCAGACACTTCTGCTGAGACTTTCAGATCACAGAATCAAACTACAGTTCATATTCTCAGTGTTCTACCAGACGTACGCTGGTGACTACCAAAGCTGATCACGTGACTTAAAAAATTAATTTACAAAAAGAAATTCACAACATTCTTTTTAGAGAATGATGTAGGATTTCTAAAGAGAAAAAGAGAATCAGACCTCTGTTTTATGTTTCAGATGGATACATGATTTGTTACCATAATTCTGTTTTACCCCAGATGTTGTGTTTTCCAGAAAAGAAGTATGTTAGGTTCTTACTTGAGTTTTATCATGGACTGCCTCTGTAAAAATATGTAAATGGGATTTTTTTTTAATAGAGTTTACCGGGGCAGGGGGAACAAACAAAAAACCTAATTCCCTTTGAAGAGGACCAAGAGGACCATTTGTGAAAACAGCCAAACTATTTCTTTGGCCCATCTTGGGTATATGACTAAATTTCACTCTTAAAGATTCTCAAGACACAACAAATAACAGCTAACAAATGCATCCCATTTACACTAGTAAATGAACAGATCATTCATCTCTGGGAGCTTGTGCATATGGACTATTTAAATTGTCTTCACTTGATATTATAAGAAATACCATTCTTAATTCATTTGGCATTTCATTATTTTAGTTCTCCTAAATAAATGAATTCTGAAAGGTTACAGTAGAGATTCCTATCAAACATCTTATCTGGCAATGAAGAGAGAATGAAGAAGAAAAAGCTGCCAATGTACATTGCAAACTCTAATCTAAATATGTCATTTAGATTGTGAACAAGTTATTAATGTTGTCCTTAAAAGTGACCTTGTGCTGAAGACATGTAGAAGGTTGCATTGCTGTCTTTATCTGAGCTGGCCTCCAAGCTTACTCACTCTCCACCTACTTATGGAGAAATCTATTATATTTAAATCCATCTATGATAATAAAATGCTTTCAAACAGCTTTGGTAGAAGGGCTTGAAAACACAGAAAATGCTTTTTTTGGAATAGTTTATAAAAAATGTGCACACAGGAGGATCTGGTGATAATTCATGTGAAGAGAGAGGGTTGTGGAATCATTAATCTCAGGGGTTCTAAGTGTAACCAGAACCCCAATTTCTGTCTGACTGGGATTCATAAAGTATGGGGTTGCCTTTTCTTTGTTTTGCTGGCAACTAAAAATTCATCTTTTAGCGCTTCAATTTCCCTCCTGTGGAACAGCAGATGATATTGCATTCCCTCACACAACAGAGCCTACGAGTTTGATTATACTTATGTATATGAGATCCTTCTATTTGCAACTGGTAGGAATAGTAACGTATTTAGAAGTGAGGTATTTTTAGGAATTGAAGTAAACACATTGCCAAGAGGCAGGACATGCTGATAGGTGAGTTTTGGTGTACTGTGTGAAGAAATGAGATGCCTCTGCCTTTCACTGGTGAGGATTCCTTTACACTGACCATTTGCAAGACCATCATAACTCAATTGGATAAACTATTAGATTATCCCATGATTTGTAGAATTCATGAGCCTCCGTTTCACTATGAACTTGTGCAAATGATTAGTAGAAATGCAGCAGTTCACATCATACCTAGGAACATGGTTGAATTAGCAGGGAAAAACACATTTCTGGAAGAAAGCTTATTTAGTCTCTCTTCTCATTTTCATTTATTTGCTCTTTCTTTCTGTTATGAAGCATTTTTTCCCTGACATCCTGACAGCCAGGGCCAAAGCTTTCGGAATCAAATATGAACTCATTTTGAAATACCAGCAGCGTTTGAATTTTAAATTAACCTATTTACAATGAAACTATGCCTGCTGATTGCCATCATCTTCAGGAAAATTAACAGTAACGATCATTGGTGTCATAATGCAATTTCCCCACAAAAATCACATAGGCTTCATTACTGTTTACATAAATTGTCATAAATACCAATTATAGCTGAACATAAAATGTAATGCTCTTTTTTTTAATCATAATCACACAATTGTTCTTCTAATTCATATGCGGGGGGAATAGGATTTTGATTCAACCTTTGTTGTGAAGGAAATGTTTTTCTGGTAGTTAGTTTTGCTGTAAGTGCTTGTTGGCTTATTTTCAAACCCTCTTTCTCCCTTTCTCTCTCTTTTGCTCTCTCCATTTGGATCGTTTAGTCCTTGTCCCCGTTTACTTTGCCCTCTAATACACCAAAAGGGACATGTGGATGTGCTAATAACAGGTGAGGGAGATGCACAACTCATGTCCTCTAGACATCGGACATCAGGCTACAGAGGAATAACTATTTCCGGTAGGAATTTATAACATCATTTTGTGCAATTACATAGAAGACCCCATAAAGGAATAATGTAATAATAAACCTGTTAAAAGCACAAATTTATTGCACCAATTTCTGTTTCTATCATAAGTCAGCAGAACAAAGAGCTGATAAAGGGAATGACATGTTAAATTACTAAATTAAAAACAAAACAAAACAAAACAAAAAACAAACAAACAAAAAAAAACAAAAAAGGCCAGAAGAAAAGGTCTGGCTTTATTTTAATCACATTATTTGCTACATATATTTTTTGAGTAACTACATTTTAACTGTCGGCCACATGCTACATAAGCAGTGCAAAGTAAGCGCTGTGTAATCACAAGATAATTATCTTGTTATTTCTGTCTTCCAGCTTAAGCAGCAAGTGCGGACTGCAGTCCTGGTTGGAGCTTGGGGCCTGCTGCTGACCACTGAAACCCCTCCCCTGACACTGTGTGTGTGAGCATATTCACACATATGCATACAAGAATGTACACATACTCTTCTGTGTATGCATGCGGACAGTTAACGACAAAATGGTAATTATGTTATGAATTGAAGTTACTCACTTGAGGAATTCAGTTTCTGGAGAGAACAGCTCTTTCCTCTGTTTTTCATGGTGTACTCAGACCTCTACTGATGCTGTGGCTCAAGTTGCATCCCCTTATTATGTAGCTAGGTGGGATTAAGAGCAGTTTCCAGTGAAGAGGAAGAAAAAAAATTACTGAATATCATACAAGATAGTCTGGTACTTAGATAACCTTTGCTAGAGAGAAAGCAAATCAGGTGTTGAAAAAAATGAATTTTTTGATTTTAGTTCAGGCTTTAGAGCAGACAGATCTGTTCAGAAAAACTAGAAAATCTGCCTTGGAGGTTTTGTTAGTCTGGGTAGCAGTCCAGAATTTTCTCCCTGAGCTTGACATATTCAATATATTTGCTCCCTTATCCACTTTTCACTTCCTAGATCCATGCCAAGAACATCTGTAATGTCTGCACAGAACAGTTCGGTTTTTTTCTTTTTTTCTAAACAGCCTGAAGCAGCCACGTTGTTAATCTTACTCAGTTTTTCTGCTGTGGTATAAATTCTTAGGATAATCTTGATCCGTGTTCTTCAGGGGAGTTCGATGAAAAGCACTCAAGCATGTATTCCCAAATTATGGACCATCCATTGTCAGAGGGAGCAGATTCATCTGCAGTTCTATTTGCCAATATAAAATAGAAACATTATTTTTCTTTTGACATAATTAACGGTCCCTCTATAATATGGATAAAATATTTCTTGCAGAGATTCCACTCTCCTTTTTTCTTCCTCCTTTGTTTCTGACTGTTTTATTCGGTAGCACTGAACTGAATTTGTAGATTTCAAATAAAGTAGGTTATGAGTTGCAAATTTACTGGCTGTAGACATTTAAACAGAGGAAGAATACCAGAGTGTTGTAAAATTTGTGATATTTTGAAAAGACTATAAAATATTTGCTATGTCTCCTGAAATAAAATAAGTCTGATCCTTCTGCATCTAAATCAATGAGAATCTCAACTTTTTTCATGAAAAATTGGATGATTACTGCTGGATATGATGTGAATTTTCACTTAAGACCTCTTTTCGAAAAATCTTCTCCCAAGCCAATGGATGTTAAGAGGTATCTCATTGAATTGTTGGTCATAATCAAAGTATTTGCAAAGATGTTGAAAAGATATATTCAACAGTGCATGTATTTCAGCCTAGCAACTTTCCATAGTAATATTTTTCTGGGCTAATCTTATGACCTGAAACAGTAGGTTAAAGATCCACCTTCTGATACTGCCTGTAAAAAGTGACATTTTGTGTCCATTGGCATCAAAAGAGATACGTATTCAACCATCACCACTGACAGTTTAGGAGAAATAGATATCCACTACAATAAGGAGTGCAGTACAATAATTTCATATTAGGAATTCAAGTTCTCAGACAATGCTTAACATTTCCACTCTTCTACTTCCACTCTTCTTCCACAAAACAATGAAATAAAAAAAGCTAATTTTCTCTCTCAGAAGGAACCTATCATTTTGTCTCATCAACAAAGTGATGTTTTTCATAGACAAAATGAAAGTATGGAAAACAATAGAGTGGCTCCAAAAATCTTTTTTTTTTTTTTTTTTTTAAAAAAAATTAAACAATTAAAAATAAGTCACTGAAGGAGCCATANATTTCTACATAAATGCAGGTTAAACACAGAAATACAGTACAATAAAATCTAATTTTCAATAGATTTGTGAAACCATTCAAGTAATTTTTTTGGATAAAAAATAATTTTCAACAGACTTGTGAAAACATTCAGGTCATTTTTTTGAAAAATCTGGTATTTTTCAATTTTTCTTACATTTAAAACAGACACAGATGGACACACAAAATTCTTCTTGTTAATTTTTCATAAGGTAATTCTGGTATAAGTTACTAGATGGGAAATTCATAAATATTGATTAATCTCATTATTATCAGAGATGTTGTTTGTATAACTAATGGTCATGCTAATGTACCTGTACATTACTAACCATGACTTTGGCTATGACTGCTATTACTCTCTTCCATTTCTTGCCATTATTGTCTCAGAGAGCAATGTATGTTTTTAGGAATAGGGGTTGTCTATGCCTTTCTGTTCATGTGTTTTTAACACAATATTCCTTTAAACTAGATAAGACTCTGCCAAGGGATTAGAGCAGTGCAATCTGTGTTGTGTTTTCTGGTTGTGTAAAATGCCAATATTTCAGTTCTGAGGGTTCAAAAGGAATCTGTCAGACTTCTTGGATGAATAAATATATTCCTACCTCCATAGTATTTAAATTCAACTATTTTTAATGAAATAATTCAATAAAAGAGAAAATTTACTTTTTCATTCTTCCTTTTTATGTGTAAAAATGAATAAGTGAAATCAGCTTTGAATTTTCAGTTCATCAAAATTCACTGGTTGCAGTGTCAACAAATATCTTTGGCATAAATTGTGACAAAGTTACTACTGCTACTACTAAACCCTGAAACAAGATAAAATACAGTAAGAATGCATTAGGGAACTAAAACCATGTGTCTTGAAAAAGTTATCTTTCTGGTTAAGAATAGCATTATCTTCAGGAAGAATCCAAAGACTGAAAATTACAGTGATATACAATTTTCTGTTGATGGTGTCATCATGGTGTCTGCAATAGATTAGAAAAGTCACATAGTATGCCTATAGTTTCTGATTTGAATTCAGTAATATATAAAGAATGACGAATAATGAACACATACACACAAAAAGAATAACAAATAATAAATTACATGCACACATGGGAATTTCAAGGTTAATCCAATACAAGCTGAAATAATGAAAAGATGCACTTTTTATTTCAATAGAATTTGCATTAAACCCATGAGTTGTTGTATAAACAACATTAAACATTAATTTCTTTAAATATCTGTGTAATAAAAACTCATAAATCAAAGCAAATAAAATGGAAACAAAAGACGCTTAAACTGCATATTGAAGAGTAACAAAGAGTTTGAGAGTTTGAGGAAATATTTGCTGGGGTTTTTTTCAGTTTCTTTGTGATTTGTTTTTGTTTTTTTTTAATTTTTACTATCATTTAACCATCTGTGTTAATTAATTTTATAAAATCATCTTCAAGAAATGTATCTGTGGTACAGATGAGAATGATTATTACAAACGTGCACTCTTGTTTATTGGTCTGGAAGTGGTCAAGAAGTTTTTCTTTTCTAAGTTGGGATTTTGCAAGAAGTATTTCAGAGAAAGTCTAAATAAGG
>VZRE01005446.1:12677-35378 GCA_013396775.1 Cephalopterus ornatus | reverse complement strand
TCCGGCCGGAGATTCCCAGGGCGGCGCGCGGGGAGAGCAGGAGCAACAGCGCCTCGGGGGACAGGGGACAGCGCCTCGGGGGCAGGGTGCAGCGCCTTGAGTCGCACGCAAGTTTGTTCTGGGTCAATGCTGTACCTGCTTCCACGACGTGTTCCAGGAAACGCCACTGAGGAACAGCCCCAGCCCTCCCAACAGCACTGGAGGCACGATTGACAGCGATAGCTGGGATCCCCGCTTCAATGACACCCCCTCCTCTGTCTCCCTGCCCACCAAGAACAGAAAAAACTTCAGTCAGCTTAAACGAGCAAAACCGTACGGTTCCCTGTTCCAGCGGGCAAAGGCCAGCAACTTCCTGCCAGAGCGAAAACAAATCGATAAGATCAGGAAGAAGAAAAAGCTGAAAAGGAGGGAAACAGAGGTGTCTGCAGAGGAGGACTATGAGGAGAAGCTGCTGGAGCTGGAGGCAGAGGACTCTTACACAGAGACACCGATGAGCCCCTCATCAGAGGGTGACCCTCAGTCTGTGACCGAGCACTGCTCGGTGTGGGACTCTGACACCCCGTCCAGTGTCTCCTACCCTCCTGTGACAGCTGAGCAGACGGTGGAGATCCAGAGTGTGGGCAAGCGAACGGTCATTCGGCAGGGCAAGCAGGTAGTCTTTCGGGATGAGGACGGCACTGGTGACGATGAGGACATCATGGTGGATTCGGGTAGGTGGCCTGGCTGTCTGAGAGGATCAGCCAGGTGGAAGTGCTGTTGGTGATCTCTTTGGTACTTTACTTGTAGCATGAGTATAATGCTGAGGAGTGCTGCCTGGGCAGAATTTAGGAGCATTTAGGTTTTTGGTGGAAACGGGGGGGGTTGGCTCCTTTTGCAGTAAACTGATTGAAAAGCTGCAACTTTATGGAAGCAGCCGGTTCTTCACTCCTGCATTTTGGCCTTACATGTACTGCTGAGAGTCTCTTTCCATGCAAGGGAGACCTGGAAAAAGCAGCAAAGTGCCTGTCTTTGAAACCCAGGTGGTTAATTTAGCACAAAAGGAGAGAAAATTCCTAGTGTGAGTGAGAAGGCTCGACCACTAAAAAATGTGGCTTTGCTCTTTGTCTTTGCAGATGATGACTCGTGGGACCTGGTCACTTGCTTCTGCATGAAGCCTTTTGCTGGGCGGCCGATGATCGAGTGTAACGAGTGCCACACCTGGATCCACCTCTCCTGCGCCAAAATCCGCAAGTCGAATGTCCCAGAGATCTACATCTGCCAGAAGTGCCGGGACTCCAAGTTTGACATTCGCCGTTCGAACCGCTCCCGGACGGGCTCACGCAGGCGCTTTCTGGACTAGGGGGGAGGCGTGTGCTGGTGCGCTGCGCGGGCGGGCGAGCCGTGGGTGCTGGCTGGGAGGCTGGGAAGGGCTTCCCCAAACTGCTGCTGCTCGGGCGGGAGAGCTGCCCGGCTGGCCCGCGGTGCAGGGACAAGGAATCGCGAAGCCACGGGCAGCTGGGGCTGGGAGAGGCCAACTGGTCAGAACTGCGGCGAGATACCGACTGTCTCGAGGGACAGATGAAGCTGTCTGAGCTCGGTGGAGTTTTGTCCGGTTACGATGACTGGGTGATGTCTGGGGAATGTACAATACCTTTGCCATGTAGGTTTTCTCATCCCATCGGGAAACTGCAAATCTCTGTGCTAGGAAACTCCTCCTCCAAAGAGGGAGGGGAGGAGGAGTAAGTCTGTGTGAAGAGTCTAAAAAGTAAATGGCCCTGTGTTTTAAATTCAGTGAGATATTACACCTGCCCATTTTTCCGTATAGATCAATCTTAGATATCCTAAGGCTCCGTAGGAGTCAGTGTCAGTGCTACCAGCCTCTGTGTGATCCGCTGCCGCTTCCACAGGCCTGGGAATATGGGAGTTCTGCGATTTGGCATTGTCCAAGTGCAAACGGGACTTGGGGCTCCCTCCTGTGCTAAGGGACAGTGCCCTGGCAGGAAAGAGCAGCCCTTTTCCTGGACAGGCAGCCTGAGGGATCACTGGCGTCGGACTGTTCCCTACAACGTCTCTTCACAGTGATTTTTCATGATTTTATTTGCATGATCGGCTCAAACGTGTGTATGGAGGGAAACTGCTCTGTTTCCTGTCCCTTTGTTAACCTCTACTGGGCTGTTATAAGATGATGACTCTCCCTCTTCTCAGCCCAGAATTCAAACATGGACTTTAAAAGGGGCCAGAGTAAATGCAGAACCTGGCAGGTCTGGCTGGGATTTGATCATTTCTATCCAAGTACAACAGCTGAGTTGATTTGTGTTTTCACTGTTTTTTGAGACTGGACTGTAACCAAAAAGCCAGAATCTTTAACCTACTGGTAGCCATGACACCGCTCAAAGCGAAGGCAGGTGATGCAGCTACAGGGTGAAGTGCAATGAGGATCCATCCAGTGCGGGGTGGACAGGAGAGCACTAAGGCCCCAGCCAGCCTCAGCCCAAGGGAAATCCCTCCAGAACCATGGTGAGGAGTCACGGCTCATACACAAGGCCAGTGAGATGCTGGTGTTGCTTCTTGATGACCAAATGTATCCACATGGGTCACACAAATTGGGTTGATTTTTCAAGGTATTTCCCTGAAGTTATGCCTGAGGAAGTGTATGCTCTGTCCGGGGAGACACTGGCTGGTACCGCAGCTACAGCCAGACCAGCTGTGCCAGCAGGAATGTGTCCCGAGTTCTGCAGCCACAGCGTTGGAGCACTGCCTTGTCTGAGGACTAGCTCACTGGGAGATGTGCCCTGGTGGTGACTGAGGGTCTTGCCAGGACACAGGGTCAGGTGCCCTCCTTCAGTCATGTGTCCTGGAGCTGCCAAAGCCTCAGGCAGCCCAGTGCCACGGGGTCCTGGGGCTCCATGGCATGGGACATGGGGGCACAAGAGGTCTGCAGCCTGTGGCAGGGCAGTGGGGCTACATGACTTGCAACTGTTCTGTCCTGCTTCTTGATAAAAATCCTATTCCGCAAAGCTGCAATAGCTGACTCTGGGTTCAGAAAACCAGCTCCAGCTTCTGTGAAATCTCAAGACCGTGACCATGTTGTGCTGCCTTCAGAAGCTATATGGAACCACCAAGGAGTTTGCCAAAGACTCGCCCCTGACTGCTGCCTGACTGTCCTTTGCAGCCAGAAAAATAACCAAAGCACTCCAATGCTGCCATTTCACTCTGCAACCAGAAAGGCTTAGGAAGGTGCCAGCTGCTACTGTGCAAGGGTTGGACCTGCTCTGAAATTGCTATTTCCGTGTTTACAGCGTGTCTGCAGTTCAACTGGACCTTCATGGAGCGTGTTCCTGAAGCTTTTATGGGAGAAATGGTGCGCTGCCCAGTGAACTGGCTTTTTTTTACAGAGGTTCAACACTAATCAATGTGACTGACTCTTGTTCTGTTCCCTTTTCAGATTTATCGCAGTAGGTGGTGTCTGACAAGTCCAGCACATTACAATATCAGCAGAGAGAAATAAAAAAGTAACATCTCCATTCTTTAAGTTCCTCACTTTCAGCCATGTATAATTACAGTTTAATTCAGAACTTTATTTTTTCATTAAAACTTTTAATGAACCATGTTTTTTTCTTAAATGTGAAATAAGTGAACAATGAGTTTGTTTTATTCCAAACTTGGGAGTCGGCTGTTATGATTTACTGTTGTGCCGGGCAGCAATGAGATCTGATGCTTCAAGTGCTCTTCCCTAAACAATATACCCAGTCAGGCAGGGAGAGGAAGTAAAGGCAGGTATCCCCACTTTTCTCCAGAGCAGCTGCTCCTTGCCAGCCTCTGCTGAGAGAACAGGTCCCTGCAGCCTTGGGAAAAACCCCGGGGGCTGCACTGCATCCGCCTTGTGAGGACTGGCTGCTTGGCCAGACCCAAACCAACCCCTTGTGAACCCTCCATGAGCTGTGCTGAAGGAGAGCTCCCTCCTTCCCTCCCTATTGCCAGAGGACCCCAATCCACCCAAGGGCTGCCTAAGCCTTGGTGCCACTGTGCAGCTCCTGTATGTGCCATGACCCTGCAGGCACTGCTGCTCAGCCAGCTGCCATCAAAGCAGCAGCCTCAACATCTTGGCAAACTGAAAAGGTGGCTCAACCTTTTGGAAATGGCACTAGGTCATACTGGAAGCTAAACTCTCATGGCTTATAGCTTCTATTTTAATTCTGTGGGTAATTTTGAATTATACAGAATGATAAACAGAAGTCCCAGGGAGTTGTGGCTGTAAAATGGCAGGTGCTCACAGCAGGAATATGGTTCCACAGTGGGGCTGTTCTAATAGTCTTGGCAAAACTTGTCACTGACAGAAAACAAGGAAGAAAGTAGTAGGTGGGCTGGAAAGACTGACCCAGCAACTGGCTCCCAGGGATGCTCTCCTGGGAGTATTCTGCCATGTCCTAGTCCCTGCAGGCTGGCTCTTGCCTGACCATACACCTCACACAGTGAAAAGACATGAAAAGGGAACTTCTAGTAGAGATTTCTGCCCAGTCCCTCAAGTCCCACCCAGTAGGGACCAGCAGCAGTAATGAGCTGAATGGGATGGAGGGTGCTGTTATGTTTACAAAACCTGCAACTCTTGCTTTCCAGGAGTTTATTTTCAGGAGTTTCCTACAGATGCAAAGGGAATGGGAGCTGCTTTTCAGCTGAATATAATTTATTGCACATTTTACATTTAATTTTATATCAACAGAACACTGGTCGTAAGTGAAATAAAGCCCTGCACCAGGAGCTGGTCACAAATGAAAGAGTTTTGGTTTTAATAAAAACAAATGAACACCCCTTCACAGTATGAACTTGTTTTTTAGAGAAGGGAGCATCTCTTTCAGACTGGCTCAAACAAGTCTACTTTTGGAAATCTAGTTCTCCTGTTGCAGTGATCTGAGAACCAAAGCTGCCCAGAAGAGGGGCCAGGCCCATGTCAGGAAAGGAGTTATGGCAGGAGTTGTCAAGAGCACTGCCAAGACATGGGTGTTTTCCCCTCTGCTCTCACCAGTGAGCAGCGAAGGCTGGTCTAGACTCACCTGGAGCAGAACTGTGACCAAGGAACAAGGATTCCTTGTCTCTCTATAAAAGCCTTGGTGGTGCTGATGTGCCCAGTGTGTAGCAGATTCTACAAGGTGCCATTTTCAGCTGCTGTGTCACCAGCCCAGGACTGTCCTTCCACTGGAAATCCCTGGCCGGGCTTCTAGGCAATATAAATCCAGTGGATTTATGCCATAACTGCTGCTCTTTGGAAAGGGCAGCTGAATGTTACATTTTCAGCTCTTTATCCATTTGGCCTCTCTCCTCACTTTGGTCTGGTTTACTTACATGAACTATGTTTTTTTTTCCTAGAAATAAATTAGATGGGAAGAGATAGTTGCAGCATCAGAATCAAATGAAATTAATTGCTGTCCTTCTCCTCACTAGCTCTCCTATTTTTCTGAAAACATTGATGATACATGGATGTGGGTGGCAGAAGAATTAGTAAGACTATGATACCCCATGTCCTTGTCTGGAATAGTAGTGTTGGAAATAAGCAGCTGGACAGATTGGTGCTGAAGAGGTCAATGTTACTACAAAAGGCAAAGAACTTCATACTTAACAAAAGTATGTACTTAACAAGTGCATTTCAAACACAGATTTGAGATGGAAACAATCTCTGACCTCTTTCCAACAAAAAGGCTTTCCATAGGGGACTTCCAGGAGGTGGTCCGAGAACTGAAATTCCCCTAAGGAGCAGGAAAAGGTGTGTTACCTGTCCCAGGAAGTATGTGGAGAAGTGAGAACAACAGGTTTTCATCCCTGCTCAGTGCCAGGAGGTACATGTGAGTGCACAAAGGGGCCGTGGCCAACTGGCAGGAGGGCACCTGCTCAGCCCTCTGGGCAGAAAGCACTGTGCACTCAGAGTCACGCTGCTTTATTGAGTACCAAGCCACAGTATTGCCTTGAAGCTGCCTGGAGCAGCAGGGTCTCTCCTTTTGTCCCTAACAGAATCGGCAGGACACCACCTGCTATATGGACAGTAAAAATAAAAGTGTCTCTGTTCAAACTTGCAGCATCCGGGGGAAGTTGTGCAGTTTCCATTGACCCAGGTACCGTGGCAGACACGCGCTCCCGGATTAGCCATCGGCATCAATCCTGTGAGCTGTCAGGGAGAACAAGGAATGGACACATGCTAGAACCCACCACTGTACCAGGGACAGGCAGGAGCATTTCTGGCTGCTAATTAAACATGACTCATATACACCTCCCAAGGCACTTCTGGAAGCTCTGTCCAGTTGGATGTGCTGCTCACACTGGCCAGGGAGCTGGTCTAGAGCAAACAGAGGTCTGTGCCCTTGATCCAACCTGCCAGACCCACAGAGGTGACAGTAAAACTTGTCACAAGCAGATACTGGTTTCACAGAGTTATTCTGGCAGGGAAGATGTTTTGGCAAGTAAGACAAATGGGGACAAAGAAGAAATCTGGCTCAGGCCTCCAACATGCCTCCACACATTCAATTCAGTCCCCAAAGGGTCACCCAGTGCTGTGAACTGCCTGGAGGGACACTGGCACCTGTGGGAGGCCTCTGCTTCCAACCCCAGTTAGAGATAAAGGTTAGCTGGAACAAACAGCCACAGAGCTGCTGCTGAGCTCTTTCGGGCCTTGCTGCAGAGACATGTCATGATCAGCCCATTCCAGTAACCTGTTCAGAGCCCCAGAACCCCAGTTCTGTGTGCTTCACCACAGAGCTGAAGCAACTGTTTCGGCTCCCAAAGGAAGAAGCTGGGCAGTCCGTGCTACTTACATTGCTTTGGTATCCTAAGGGCCTCGTTGTCAGCTGACATCACTTGGTGCAGAACTCCTCGGAACTGATAAAGCACTTTCAAACTCTTCTCCTCACCCACGCAGGGGTCGTAGAAGCCTGGCAGCCCAGCCTTGAACCAGAAAAGGACAAACTGAGCATCAGGGAAATGACACAGTTCACAGTTCTTCAGCTGGCCAAAAACATTTATTGGTGCTGGGACAAGTGTCATCAAAAAAATGAGTTTTGCTGCCAGCAAGGTGAGATGCTGAGGAATCACCTCTGCAAGTTTTGAATACATAAAAGTAAACCAGGGGGTTGGGAAGTTTCTGGTGTACAGCCTCATGGTCTGTAGACACTGAGATGCTGTTTCTTTGGCACTGGAAAAGCCCAGAGAAACAGAAGTTCCTGCACGTTTCTAACACTTGGTATGTAAACGGCTTCTATGAACTGATCCAGAGTCACTGGAGAGATCCCCTGGCAGGACACCACATGGTTCAACTGAAATTCTGGGTCACACATTTGAGTCATGGAGTCTGGGCTTTGATAGAACAACTTTGACAGAACGTACCTTAGAGGCCTCTGTAAGGATGAGTTTAGAGTCCTTCACCAAGCACTGCAGGGGCACAGTCACATCTATTACCTTCACCTTCTCATTCTTCCTGCTGTTGTCATTAACAAACTTCCCATACCAGGCGTTCACTATTATCAGACCTGCATGTCCCAGGAAATCACAGCTGTGATGAAAGGCTTCCTGCCATGGCTGGACAGACACTGACAAAAAGACCATCCCAGCATTTTCTCTTGCTTTCACTGAGATTTAATTCTCCTGGCCTGTACCCACTCTTCTCAACCCAGAACATTTCTACTTGGCTGTTTGTTAGCAACATTCAGCATTAGGATACAGTGACAGGATTTCAGTGCCACACTGATGTGACAATCTGAGTGGATGTCAGTTCACTTTGGAACACTGTGGAAAACTGGTAGTAATCATCAGAGATCAGACTGCCACTATAAACCAGGAACAATGTGATTGATCCCATGTGAGGGAGAAATCAGTGAAAGCTAAACTTGAGACTACAACTTTTGCACATGTTTATACACACACCTCTCTTTAGTGGAGAGGTGAATCCAGGCTGGTGTCTTCAGTCTGTTGATCCGCCTCACAGCACATTCCAAAATAATATTCTGTGATCCCTCCTAAGCTCAGGCACTAGGAGCTGAATCATAATGGGACTCCCCTACTCTGTGTGCAGCAGCAACTATGCTGCACTTCATCAGGAGTGGGAATGAAGAAACAACACCTTTGTATTGTTTCTTCTTCTCTCCAAATTTATATAAAAAAGTAAATGATATCATAATCTTTACCCATTCTGGCTTCCTCTGCTTCAATTATCCTTCGGACAGACTCCTGCATCAGCCGGACCTGTCACAACACAAGTGTCAGAGCAGAAATCACGCAGGGTCCGACACCGTGGCCAAAAGAGAACAGCCCAGAGTGAAAAGAGCTTCCTTTCACTAAGGGGGACCAAGTTACAAGAAAGACTCACTGCAGCTTCAGCCTCCTGCTTCTTCTGCAGGATGTCACTGGCTGTGTTCTCCCTCTGCTTCTCCAGCTCTCTGGCAGAAGGAAGGCAACATCACATCAGAAACATACAGTAGATGGGATTCAGCCACAAACTGGCAGGTGTCTGCCTACCCCCGCCCTATTACAAGAGACCCATAACCTCACACAAAAGAGCCCTAGCGAGACTTCCTCGCTCTGAATGTGCAGCACAGCCTGGCAGTCTCACCTCTCCTTCTGTGCCCTGAGGTAGGGTTTGATGACCAGCCTGTGCATGGCGAAGTAGATGATGAGAGGTCCCACGGTGGCATAGAACACGGCGCTGGGAAGCAGCTGATCTGTTAGGTGGACAGGGAAGAAGTAGGTCTGGCTAGCCCTATTCAGCCTGCAACAAAAAAGAGCAGAGAGACAGGTAAGAGGAAAGGCAGAGTTGAATGTGCTCGATGAAGCACACTTAGCAGCAGCACGTGCTGCTGAACCAAAGGATGATGAACAACGAGCTCAAAACATTAAAAATCCAATAAACTGAAAAAGCCAATGGTAATAAAGACAGCTGACACCATCCAGAGCCAGATTTCAATGAAGAAAACATCTCTCATGATAGTACCTGACCACTGTATAGTGATTTTTTTAATATTAGGAGAATAGGAAATTTGGTCATTAATTTCCCCAAAAAAAGGTGAAAAAGAAAATGCTTCTAGAAAAGGCCTGTGTTTACAACACTGGCATGGGCCGTCAGGGCAGGTGTATATTAGTATTTTTCTGATGCTTATAACAATATTTATTTTAGAAAACATAAGTTTCCCGGGTTCTTCAGGCCCTTCAGCAGTTTGGCATCCCACCTGCCGCTGGCCCCAGTTCAAAGAGCACCACAGCACAGGGATCCTTAATGAGCTCTGCCCCTCCGTGCACTGCACCTTTTTAGTGGTACAATCACCTGCTTTAGGGAATGGCAATTCCCTAATTCAAGCATACACTTGTCTACAGTGTTATACAAATAGAATCCAGCTCCACTAATAGTATTTTCAGAAATCTTCCATCCACTTAGCAGAATGCTCCAAACCTCACTTTAAGCTGTATTTCAGAATATTCTGATGCACACACAAAGGTGGCTCAGGTTGTGAGCAACACCAGCAGAAGGCACCCACTGCTTATCATGGGCACTGCTTGCCTTAGAGGTGAGGGCAGCTGCACCCTCTCCCAGTGATGTTTCACTACACCTGTATCGCCCTGGGACTGTGACCTTCTTACTTGAATATTGGAAATAGAATCACGGAAGTTATGGTTAGCCTCTGCAATCTAGAGTTGTAATCTTGAACTTACTTGATTTTCAAGGACACTCCTTGGGGAACACCAACACTGACGGTGGCTCCTAAAATGCTGTGTCTGGAAATCTTCCTCTCTGCTCCATATTCCACTATGGTCCCAAAGAAACCCGCCCTAGAACGACAGAACCAAAAACTGGTAAGACAGGGAAGACTTTTTCTCTTTACTGAATCCTGTAACTTCCCAACAAGTAAAGCATGGAAATACATCTGCATGCAGCAGGTGTTGGCCTCTGGAACATTCACTGTGTATCTCCAAGGTGAGATTAGCCCTTCCAGCTTGCTCAGTAGTAAAAAGACTACAAGAACTTCTGGCTTTCTTACTGGATATGATATAGACATATCACACACAAGTATTTTAAATTCCACATAACCAAGCCTCCAAGACATTCACTTCAGTCTTCACCAGATTTAAAGAATGAAAAGTAGACTCACAAAGGCCACAGAAGCATTTGGTTTGTGTAGAACCTGGAGGCCTACAGCAGCAGAAGAGGACAGATTCCTCAGGTTGTGAATAATGTGAATTTCCTCTTGAGCACTTACTTGAGAGAACCTTTCACTCGTGTTTGATCCTCATCCTGAAACTTATGCTGGTAACTGACCATCATGAAAGAATGAGGGATTCCCAGCTGAAACACAAGAGGCACAAATGTATGAAAACATACCCTTGGCCACTGCTGAACTCTCCCCCCAGTTTCCTTTCTCATCCTTGAAGTGGCACAGAACACAGAGCAGTGCTTGACACAACCTCTGCAGCCTGTTACCTACACT
This sequence comes from Cephalopterus ornatus, assembly GCA_013396775.1. NCBI lineage: Eukaryota > Metazoa > Chordata > Aves > Passeriformes > Cotingidae > Cephalopterus > Cephalopterus ornatus. The sequence continues at coordinate 24,942 of VZRE01005446.1, read as the reverse complement.
GGATGTAACGTGGGATAGTACCAACTGTTCCCTTAACCTCTCCAAGCCAAACTACTGCCAAGACAGGAAGGTTAGACCCCTCTTTCCCACGGGGCAGGACTGCTGTCCCCATGGCAGCAGCAGGGCTCTCACCTGCAGTGCCACAGTGAAGTGGCTGGTTTTGGTGTCCCGGACAATACTGGTGTTCATGGCTGACTGGATGCCCCACCGCCACTGCAAGTAGCCCATCGTGTTCTTGTCAAGGTTGCGGGCCAAGACTGTGGTGAGGCCGGGGCGGACCCCGCGGGACGAGAACTGCAGGGCACAGTTTGTGGTGATGAAACTATGGAAGTGAGGAAAGACTCATCAGTGCTAAAACACAGGCTCCCAGGCGGCCTCAAATTTCTTCTTGCCCAGGAACTTTGCTGAATGCCCAGAGACCATTCTGCAAAGAGTGTGACACCGGAAAAATCAAAACTAATTCAGACTGCCCTGACCACAGCAGTGCCCAGGAGAGCAGGTCGTGCCCTGGTTTACTGCCTGTGCCCAGGCAGCTGCTGCTCCCGACCTTCCCTCCTGTCCTGCACAGGTAACGGCCCAGTCTCTGCAGCGCAGCACACTCAGCTGCTGGCACAGAGCAGCCCTGCTATATGGGAACACTCAAGCATCAGCTCCAAAAAGCAGCACTGCAGCTCTCTACAGGGAACTAGAATTCTGTACAAGCTCTGAGGAATGTTGAATTTACTAAATTAGAAAATATAAGTGAAGGAGCCTACACTTGCTCCTACAGTGCTCTGGCATGTGACTTCAATCACAGCCCTTACCTTGTATTCTTGTTTGCAACCTAAGACTTCTATTAATTTGTGAACAGCCACCATGGTAGTTGCAAATTTGGTATTATTTCCCAAAAACACAACACATCATCTCCTGCTTTGCTGTCAGAAACTCCCTCTCACACATGGAAGCCTCAGAACAGCTCCCCATCTTTTATTGTGCTCCCAGAGCAAACTTCTCTTGCTCTGATTTGAAATCATACCTCAAGTATCATGAATCGTAAGAACATCAAGTACAAATCTAAGGATGTGGAACACAGACCCTCCTTAAACTGGAAGTATGAAAATGGAGGGCACCAACACACAGATATAGTACAAGTATTTTGACAATACAAGCGTGACCTCAAATCTAAAGAGGAAATACCTTATTTTGTAGAATAGAAAACAAATCCAGAATTAGTGTGGAAGAGAATTCAAGTAATTTACTTCCTTAGTGTGGAATATTAACCATTAGACCATTTTTCTAATATTTACCATCTTGGTGTAAGATTACGGAATATCTTCAGCCCAAAGAGAGGTCCGTGAAGGTCTCCTGCTCCAAACTCCAACTGTTCAAATGCACAATGCCAGAGCGTTAGAAGAAAACAACCTTTACAACAGTGACAAAGTATGTCACAAGTATCATTTTCATCACAGACGTTTTTCACATCTGAGTAACACTTAACACCTCTTTCAGCACTCTCCCTTTCCTGCGGCTTTGCATTCAGAAGAAAAGGTGTCTCGCTGAGTCGGGGTTTATGGGTAAAACAAAGCCAGTTTCACAAAGCTACAGGTGACTGCTACTGGCACCTGCTCTGGTCACTCCAGGGAACATGAAGAAAACACCTCCCTCACAAAATCTTGATGCAAATTAAAAGCCTCAAGTCTATGAGTTCTCAAATAAGAGGAAAACTCCCACTCCCCCAAGCTGAGGAAACAGGCTAGCAGGAGCTATTGTGAAAGAAGGAAGGCACAGGCAGCAGCCATCTGCCAGCTATACCAGTGATACCACGAATATGTCAAACAAAGCCCAGCTTGCACATGGCAACACAGGACCTTCCAGCTGCTCAGTCCATATCTGCTGGGGACTCAAACTATTTCCCCCACAACTTCTTCCCTTGAGAGAAAAGCAGTTTTGGAAGCAAAGGCGAACTATCATGCTGCCTAAGGTGCCTGCTCACAGCACTGGAAGGCACCTCAGAGCCTTCAGACAGAGAAATTAGAAAGACTAGAGATACCAGGTAACAATTCTGTCTGCACAAGTTAAGCCCAAATTGCGTGGCCAAATGGAGAGGGGGAAAAAACAAGAAAAACCAAGGTTTGGCCTTCCCTTTTCTTCAAATTCCTTTAAGAATTCCTTTTTCTACATTCTACAGAATGTAGCAAATAAGAGACGAACTACAGCCAAAGTTCCCCCCCAAAAATAAACACTGTGTAACAGATTGAATTTAAAACTGCGTAACAGGTGTACTCTTACCTCTCCCCATCCCTTGGCAGATGTCACTCGTCTCAGAGCAAGATTAATTGATCCCCCTCCATTCCCATTCTGGGTGGAAAGGTTACCAGACAGTATTGCTGTGTCTGTGGCAGTGAGGGGTGCCTGAAAAGTGAATATATTGTTTCCAATAACTCTGGTCCCAGTTCACACAATTAGTGCATGTTCTGCAAGGACGTAATCACAACTGTGGAGTGTATGTGGTTTTGTTGTCAAATACCAATTATAGCTTCTATTTTAATATTTCTTACAGTACCAGACACTTGTGACACCTGTAAGGTACCTCTTGAAGTCCTGACCCTGAGCTGCAAATTTAGTTGCAGACTAAAGTTCTACGACTCTCCGGGGAGAGGAAACAATTCCCATTCATTTCCTTACCCACATCCTCAAAAATGGGTGCCATTCTTTTTCATCCCCTGAACATACCATATTCAGTCAGAACTGGATACTGAGCATCCCCACTGGCAGGAGGGCAGGACCACTGCAGCACAAGCCAGTCTCTTGAAAGCTGCAGGGCAAACCCATCATCCTGCTGGCCCTGAGGTGCCTTTTCCCACCTGTGCTGGCCACTGTGTCCCCCCAAATCCTGGTGAGAACCCCTGAGCAGCGTGTTCTGTGCCTCGTTCGCTCAGGCCCTGCTCACGCCTCCGTGTCCGCCCTCCTCACCTCGATGGACTGGGATATGTGCATTTTGTTTATCTCAATCTGGGGAAAGCTGCTCCCAGGCACATCTTCGTATTCCTCGTCATAACGATCAAAGAGGTCGGTGGCGTCTATTCCCACACTAATTGTTCCCTGAGGGATGACAAGTGAAACAAGCACTTAGCATTAGCAAACATCCAGCATACACAGGACGAGTGGCTAAAGCATTCCTGTATGTGATCACATTTTTGTGCAGTTTTCCCTTTTGTTGCAATTACCTTTTCCACTCTAAAATGAATTTCCTAATACGTAAGACAAACAAATGTCAGTGATTACAATATTCCAAAATAGCAATATAAATCATTAGACTGGAAAAAGGGCAGATTTTCAGCATGAACTCAACTTGCAATCCTTGAGTCATCTTTCTATTGTGACATATTATAGAAGCAGGTAGAACACCTTCACGCAGCAGGTTTCTTCTTGCCCCACAACTGAATCTGCTATGTCAGTATTTGAAAGTTAATATATTTCAGAAATTGATTTTCTTCAATGGAACTTAGCCAGAAAGCATCTATGTGCTTCTTCTTATGAGTTATCTAAACCAACTTAGTTCTAACGTGCATCATTCACTTGCAATTGATCTCATTAGTAAAAATTTTTTTCTTTTTCTAGTTTACATCTTATCATCAGAAGAAAAGCTTATCATCAGACAAACTTTTAGTAAATGGTAAATATTTTCTTTCTCATGGAAAAACTTGCTCCTGCAAAAAACTAGGCCATAGCTCCATAGTCTGGCTACCTGCTGCTGTGTTCCCTCAGACTAACTACAGGAGTGGGTTTCTTTGAAAAGAGCACAATTAGATCCTTGTCTGGGTCACATAACTTCAAGAGGCTTTGGAAACCTTCCCTATGGACCCATTCAGCAGCATCCCAACTCCTATAAAATGTACCAAGTGCAATAAAAAACCCCTCTCTGCACAAGCACAGACTGAGCAGTTTGTATATGGAAACTCAAAAGCTCGGTAGGTACAAAACCCACCAAGGCCAAGCGTGGAGGGAATAAATCCTTATTTCAGTCTGAGGGAGCATTTTTCCTTTCTCACTCCACTCTAATCACATACTGAATCATAAATAAAAGAAGAATTGCACAGTCTGACAGGACTCAAACCCTCTCTCCGCCTTGGCTTCCAGCTATTTGCCATGGAGATTCCTGACCTCTTCTCAGTGTTTATTTTCTGATTTCTGATGCACCAAAAATTGGATAAATATTTTAACACTGAAAAGTACCATTTTTTTCAGGAGAACCCTGGAACAGAGTTCTAACCATGCTTGGCAGCTGGAGAATTTCCAAGCAATTGCACTCGCTGTTCTGTGAGGCAGAACCAGCGACCAGCCCCTTCTGCACTTTCAAGAATCATCTGCAAAGTCACCTTCAAGGGATTCCAAACCCTATAGCTTCTCCAGTTTCAGCCTTCTCTTGTGCTGTGGTGTTCCTTGAAACGACATCAAAAGAAGAGGGAAGCAAGGGAAAACCACTAACTGTCCTGGGAGGACACAGCCTTGTGCTAGCAAACACCCATTGGAGACCACCGTGCTGTAGTGGACTTGCTGGTGCCGTGATGCTGCACGTATCCACATGCATTCCTGGGATTCATTGCACCTCATTTCCCTAAAAAACATACTCAAAATCTTAGAATTCTAAGATGCTTTTTCACACCTGTGAATTGTACAGCAAGTATCCCTCCCATGGAAAGAAGTAAAACACCTGAACCTAACCATGAAAATCCACAGGACCCATCCAGACAAAAGGAGCCTCTCCCTGTTCCCTTTCCAGCTCCCCAGCGGACCTCCTACTCCTCTGCCTTTCCCTGAGGTGAACGGTGGACCCTGGGCAGGCCCTCCACCTCCTACCAAGCAGGTGAAGTCACCCCAGAGGTCTGTGGATCCTGGCAAGGAAACTGGTTTAGGCGTAAGCACAGGAAAAGCAGCAGACGGTAAAGTTAAAAATATTTCCAGAGAATGAGAGCACCCCTGTGCCACCGGATAATGGATGGGACTGCTGCTGCTCCCAGCTCCCATCAGCCACCTGCTCTGACCATGGGAAATGAGGAGCCCTCCCCAAAGGAAGAGTTGCAGGAGAGAGCTGTAAGGCCTACTCAGAAGCCAGCGCTGCACAGCGCAGCAGCTTGCAGGGCAGGGAGTGGGAGCAGCACTATGGAACCATCGGAGTCAGGATCAGCTTTTACAATCACCTTTATTTGCCACCCTGTGAACAGGAAACAGACTCATGGAATTCACAGGTGTGCCAGTGGAGAATATACTCCCTTCTTTTTTCTTATGAATTTACCTTCAGGAAGGAGACACCTGGAAACTGTGCCAGGCTATGCCTTGAGGGACCTGCATTCCTTAGATGTTGACCTTCCACAGCAGGAAAATTTAATTTCTCCTAACATGAAGTGGTTCTTCTCAAATCAAGTAATGAACTTTTCAACCCTTCTGCATGTCTTTGAAAGCAAAAACAAAGCTCTAAAAGCAAATAGGAGACTTAATTCCAATCCTCCAAATTGCCTACATCTGGTTATTGCTCAACATTTCTGGTTAAAATGCTTTATTTTTGTGGAACTGTTTCATAGAACTGACAAAATGTTGAAAATTTTAAAATAACTTGAGCTCGTGTATGAAACGATCACAGCTGCGCTCCCCAATTCCACGGGAACACTGCCTGGAGAGACATTTCCATCGGCTGCCAAACGGCAATTGCTGTAAACACCCAGATGGCTAATTTTATCCCAGGACACAGGCCGAGGCTCACAGTGCAGCTTGCAGCCACGGCAAGGCGCCCAGGGAAAATGTCACATTCCTGAGGCATGGAGCAGAATCAGTGGGAGATAACTGTGCCCCTCTCTGAGAACATCTCTCTGACCCCACTCACCCGCACCTCCAGCAGGGACAGTTTGCCTTGACTGGTCTGTGGCACCCAGAAACCCCTTCCTGCTGGAATAATGCTGTCAACAGATACTCCACACAACATCTTACACTTGTTTAACCTTGCAGTAAAAACCAGTTCTTAGTGTGCGTGCACTACCCACAGCCTGGGGATCTGTACAGTCCATTGGCTTTGCTAAGAGCAGCGCAGATCCAAAGGCGGTGCCAAGGTGAATGTCTCAAAACATTACAGGTCTCCTTAGACGGATGTTTTCCTGAACCAGCCTAAGCACCACTGCACTCCCACATCTGTCCACGCAGAAAACACTGTGATTTTACACTAAAGTATGAATTCATTTGGTGAGTGTAGATGCAGCTCTTGGATAAAGTTAGTCACTGCATGAGAACCAAGATTTTTGTGATTCAATAAGCTTTGAAACCTCAGTCAGGGACAACCCTGACAAACCTCGGGTTTGCCTTGCACACTCATCAAGCCGAGTGCCCGCAAAGCCACTGGCAGTCTGTGCTATATCATACTCTGGTCTATTGCCATGTCCACCTCTGCCTGCCATCCCAACGGTATTCCTGAGCACCTCTGACCAGCCAAGGTTAGCTGTGAGGGGGGTCACTTGGGGTCAGAGTTGCCTGCTCCAACAGACTGAGATGGGAACAGCATCCAGGATAATTCTCATCCCGAGTGTGCGATCAAGCTTTATGAAAACAGGCACTAACTGTGACACTGGCAGGACCCCCACCCTGTTCAGGCTGACTTTGCTCACTGTGCTGCTGCCCAGCTGCTCAGGGCTGCCTTGCATTTGACTCTGGTTTCAAGGCTGCACTGGAATAGCTCCCTGCATTGTTGTGACACTGCGACAGTGCCACAGGGAAAAGCTGTCAGGTAACTGCAGGGAGATAACGTTTATTTGGAAAACCTAGAAAGAAATCATAAATATTTCAGTCTCAGGTCTGTGTTCTTGATATTGTTGAAAAAGGTATTTTGCCCCACCAGGTTTCAATGAGAAAATAAAGTAGAGGATTGTTCAAAGAATGAGCTGTTCTCCCTACAGTGTCCAGAGAAACCATACATGCAAAAGCGAGAAAGTCACGCAGTAAGTGTATGTACCTGAGGGGCCCTTTCATACAGGTCCTCACCTAGGCTCAGCATACCCTGCACAGTGGTGATAATTTACAGATCCACTCTTGTGACCAGGATTAAGTCTTTGCTTACCTTTGGATTAGTTCGCTGCTGCAGTCTCCTCTCTTCCCTCTCTCTCTGCAAACGCTCAAATTCTTCCCTGATTTCAGCTGCAGTTCTCTTTCGTTCCACAACCTGCTCAAATAGAAATGAGAACCAAAGGATCACCAGACTGAGGCTGTTCAGGGCATTGCACTGCTGGGGGGATGGAGGCCCATGAACCTGGGACGTGCTAACACACTGCCCCAGCTGCTGAAAGCCACTCTGCACCGATTTCAATAGTCAGAGTTTGGAAGGAAGCACCTGGGCCAAATCAAATGGTAGGCATGAGAGAAAACTCCGTGCTTTGAGAGAAAGGAATATGGTCTTGTTATTTCCATTCCCTTGACAAAATTAGGGCAAACAGCTTTCCTACCACAAGTACTAGACGCTGCAGTGCTGTTATCCTCAGCGATCCATTAACTGCTCTACCAGGCGTGGACACAAAAACGAAAGCAACCGAAAATCTCCAGCCTGAAGTAAACTGATTCAGTGAGAGCTCTGTGATTTTAGGCTATGCTGTTTCACAGTTGCTTACCTGACATGGCTCAGAGAATGAGAATTTTAGGGTTCTGGTATGGATTGGATTTGGATTTTCAAAATCAGACCAAGTGTGCAAAAAGCAGTTCAGAAATGTCTGTTACATGCTGCCACTGCTCCACATTTCTGGCAACTGACTCCAAACTTGACCTCGGTGCTGACCCAATACCATATGATTCTGCTGCAAGCAGCATAGTGCAATCAGCTAGGGCTGGCAGAGGCCAGCAAGGGACTCAACAGCAGGACAGCCGCAAACGAACAAGTTCTCTTCCAAAGCCCATAAAACCCAACCAAAACCAAATCAAACCAAAAAAAAACCCCAACCAACCCCAAAAAGCCCAGGAAGAAAAAGTAATTTCAAACTCAGAAGATAGCTGAGAAGATGTTTTGGACGAAAAAACAAGTTTCGGATGAAAAAGATGGGACTAGATGGACAATAACAACACATTCATCTCAGACAAAGATGTTGCCTGTCATGGTAATATCCTACCAGGGAAATCTGAATGTCAGGTTTATTGTTCTCTTAAGTACAAAACCCAAGTGTTCTTTGAAAATCCATCACGGTGTTTCAACAGGGACAGAGAGAGACAGAAATAACTAACCAAGGATGCCTTCAGACCAACAGACATTTATTACCAGCCAGGTGTCAGGGCAGCTGATAGAACAACAATGGTAGATAAAGGTGGGTTTAGTCAAGGCCACTGGCCATAAGGTGCTCAATTTCTCTCACCTCCCAGCCTTCCATCTCCAGTCCTCTCCTCCCATATATGTCATAGATGGCTCTGGTCTGTGGATCACTAAGCACTGCAAATTAAAACCAAAAGAGAGGAGAGAACTCAGTTTTCAGTCTTCTCCTCGGATTTCAGACCAAGACACTTGCGTTATTTGGAATTCAAGCACAGCTCCTGGAAACATCTTGTTCCACACTAGTACATTAACCCCTTTGATGCTTCCATGTGCTATATTGACAGGACACACTGACTTTTTCCCCCCCCAAAAAATTCAGTTTCTTTTTAATTTTTCTTACTTCTAAAACAAAAAAGTGGAAAGAACACAAGAGACATGCAGCCTAAGTGAATGTGCAGTGCAGTTTCTAACACTGCTTTCTTTGACTGAAGTGTGACATAAGCCCTCTAACAACCTGAGGGATTATGAGCAATTTAGCCAGAGCAGTCCCAGGGCCCTTCCTGAGCAGGAATACCACCAACCTCTGTCTGGCTGTCAAAGCTCTGTGGTGCTTCCCTCAATCTTCCCTGTCCACTGATTCTTTCCTACACAGTCCAAAGGTGTCGGACATCCCAAGCGCCAGTGAAGCAACTTCCACAAGGCAGTTCATACTTTGCCAAACATAAACTACAGGACAATAGCAAAGGTATGTGTAAAATCTGAACCTCCCAGAATGTCACCCAACTCAATGGAGAACACAAAATACACCAGGAGACTGCAGAACAGTTACGTTGGAAAAAGACTGTGTACAGAATTAGGAAGAATCTCTAAAAGCTACGGCACTTTTAAATGCATAACCTCCTATACCACACCCTTCTGTAAAAACAATGACATTAAAAGATCATCAGTATTCCAAGACCAGCTTTATCATTATCTTGTATTTCTTTTGACTGTGGGGGAACTGACATGTCCTCAGGGAGCTGGGGTGCTTATGCTGGTAACTGAGCTTTGGTCTGAACTACTGGAAAATTACTGGACTTGCTAAACGTCACAGGCAGATACTGCTTTTTATGAATTCTGGTAAAATGAACCTTTTGTTGTTTGATATTAAGAGATGGAAGAGGAGGGAGAGAAAATAGGCAGGAGATGAAGTGGCTTATTTCTAAGATGTCAAAAATTTGGCTTGCAAAATTGATACTACACTCACATTTGGTACGAAACAAGCACAGAATATCCTTTCCATGTTCATTGCAAAGCACAGCCAAGTAGAGCCACAAAATTCAAAGGGAAGCTGCTGAGTAATATAAGGCCACTCACCACACTACAATGAAATTATTGAAGCATCACCTGGTTTTGTTCCCCACATCATCAAGGTCAGACCTTCTCTGCTCTCCTAGTAAAAGTTTCCACATGTCCTAAAGCCTAATCAGGGACAATGGGAGAGACTTCACCTGTGCTCAAGTCCAGATAGAAGGAGCAAATCCATCAAAACCAGGAGAGTAAAAAAAACCCTAATTTTTGAGGTCGAATGGAGGAATATTTGTTCACCATTTTGCCTTAGTTTCTCTTTAGGCTCCAGAACTGGGCACCCAGATGGGTGCACCCGATTTATAACATGGATGGCTCCTACCAGCTTCTAATCTACCTGCACTCCAGGTGCAACTTGCACACCAGGATGTAAGTAAATTTCAGCTTAATTCAGACTATTGTAAAAGGGTTTTGGCATGAGAGAAAAACTCTGACTGCTATGAATCAGTTGTCTCTATCTCAGCCTGAGCATATGGAAGAACTTGCTGGAAAACAATGGAGACTGCAGTCAGGTGACATGGAACAGAACCTCGGGATGCAGTAGTTCATTAGTACAATATGAAACTGTCTTTCTGTTTAAAGCTTTTCAGTCTTCATTCTCCTATGGAAGAGGCACTCAGAAGTAAGGGAAGTGATGAGAAGATCATTTACAACATGCAGCAGGTAACACAGAGATTCCACATCTCATTCCCTGCAGCATTTATATGGCATTTCTCCTCTGACTTACAGGACGAAACCAGGAAACAGCATTGCTAAGTATCAGCAAACTTAATTATTACTTTGTAATAATAAATAGCTTCAAAAAGCACGAAGACACAGCTGTCCTAGAAACCCCACAAAAACAGTTTTTGCAAAGCTCAGCCTCCCCTGACCTTCATATGCTTGGTGGACAAGGTTGAAGAGCTGCTCAGCCTGTGTTTTGAGCTCGGGGTCGCGGTGCTTGTCGGGGTGGTACAGCATGCACAGCCGGCGGTACGCGGCCTTCAGCTCCTCCTGGGAGGCCTGTGAAAAGCACCAAAAATGAACTCAAGTACATCCAATGCCATTTCCACAAGGCCACTGTCAAGATCAGCCCTGAAAGGGAAGTCCATCAGCTGTTACATGACACTAAATTTTTAAATCAAATTAATGATAAATGGTTTAATGTGCTATTGATTACATCATAGAAATCAGCAGGTTCATTTTTCATAAATGCCATGTTCAATAAAATGTTAGATTGGGCATTTCATCATCACTGATGCTCAGATCATGGGTTCAATATTCCATGAGCAACAGCCTCTTTGAAACTGCTAAAAAAACCCTGACAACATTTCAGATTGCCAGGAAATACCTAAGTCACCAATAATTGTATGTAAGTTACATTTTTATTACTAAGACTCTGGGCAAAATTAAAAGGCCTCCCATCTCCCTACCTGACTTTTAAAAAGCCTCATCTGATGTCTCAAACACAGCACAGAGTTTTTAGCAGACTAACATCTCTAGAAGATTAACTATTCACTCCCCCCCACCATCTCCACTTGCAGGCTCCCACCCCTGTGTGGGATCCCAGCTCAGCTGCCACACCACTCTGTGGCTCAGCACAGAGATATGCAGTTCAGTGCATTCCACTGCAGGGCACTACTACTGACGTTAATTAGCAAGGGGCAATTAACAAAGCATCCTCTCTGTTAAAATTATTCCCTTGCAGACTCCTTTAACTCAGTTGCAGCTCCCTGCTGTACCAAACCTGAATGTCTTGCTCTGGAAGCTTGCCTAAGTTAACTATTAAACCATCCCCCAGCAGTCGCAACCCTTGTGCGGTTCCCACCTCTGTTTTAACCTATACACGCTGATGTTTCAGAGTGGGAATCCCCAGGGAGGTACAAGCACGGCTCCATCGGCTTTGAACCAGACCAGTGGTCTCGAGTTGCACAGACACCTTTCTAAAAGGAGTCCAGCATCAGGGAGTTCTGCAAACAACTCAACCGTCACACACTGTTCCTTCAGGAATGTGGCAGACTCCCACAAAGGAGGCACAGGAGACTGTCCCTGCCGCCCAGGGACTGACAGCAGTCCCAAAAGGAATTTTTCGAAGCTATCAGGCTGACTGTTTCCCAGTCTGGATCTCCCGCTGCACACAGTAATGGTGGTGCAGGACGAGCTTTGTCGGCTCCAGCGGCAACACCCAGGACAATGGGCTTGAAAAGCCAAGTCTGTTCACCACACACACATAAAATATATTGCTGCTGCATTTCCTGAAACAAACTACAGCACAGCTCACATATTCAGATACTTGGAGATTTGCCTAATTATTACTATAAAAAATAGTTGCCTCCCATAAAGTTCAGAACTGTTCCAGAATTGCACCAATTGATGCCCATCCATCCTTAAAAGTGAAATCAAGGCCTCTCGATCCTTCTTTTATGGCGGGAGAAGTGTTTCCAAGCTGGAACCCTTCGGGAAGTGCCCCCGGCCCCGCCCGAGCCCGCCGGGAGCGCGCGGCCGAGCCCAGACCGCCGCAATTGGGAACGAAACGCGCATTTCTCGGCCTNCCGCCGTCCCCCCGCCGCACACAATCGGGAGCCCCGTGTCCCGACCCGAACTGTCCCGTCCCGCCGCCGGCAGCGGCTGCCCGGCCCGGGCTGAGGGCGCGCCGCGGAGGGCGCCTCTCCCGCCGCGGTGGGC
>VZRE01005446.1:0-12090 GCA_013396775.1 Cephalopterus ornatus | reverse complement strand
GCCTCCGTCCGCCCCGCTCCCGGGCAAGAGCAGGAGCGGGCGCCGGGTGCGGTGCCTGCCCCGTGCCTTTCCCGGTGCCCGCCGGGTGCCGCAGGGCCCTCGGGACCTGCCCAAGGGGCTGTCGCCCACCCTGGTCATTGACGGGACCTGAGGGGTGGACGGTGCTTCGAGGCCTCTTGCCGCCGTAGCAAGAGGGCGATTTCCAAACCCTGCTGTGAGCACCGAGCCGCTGTTCCGTGACCGACTCCCGGCTCCAGCGCGGCTGGCGGAGGGCAGCGGGGAAGCCCGGCAGCCCGGTCCGGCGCAGGGTGCCGGGACAGATCTGAGCCCAGCGGTGTCGGCAGGGACACACCGAGGGCAGAGCGTGTGCTCGTTTGTCACCAGTAGATCGGGAGCAGTTTTCCTTGGATCAACAGAGCTGCTTTGGCTTTTGGAGTAGAGAACAAGGGCCTGGAGTTCATGCTGTGCTGCCCTTCGTGATGGTGGATTAACCCAGCTCTGAGTACCGAAATAGAAGGAAATGCCCCCAAACTGTGCAGAGCACAGAGCTTTTAGCAGAAGGGCTGCCCAGTCACTGTGTCAACCTGAGTGCTGGCAGACAGACTGGGTGCTTGTTGGCATCAGTGCTGTGATAAGGCTGTCAGGAAGACAAATGCAGCCTTTCCTGCTCGTGAGTGGTTGTTCCCCAGTAGCTGGGTCTGATATTTGTGGGGGGATGCTGGACTGATTTTCAGGTACTGCTGTCTGTAAGACCTCTCATTAACACCAGTGCAGCCCAGCGTGGAGCCGGAACTGTGTGTTCCCATTCTGAAGCTCACCTTGTCTGCTTTGGATTTTGGATCTTCATGTAACTTTTATATGAAAACAGGAATATTTTAATATTTAATAAGGGTTTTTTTCTGATCCAAGGGTAGTTAACAAGGAAGTATTGATTGTTTTATAACAGTTCCTCTGCACTCCTGGTAAGTGAGACGCAGTGCTTGGAACAAGAGGTGCACAAAGGATCCTTGTCTGAGAAACCATGTGGAAATGGGTCTGTTCTGCAGGGGAACATGTGTAGCACTGCTTTTCCTCAATGAACCCACCTGCTAGATGGATTTTGTTTCCACGTGGTTTAGGAGTCATTGAGTCTGTGCAACAATGCAAAGGAGACTTGAGTTCTGAGGATGTCAGTTGCCATAGCAACACTATTTCCCATGGATTTTTGTCCTGTCATAATTGTGCTCTTTTTCTAACGTGATTTGGGAGCTGTGTTGTCCTTGGGGGTGGTAGTGCCAGAGTTACTGGGGGATCCTTCCCCTTACCAGATTGATGTAATGCTTTCCTAAAAGACTCAGCTGCTCGTTGCTGGCGCTGGTTGCTGTTCCCTTGCATCACAGATGATTCAGGGGAATTTTTTGGGAATGTTCCACAGGTGTCACATCTTGGCAGGGAAACACAGGAGGAGAGAAATACGACTTTAGGGAGCTAAATATGAACTGTGCTTTCTAAGCATGTAGAGAGAGCTCTTTAAAACTCTGCATTGTAACAAAAGAAATGTAACATCTATGGCAAAAAGCAATTTGAGGTGGGGGGGAAAAAGGTGAGAAAAAAAGAAAAGTAGTTGTTTGTGCTTTACTGAGCTGCTGAGGTTTGGCCCGAGGTGCAGCATTCCTCTTGCCCACGTCACTACTCAGAGGTTCCTCACACTGCATGTGGAAGCATCACAGTGCTGGGTGGGACATGGTCACTGCAGCAATGGAAGCAGCCCCCAGGACTCAGATCTGGGTTTAGCTGGCCGTGTGCTGTCAGACCTGTGACACCACAGCTGCTGCTCCAGTGTGTGCAGCATGCTCCTGTAGTAAGCTGTGAGTAGCCTTACTTGTGGTCATTCACCTCTGCTGCGGTGGAGCCGGAGATCCCGGAGACCTTCATCGCCGGGATCTCCTCTGCACAGGTGGGCTGGATGGAGCCGCCCTGTCCCGCCCCAGCAGTGGCAGGAGACTGAGGGGCCCAGTGTAGCAGATTCTCCCAGTGACTGGGATCACGGAGTCATCGCTGGGAACCTGCCTCCGCACAGAGTGGTTTTGCTAATATTAACTTTAGTCCCATTGCAGCTCAATGGAGGGAAAAACTAGAAAGTGCCATAAATTCAGCCGAGCTTGTCAAAGCTGTCAAATTACCCACTGACAAAGCTCCTGCCTCTAATGACTACAGCATCAGCTGGAGGGGATGTCTGTGATGGGACGACAGCGCCAGGGCCCAGCACTGTTACACTTGTGATGTGCTGTCAGCAAGGCCTCCAGGGCGCCAGTCAAGGGTGACGCTCTGAGCAGAGTTAGTTCTTAAAAATAAAAATTTAAAAAATTCCAAGGATGTAGAGTAGCATCCTGCCCTCTGTTCTCAGCCAGAGTAATGCTGACTTTTAGTAAAGGTCTAAATTCTTCTAAATTCTAGTAAAGATCTTCCTTGCTCCCATATCTTAGCATTAGAAGTCCATGGAGATAATGTCTTTGCACGTATAAAAGGTGGTATTGATTTCCTGTTACTGTTGTCCTGAAATGTGCACAGCGTGTCTATGGAGCAGTGACAATCCTCCATCACTAGCTTTATGGGAAAAGAATGGTTATTAAATCTCTTCCCATAAAATATAATCTCTTTCTTCCTTCCAGAGTTTGCCCACTCCTGTGGGAGTCCCTCATGTTACGTCTTCGAGAAAATTGATTTTTTTTTGTCTCCACTTTGTACGTTTGTGTTTAGTTTTATTTTTAATTTGGCTCATGTGAAGTGAAGTGAAGGCTTCCCTAACGTTAAGCATGCTTTCTCAGTCTTGTACTGCTTCTCTTTCATATAGATTAACACTTTCAGAATGTTTTAAAGTAAAATGAAGATACTTGCTTGGCACAAGTCTCTCTTGTTGTTGCTAGGAATTTTTTTACTCTGGGAGAGTTATTGCCCTGCTCTTTCTTTCTAGGCAGGGCTGACAGCTTTTCAGCTGCTTACAGATAAATTCTGGGTAAGTTTCTGGAGTCAACACATGCTGATTTATTGCGGCTGAATGACACCGTGGTGGAGAACACAACTTGCAGTGCTGTCTGCTCAAGGAGCAGTGTGGTCTTTCAACTTTTACAGTGGCAAAAATACTCTGTCAAATGTGTCCTTTCCTCTGTGTAGCAAATAACTGACAATGGGATTTTTCCTTTCAGGGAGGAAACGGCAACATGAATTCATAGATGATGAGTAGGATGCCAAAGCCAGAGATGACAGTGCTCTTGAAGAAATGCTGGGTAGAACAAAAAGGTAAAAGGAACAGCGAATTGAGTGCATTTCAGAGCCCGTGGGGCTTCGTGGGGTACCTTTCCTCATGAGGCAAATGGCACACCCCCTCAAACCAGAGCTCAGTGTTCTGAATTTCCTCCTCCTCTGTTTTGCATGAAGTCCCAGTGCTGCCTCTCCCTCCTGACCTGCTCGCTCTGTGCTCGGGCTTTCCCCAAAGCTGTGTCACTCCGTACCTAAGCCCGTGAGACTCATCCTTTCCACACTGTCCTTGCATGTGCAGGTGCTGCAGCTCTCCCTGCCCCGCCAGCCCAGCAGTCACACCAGGTCTCTGCTGCCGTGGTTGTGCTGAGGGCAAAACCAGAAAAGAGCTGCACTGGGTGGGTTCATTTGCAGCCAGTGCCGTGCTCCGGAGTGTTGGTCCCTTCTCAGTCCTGGCCTGTTCTGGCTATGGACGTGCCCCTGGGCAGGTGCACGCGGCTGCAGGGTTGGGAGTACTCCGCAAACAGGTGCGTCTGCCAGGGATGGATCGCTGTGCTACTCCGCTGTCTTTTACTACATTTGGTGTTAATGCTGTGGAGATGCCCAGAGGAATCACTTCTTATTGGCTCTTTCATTCTGAGAAATTATCTCTGTAAGGGAGGCATGATAGTCCACATGAGGACTTGGGGAGGTGAGAGGCAGATTTAATCACACCTGCAGACTGCTGCACACTGGAAAGGCCTCATTATGGTCATCCAGTGGCAGCAAAAGTGGCTGAAGCAACTGACGGGGAGCAAGAAAATTTTTAGTAGTAACGTAGTCCTCCTGTGGATATTTTTGTGCTTGTTTAGGGCAGACTGACTTCAATCCCCCAAAAGTCAAAAGCAAATGTTCTCCTTGAAAGTGCTCCGGGTTTGTAGTGGTGAACTGTGTGTTGCCTCTGCCTCTCAGCTCTCTCTGGCAGCAGGTGTGTGTTGACACCAGGGCATTTCTGGGGCAAAGCAGAAGATTTTGTCAATAGTGTGTAAAGGGTTGGTATATATAAATAACAGTTCTATTCTGCTGGAAGCTTTGTCTTTGAAACAGCAATCAGGGAGGAATTCACTGTAGTTTAGGTGTTGGTGCCATTTGGCGAACTGGAGCTCTGAGTGTCCTTGGAGCCTCCAGCCTGGTATGACAAGAGCCTGTCATGGGGCAGAGCTCTGCACTCTGCCCATGTTCAAAATATCCTCTAAATATACTCTGAAATACAGATTGGGGGTTTTTGAATGATCCTAACTTGAATAAGCTGTCCTACAGTTCACATATATGATGATACAACTTTTAGTTTAGTAACACCAGAGTTGAGTATTCAAGGATACTTTAAATAATAATTAACAAGTTTCTGTTGTTGTCAATCCATATTTTGGGAGATCTGATAGTTTTGTCTGTCCTTTTTCTGCATATG
The DNA here is from genome assembly GCA_013396775.1 of Cephalopterus ornatus. Lineage (NCBI taxonomy): Eukaryota > Metazoa > Chordata > Aves > Passeriformes > Cotingidae > Cephalopterus > Cephalopterus ornatus. The sequence goes on along the minus strand of VZRE01005446.1, from coordinate 7,406 downwards.
TGTATGTTAAGGCTCTTGTTGTATTTTTCAACTGTTTCTATAAACTTGGATGTTAATCTGTTACATTCTTTGAGTTTCAAAATTCTTCACCATCAGTCTGGAGAGCTTTGAGTCTGTAAAACTGGGTTCTATAAAACTGGAGTCTGTGATGGCAGGAGCCATGTCCCTGCGGCGGTGCCAGTTCCCCAGAGCCAGGACGTGTTCCCTATTCCTCCTGCTCCCTGTTTGGGGCTCTGGAGCCCAACCAGCATGGTGCAGTGGTGGCTGCAGCACCCATGAGGCCAGGTGAAATGTGGAACAGGGAGGTGATTTTCAGTATTTGCTGCAGTTTCGAGAGCTCAGCAGACATGTTATTTTACTGCTCGTGCTGCTAAACATTGGCTCAGGGCAGGTGCCCAGTGCTGGTGCTTTAGGGTGGCCAGTGGCCACTAGCTGTGCTCAGCATCACCATTGCCAGCTGTGGCATCATGGCACATGCTGTCCACTCAGCAGTGGCTGGACAGCTCTGAAAGGACCAGATTTGGCATCAGCACTATCCCTTCTGCAGACGTTGTGCTTTGGGTGCTGCCACGTCCTCGCTGCTTCTGCTTTCTTGCAGCACGTGGTATTTGGTGTGACCCCGAGGACAGACAGTTGCCTGCTGGACTAGCTTGTGGTTTATCCCTCAGCTGTGTCAGCGTTCAGGTTTTCAGTTGCAGGGGGGCACATCAATGGCTCTTGCTAGAACTTGGGGCTCCAAGGTTTTCTGATGTTTGTGGAGTTTTACTGGTTTTGGTTTGGGTTTTTCGCGGACGAAATTGTGGATACGAAATTGTGGATATTTTTAAGTAGTACATGTTAGTTCCTCAGATGAGCCATTCACTGCAACCTAGGGAATTTTAATCCAGATACTCACTCTCAACAAACTTGCTATGATGACCATATGAGCGCTTTTGTGCAGAAAAACTTTTGGTATCGCTAGTAAGAGCATGAATTGGAATTTTGATTGTGAAAATTATTGGCAATGTTTGGTCATGTGGAGCAGGTTTTACAGTGTGCGTGATGGGCTGTTGATGGGTGTAAGCACAGATCCCAGGGAAGGTCCCAGGTTTCCTGTAAATATTCAGGTGAGGTTGTGCTGGCTTGTTTCTCTGGTAGAGATGGCCCTTTGGATAATTGTTAAAGAAACATTAAATACAGACTGATGCTGTCAAAAGGAGAATGCAGATCACTTAACACCGAAAGTGGCACTTCATTGGGACCTTTTGCACTTTGTAGTTCAATAAAAAGGGTAACCCCTGTAGGAATATCCTGTCCTTGCCTATTCTGTCCTTGTCTGCAGTGCTGACAGGATCACATTCCTGGTTTTACCTTCATGCTGTCCCAGGCTGAAATACTTCATATTTCACACTCTGGGTTCTATAAATAATTGATATGCCTGTCTTAGCAACTGAGGATCAGCAGCAAATTGTATTATTGTGGAGTAATAGGGATTTTCTGCGTTCTTTACTCCTTTTCATTTCTCATTTTCACTCTGCTACTGAGAGTGTAGGAACTAATTTACTCCACTTTGGGAGAAAAAGTATTACTGTTCCAGTGTTACTGTTCCAGTCCTTCAGGGGAAAAAGTTCAGAGGAAAGTCAGAACTCACAAATGAACCCATCTCAGTGAAGACGAGTTATTTTTGCGTATTTGCTGCAGCTACTGTTTGGAAATATTTCTCATTCTGTGCAATTCTCATGGGTCACATGGGAAAGAACAGTTTTAATGGTTAGATGAGAATTAGGCAGACCTAGAAAGAAGCTCTGCTCTGTAGCTAGAACCAGTGAGAAAGTATTAAACCAATCATTTTTGCTGTAAGAACTGCTGTGTACCCTTGCTGACAGAGCAGAAGGGGTTTGTGTGATAATGCACTGTCAGGTGCCCCAGGGAGAACTGGAGCAGCTGTCCTGCCACAGTGCCACTGGGAGCAAAGCATGAGTGATTCTAGTTTGTGACACTGGACTTACACTTCCATTTGGTTTACCTATTCATAAATAATGATGGGAACAGTCAGGGAAGTTCCTTCTCATTATGAATTTATAGCATGGCAAGTCCAGTTGGGGTGGAGTCCTTTAAAGATTTGGGATAATGCTTTCATCAATGATGCTTTTTAATTGAAAGCTTGAGTGCTCTGTGTGCTAATGATGCTCCTGGAGGGAATCACAGGAGCGTATGATTGGGGATTTGGTTCTGTAGTGCCAGGACGGGTTTCTGGGCAAAGGGCAGAGCTGGGGAGGTGCTGTCTGAGCAGACTGACTTGGGTAAATTTGACTTTGCCTCTGGCTTCCAGTTCTGGAATCCACGTGGCTTTGAGCACCTTCTGCCTCTGTTACCATCACCAATTCCTCTTTCTTTGGTTCTCCTGTTGTTCTTCTGCTGTTGTCTTCCCCTCCCCTCCCCTGATTCTTCTGTTCTCAGTGCCTGAAGCTGATGGTTTAATACCCTGGTGACTGGTTTGGCTCCCAGATCTGTATTTATTCAGTTAATGCAGACAACAGTCCAATTCCAGAGGAGCTAAGTATCTTGGAAAAGATACTTGTTTAAAAACAGGAACAAAAATTTAGGAGCATACCTTTATGGATCTTAAACATCCTTTCCCATTATTATTTGCTCCAGCTGTGGCTAGAGATCTGATCCCAAACTCACCTGAGGGTTGCGCTTGGTGGTGCCGGGTTCCCTGGCCAGTGCTGAGCTGGGAGCTGTGCAGCCCTGGGAGCAGAGCCAATTGGCTGCCAACCCTGCACCATGGCTTCCGGCTCTGGGGCTTCGCAGGAGATACACTTTCTCATTGGGGAATAGCTTGATTTCCTATACTAGCAGGGGAGAGGCGTTAGGGCGTGGGCTAAAGCATCCACAGAGAGCAGCCAGGCTATACAGCTTGTTACAGGAGGAGGACAGCTTAAAGAAAATGAAAAAAACCAATCCTTCCAACTGAGGCGACTACGGACGCCAATCATATTCCCTCCTTACATGGAATAACTCAATTGTCTTATTAGAACAGAAAGCAAAGACAAATATCTGGATATAGTGTAGGAAATTGTCTTTACTAAATCTAGCTCAGTGCTTATGAGCACTGTATATATTATTTGATTTTTCCAGAATTACATAAACATGGGGGAAAATTGTTAATGTAAGTTGACTACCGGAATAAATCACAGCCTAATTATTCTTTTTTTTTTTCTGGCTAAAATTAGAATTTGATATAGTGGTCAATAGACATTTTCTTTAATTTTTGAGACATAATTTCTAGTAGCTAGTCCAAATGAATTGGAGAAAGTTGCTGCAGAATTGAAAAAATAAATTATCCAAATTTTATGGTGACTTACTGTTAAATCCCCTTAGTTGGAAACTTTAATTTACCTCGTATTTCAGTTTGTTCTTCTCTAACTGGCTTATTGGTGTATATTAGGGCAAAATAATTGTTACTTTTTTACTGCCACTGGAGTGCCGGGAGCAGGCACCAAAGTGAAGCCAGACCCCTGGCTTAGCAAAATCTGAGGGGCTGCAGGAGCAGTGTGTGGGGCACAGCGGGGCAGCTGCTCCCTGGCACTGCTGCCTGGAGCAAAGGCTGACCCTTGGCACCTGTGTCAGTCCCTCTGGAGCTGTGTGATGCTGTCCTGGGATAACTGGGGCTCCAGCACTGCAACCCCCTGGGCGGCCACGTGTTTCCTGTCTGGAGCCAGCGCCCATGTAGAAGAACAAAGCATTGTTGGCCCTGTTCTTCATTAAACAGGTAAACGCTGTGTTTCGTGTTGAGGCTACTGGCTTAAATACCCACAAACTCTTTATGGGGTTTTGCACAGCAAAACATCTTTCCTCAGGGTGCATTAAAGGGGCCAAGGCTCTTGGGTTGTGCTTCAGTTTAGCCTGGTGTGAATACCCTGTAGCCAGCAGTTTTAGTACAGATGATTTGAGTGTAGTCTTATATTTCTGAGGGAAATAAATGGGCTCAGAATTGGAGAAGGAACAGCAAGAAGGATGGATCTAAACCCCAGAGTGTGGAAGGGGACTGAGCTCAGCTTCCTGCTAGGGGAGTATGTGCTTTCATCCATTCTGAGTCCAGTATCCTTTGGTCCTGGTGATGTATATTCTCTTCAACTTCCACACTTCATGTTGGGCAAGTTACTTGGATGGCAGAGCCTAAGGCACAGTATACTTCTCTGGTGAACCTTTTGGAAGAAATGCATGTTTTGGGGTATTTACCTGGTTTTGCTGAACCTTGGAATTGGCAGTTGTACATCACAAATGTAGTGACGTGTTGTGAGTAACAGTGAGTTCACACACATTGTCTTGGTTAAGTCTTGGGTTTATTCCTAGAAGAAACACCTTTGGATTCTGTCAGTGGAGAGAGGAAAGGGCAAAAGCATTTAACTTCTATCATGTGAGTTTTTTAAGCATCTCTCTTCACGCTCAGGAGAGTATTTTTGTGAAAACACTTGGCATTCCTTGCTTCTAAATCACAGAGTAACTTTTTGCAAACAATTCACAAGGAACAAGGTTCCAACACTGTCATTAGGGCTATTAAACCTGTCTGAACTGTTTTCCTTTGTGCTGCTTGCCATAACAATGTGTGTAATTTGTTGAATATCCATAACAGGATATTTGAATATATTCTTTACAGTTTTACTTCTGCATATAGCTCAGCATGCCAAATCATTAACCCAATTAACCAAGCCAGACCCACATCTGGATGGAATGACAATGACAATGAAGATTTTTAAAGGAACTTGGTATTTCACCTCCCTCTTAATGAAAGCAACTCAGACACCAATCACCATCATAGCAGCAGCTTTTATCAGCATGCTGATAAAAATTATTCATGATTCAGACTGCACAAACTCTTGATACATCTCCTCTCTTGCTGCTTATCTGTGCATGTGCCCCTGGAAAGGTAAGAGCGAGCCAGTTTATCCCACATCATCCATGCACAGAATCCTGTGCAGTTCAGTACTTCTGTGCCTGAACAGCGATTTGAGTTTTAAACAGTGGGAGCTGGGAAACCTGAAAGATACCAGCAGCACTTCAATTCAAGTGGCTTCTTTCTTATCATTTTATTGCACAGAAATTAAATGAAAATATTTGGGGCTTTGCTGGCACGCTGGATGAAAAATCCCTCTTCAAATAGCATCTGTGGTATTACACAGATCACACTGCTGTAGTAACCTGTGTGTACTGTTAACATTAGTGCAGGTGCAGGAGATTCAGTTCATTAGGGATTTGTGTCTCCTGGTAAAAAAAGCTCATACTGAGCAGGAGAACAGTTCATTAGCTAAATGTAGCAGAGTTCAAACGCTGCTTCAGCTGCCCCTTAAAAATGCTTTATTCATCCTCATCCACACAAATTTGCATAGTCTTTGCGGACCAGGAAGGACCTAGGAAGCCAGACAGTGCTCCCAAAAACACGTGATAGAGCAGGGTGCATGCTGCTGTGGAGCCAGGCTGGTTGTGTTAGTCCTGGCAGCAGAGCTGTTCCCAACTGCTGCAGCGGCAGTTCCTCCATCCCCAGGCTGTGCTGGCTGGAGAAGGAGCCGATGCCCTGAGCATGGACCTTGTTACTCTAATGAGCCATAGCAGCACAGAAGGAACTGCCCAAGCTTTGGAGGCAAGAGAGAGATGGACACTTCTGTGCGTGCATGGAGCTGACTTGGTGATTCACTGTGTTTGAGCATGATCCCAAGGTGAAGTGATCCATGTGAAGTCCCCACAGTTCCCTGATCCAAAGGTGCCAGTGAATACTGAAGTGAGAGCTGTGACCAGAATGAACGGTTGTGCCCATCTCCCTGGCAAGAATGGAAGGCTGTTTTGTGGCAGCAGCTGCTGTGTGTGTGTGTGGAGCAGGCTGGGGTCCTGTGTGGTGTCAGCTATGAACACAGGGTGCTGCAAAATGAGCCCAACAGCTCTGTGGCATTGCTGTGTTTGGTACACACTGAGGATCTGTGTCAGCTGGAGGAGCTCCGTTGGCCCCACCATTTGTTTCATCTCCTTTTTGTTACTTAGTCTTGCTTGGATACCCATATGGAAGCTCAAGCCCCCCGTGTATGCCGGCCTGACATCTCTGGGGCAGGAGAGCTATGTGGCTGGAGGCGAGCTGGCTCAGAGCAGAGGCACTGTGGGCTGTGTTCCTTGGCTAAGCCAGGTGCCCATTTCTTGCTGGAGAAGAGGCAGCAAGGCAGGTCTGTCCACAGGGGCTCTGGCACCTGCCACCCTGAGTGGAGCGCTGGGGAGGAGCTCAGTGTGGGCTGGCCCTGCACACCTCACCAAGGTGTCACCCGAAGGTCTAGGACCTGCCTCAGGGAGTTGCCTGTTCTTCAGCGCCCAGGGATGCCTCTTTTAGTCTGGTGTTATCTTTTGCCATAATGCAAACTGTGAGGTGCAACAACTGTGCAGCTCCCTCATGTCTCTGCTAAGCTTATGGATCATCTTGGAAGAATGTCCAAGGAGAGACATAAATTCCCTGAAACTCATCAAGAAAATGGTAGCTCTTTGCCAATGTGGCAACTAGAAAAGTTTCCGTTTTCAGCATATTTTGAAGAGCTGAAGAAAACAATTGTCTTAGCTGATCCTGTGGCTGCATTAGTATTTGTGGGTATTTATAGGACACTGTACCAGATGAGCTTTCTGACCGTCGGGAGTGAGCCTGTCATTCTGAGCCTCTTCATCAATGTGCCTTTCACGCTCCACAAGATTAGCAGCTGCTGAAAATAGGGAAAAGGAATTTTCCTTTCTTCTGTCTTAGAAGAGACCCATCACACCATCCTCCTTTCGTCTGGGCTCAGAAGCAGCTTCGGTCCTTAGCAAAGCTAGAGCACCAACAGGTCTTTTTAAAGAAGTTCCGCTCCCAGGAGGATCTAAAGGAAAATATCCTTTTTGTGTGTTTAGTAACACACATCAAAGGAAACAACCGTTCCAGTCTTGGTTTGCATTGTGCAGGCATTAGCTGGGGTCCAGTTCCACAGGCTCGAGGAGGCTGCCGCGTCCGTGCTCGTCAAGCTCTGACAGACACGGGGGGACTCAGCCAGGCCAGAACATGCTCAGGGCACGTCGCTTTTGAGAAGGACAGAGCGATTTCCTTGGTGTCGTGGGAGCCCCTTCACTGCCCCGGCCCCGGGCGGTGTGCGCCCAGCGGGACCTGTGGCACCGTGGGGTGGGCAGGGCTCCCTCACGCCTGTCACAGCTCGTTGGTTCTCTCTGCACATCACAAATCCTCACCTGCTCGCCCTGCACGGTGCCAGAAGCGGCCGTTCCAGCCGAGCATCGCGCTGCGCACTCCGGAGCGGGCTCTGAAAGTGGGGTTACAGCCCCCCGAGAGCTCGGCGGTACCGGAGGGGAAATCATCTCTGCACCCCCGGGCCGGGGCCCAGGGCAGGGAAACGGCACCGGGCTTC
>VZRE01005445.1:0-19189 GCA_013396775.1 Cephalopterus ornatus | reverse complement strand
GAAGGGAAGGGAAAAGGGAAAAGGGAAAAATGAAAAAAACTAACAGTTTTACTCATGAGCAAATTAATACTCTGTTTTTTTAATTTAAAGCCAGGACTGGTTAGGAGCTACGTTATTAGGCTATAAAGTGAAAAGTCTACAGTCTTTCCACACCTTGCCAAAGGGATACATGGAAAAACAAGTAAGGTAATTGCTATACATCCAGAAGAAATAATAATAACATTTCCCAATCTGTCCTGCCTTAGCTGTTTGCACCCAAGCCCGTGCCATTTCCTGTGCTCTACTCTCTCATGCATTCCTGATGTTATCATATTAAACCTGGCAAAACAACAAGTGTTTTGGGAGAGAGTTTATTGCTCAGTCACACAATTTCCCAGGTTACTCTCATGCTAGTGTTTGGTAGCAGAGAAGTAGGAAAGGAATGAGCAGTGCAGAGATGGACTGGCAGCTGGCACTGCAGACAAAATGTGTTTGTACACTCTCATTTCAGTTTTTTGGTTTGGGGTTTTTTGGTTTGTTCGGTTGATTGGTTGCATATTGACTTCTTTTTCTTTTCCTCCAAAGTATTCTCATTTGCAACTGGATTTTTTTTAATCATCTTTAAACCTTTCATATCAAACCTGACACCCAACAGTGCAGAGATTCACCAGTGCTGCCCCAGTCACCTAATCATTCAAAGAAATCTAAATAATTTGTTTCTTATATTGACCTGACTTTTCCCTACCCAATGTAAGTCTGTGCAACCCATTTCTACAGGATGCTTAAGATTAACTGCTGAACATTTCTCACTTTGCTCCATTACTGTGATAACAGTGCTAGAGAAGAACATCATAAAAATCAGCCTCCGCTAGACCACATTTTTTCCATCCCATCCCGTCCCCTCCCCATCCCATCCTGTCCCCTCCCTTCCCCATCCCATCCCATCCCCATCCCATGCCTTTTCTGTATGATATATAGTTGTACACCATGCAAATTAGGNCCACCCTATCCCTTCCCCATCCCTTGCCCTCCCCTTCCCTCCCATCCCATGCCTTTTCTGTATGATATATAGTTGTACACCATGCAAATTAGGCAAGTCACTTGTAACATCCAAACTTGTCATCTCTTCTCTCACTTTTGCTGGAGTCCTGGATCTCATTTTCTGTGTCATTCCTCGCTATATCCAAGTGAGGAAGGCAGTTCCAGCTAAGCTAAATTTAAGTGTGAAATGAATTTTAATGGCTACCGTAAATGTTTACAAAGAAAAACATAGCAGAGGCTTTGGACATTTTTTGCTGAAGTTCAGTACAATTTTTTCCATCTACACAATCTGAGAAGGTCAATAGATGTACATGCTTGGGAGTGAAGATATTATCTCCTATTTAGTAGTTAAAATTAGAAAGGGGAAAATTCAAAAGGAAAGACAGAATTATCTGAGCATGTCACTGTGTTTTACGCATCACTTCAGCAGCAAATTGATTCTGTCCTTACTCTCTATTCCTCCATATTATCAGTACTGGTTTTAATCTGCCATTTTATCACCTTATCACTCTGTATTTCAAAGTCCTTAAATAGTTCTTTGCAACTGGATCTCTTCTCTGTATCCTGTATAACTTAGTACATCAGTAAACTTAGTTATGAATATTAATAGCTCACTATATCAGCAAACTTAATTGTGAATATGAATAACTAAGTTAATATTAATAACTTTGTACTTCAGCAACCTTAATTATTTCACAGCTTCCCGTTTTTCTCAAATTGCTGATGTCTACATTTCAAGTTATGAAAAAGACCTGTTAACCCAGAACCACTGTGTTCATCCCTAAACCATATCCCGAACTGCCACATTCACATGCCTTTGGAACAGTTCCAAGGATGGTGATCCCACACTTACCTGCGCAGCCTATTCCAATGACTGAGCAATGGCACGGGCCACAGGCAAGCCTTCTCATGACTGAACCCACTTAACTGCAAAAACCATTCACTGATTTCTGCTCTTTTTTTCTTATATTTTAACTAGTTGCGTATTTATGTGAGGAATTCCTGATAATGTAATAGCTTAACTTCTTTTGTAGCTTTACAGAAAGACTCATCAGAGACTCTTTTGATGCTTCAAAGACATGGTAGTGTTTTGGCTCCCCCTTGTATTTATTGACTCTTCAGTAAACTCTTGTGTAACAAAGAAGTATGGTATATCCTGTCACAAATGCCATATTTATTATTTCTTTTGCACCATGTTTATGTATGGCCCAGTCTGTCTGGTTGTTGTGTGGTAGGGAATATCAGCTTTACTGGTTTGCAGTTTTCTGGGACTCCTCTAAGGCCTTTTAGAAAATTAAGAGCCAATAAGCCCACTTTGTGCATCCCTGGTGTAGGGGCAGACTCAAGAGCAGGTTGTATCCTGCACCCTCCGAAGTCTCTATTTTGTTTGGTTTGCCCTTGAGTCCTGCAGGACTCCTGGGTGAAGGTTGTCAGCTCAAATCTGTCCTTTCCATTATCTTCCTCCACCAGTCTAGGAGTGACCATGGGATTATTTTTTGTCAGTGGGAATCAGGAATAATGAAAAAGTCTAAAAAGGTCTGGAGGTGGAAAAATCTAAACCTGGTAGACAAGTGTAGGATTTTCAGCCCAAAATAGCAAATAATACAAAAACTCTCACCTCTTTGCTGTCTTGTGTGGGGCGTAGAAGTGACAAGAGCAACTTCTGCAATGCATGGGATTCAGCAGGCTGCTGAAGTAGGTAAGAAACAGCACGATGGCCTAGCAACAGCAACAAATATGACTTCTGGGTGTGTTATGTAGCAGTTGGCCCTGATGCAAGACAGCAAAAGAAGACCAACTGTCTTCTGGCTTCGTCTTTCACTCATTTCTTACCAAGGTGCCCACTCACAGTAAGCAAAGTCTTCCTGGCAAGCAATAAGGAAGATGCATGCCAAAAAGTTACCTGCAGAAATAAACAGAGTAATCCCTTGGTCAATGGCAAAACCAGTTGTGTCTGTATGGTGGTCACATCATCCAGTGGGAAACTAAAACCAAAGAGGGCTCCATTTGCTGTCACACAAAGAGGAAAGGAACTTCCTGTACAACTCCATGCTCACTGCTACCTCTCAGGAAAATGTGTAATTTGCGAGATTTCCCCATAAATCACTGGTCAGAGATGACCTTGACCTTACAAAACAGAAAAGTACCAGTCAGGTAAACCTGGTCTCTAAATCAACTCAGGCTTGTGAGCTTAACAGGAGTAAGTGACACTCAGTACTTCTTCACAGATTGGGTTTTTGTTATCAAACAAGATTCAATAAAACATATCTATGTGAATAACCACTTCCACAGAAAAGTATTCTTGAGAAGTGTATCATCATAAACAATGAACCCAAAGCCAATGACACTGAAGGAAAGTCATTCCACAATTCACGATTTTATTTTATGCTCAGACTGTTAATGTCACTAGAGGTAAGGAAATGCCACCCGTACCACCTCCTTCCTCCCACCCGTCTCATAGGTCAAACAACAGATGTTGCTCACTGGCAACTCTCCCTCTCAGGCACACACAACTGTCCTCAGTCCACTTCATGTTGCCCTGCATTATCATCCTGTGTCCTCCTCCACAGATTTCTGGTTGCATCCTTAAAAACTGTAGATGTTAATGATTTATGTTCTTACAAGAACAAATTTAGACTTTCCATTTTAGCTTCACCTTTAGAAGGGCCATTGTACAGAAACTTTATGCAAATAATGCTGTTCAATCAATTAAAATTTATTTCCTCACCACTTGAACTGTATTTTTATGACTATACTATTTCAATGAACCATGATGCTAAATTGAGTTTGAAATACCTACACTGAAAATTAGGCAACCAGGCTAAACAAATGCTAAAGAACTCAGTCCTACCCAATTTGTTGCAATAACCATGTGCAGTTATTTATTGAAAAGTATGCTGTTCACTTGCAATATATAATTCCTTGTGCAGCTGGTGCTGCTTGAGGTTTTTGTTAGAGGTTGATTGACTAAAAAATTTACAAAATGCAATGGAAAGATTACTTTTGATTTAAAAGTGAATTGAATTGGGAAACCTGATTCTGGATATCAGCATAAGGTGTTTTTTTTTTAAAAAAAATCATATCTTGAGTGATGTGCTCAAACAAACAACTCTAATAAATGAAACAGCATAGAAGAGGTTAAGAGTTTAGAATTGATCCGGCACATTCATGAATTTGTATTAAAAACAACTACCAGTGTTCACATAATTTGCTGAAAATATTCTTATCTTCCCTAAATAGTTTCCAAATTCCTTCACATTTGAACGTGATTTGCAACCTCATCAGAAACCCTCTACACACCGTAGGCTATATTTAATTTGGATAGTCCAGCCTTACAGGCTTTTGGTTCCTGAATCATGCTTCTCTTTTGGTCACTCCACACACCTTTCACTCAATGATAGAAAGATTTTATTACTCACTGTAAAGCTAAACTGTTTTGGTTTTGATTACAAATAAATGCACTAAAGTCGTTTCCCTCGTTTAGCCCAGTAGAAGAACATTTGGAATAAAATGGCTGTGAATTTATGGAAAGGTCATGATTTATTGATAAATGACAAAATTCTCAAATTACATCAAATACCAGCAAACTATTAATTTAAAACACATACAGTACTTTTCAGAGATTTGTAGAAAATACATAAAATGCTGTCAACTACCCTATGTTCTTCTTCTCTTACTTTGTAGATTAACAGAGCAGTTTAATAAAAATCATGAATGAATGAAAAAATCGTTGAGATTTTTTATCTGAAGCAAACAAGCAGTTGATGAAAGTCCATATGGAAATCCAGCTGGTGAGCTTCATGTTGCCTGTCTAGCAGCTGGGGTTTTTTTCCACAGACTTTGTAAAAATTATTTGCTTCTTGACTGCTGCAAAAAAAAATTATATGGTTTTCAGATGGTATTTATCACAGGTGGCTAGTTGCAAGGATATAAATAGAAAAATTATTCATTTTAAAACTTAGAACTGATCTTAGTAAGCTAGCTCTTCACTTTCAGAGTGTTCTTAGGAATTCTAAAATTATGTGTAGACCAACTGCACAAATGCTACATGAACCCTGTAGGGAAAGAATAGCAATTAAAAGAAGAAATTCTCATGCATTTGTGCCTCTATCTCCAAAATAAGCTACACACAGATGGACAAAATAGGTATCTTTTAACCTGTACAGAGAAAAAACAAGTCTTAGATGAAAAGTAAAAGTCACTTCCACTACGTAGTTTCTGTCCAGTGACAGAAGTTGCTTCCCAATAATCATTTCACATGCCATTAAAACAAACCAACCAACCACCAAAACCTTAAAAAAAAAAAAAAAAGAAGAAGTTACAACCCCAAATACAATTTCATTTGCACTTTTTACAAAAATGTTGTTTGACTACTCATGGAAGCCACTTACTAAAAGTTCTGTTTCAAACCAGAGGCACTTTTGGAGGACATGAGAAGAGACATCTAGTTTCTAGACTCCGACTAAACTTAAGGAATAGCTCCAGTCTGAAGGTCTGTCCTCCTTCCACAGTTTTTAATAGCCCTAGGCACTCTTTTAAACCCATATAGAACTCATTTCACATTTTTAGATTTTCTTAGTCCATGTGCAGCATCAATTCACAGATTTTCAATTTTGCTTGGCCATTTTCTATTTCAAAGGGACTTTACTGATAAATTTTCTGAACCTGTAAGAAGATGACTGACAATAGAGGATCAGAATTTTCAAGACGATGCTTTTAATATTGGATAGACTTCTTTTTTACTTATTTGTGAGCGTGATCTGTCATTTCCAGGACAGAGTGCTTGTGTGCATTTCTCTGAGGGGCATTTTTGAAAGCACAACACAGTGATGTGCCAGGAATCTTGGGAAATACTGAATCAAAATCTCAGTCTGGGTCAGCACTTTCCTCTGGGTGGGACATAATATGAAACACATCTGCCCTGATCCTCTTCCCATATGGATAGTTCTCCTCCTGGTACCTGGGTTTCCTTGTATCTTCTCTGGTTTTATATTCAGAGTGAATGAGTTACAGATGAACATTTGCTTGGTGGTTCAGATAGGCAAATGAGCAAGGCTTTGAAATGGTTTTAACCTTTGTCCTCAGTCCTTGTTTCTGCTTCAAATTTCCACTGCTTTCCTGTGTTTTCTTTGTAACCAGACACTTTTCTTTCTGGTCACCTGTCTCTCTTTTTCTCCCAATCTCAGGAAAGTTCTCTGATTTTTTTACCCTGCTTGGCCCTTCCCAGAGCCCAGCGTTCCTCAGTCAATGAATAGGGTCAAAGTCATCCTTTCTTATGGATCTCTTTCAGAGCCTACTGCTTCCCATGAGATGTGATTCAAATAATGATGGCTGAGTACAAAGGAAATCTCTATCAGATGAATGTGTGTCTTTTTGTATTAATACATATTTATTCTCAGAAAAGTCCAAACCACCCTTTCTCCACCTTCAGCCCCCCCATATCTTAGGAGGACATGCTTTAGCTGTTTCTAAAAACAATTATTTGACTTTATTATGACCTTCCTAATATTTTCTCTGTTCTTTACTCTATTTTATCACACTCATTTGCATCCTGGGTTTATGAAACTTATTAGCACCCTGCGAGCTCCTATCAAATATTATTCAGTGGAGCTGACACTGTAATGCTCTGTCCCTTTCATCTTTTGTGGTATCCATTAATTGGACATATTATTACTCACTCACATAAGAAATAATGAGTCTAACATATCAGTGTGGGAGTTCTAGTTCTTGTCTGGCTGTTTCTTACCTGTAGCTAATCGGTTTAATCTTCAGAGGAAAATGTGTGGGTTTTGTTCCTTTTTACTATTATTGTTTTGTTCCTGGTAGTTATTCTCAGTTTGTCTCTGTTTGAGCTAGAAGAGATCTTCTGTACCTCTTCAAGCCACAGGAATATGCAAACACATGAATAACAAATTCAGCATCAAAGTAGCTTGTGCTATTCTGACATACCAGCATGAGCACTGTTACTGTGTTTCACCTCCAAGAAGGAGTGAGAGGGGATAGATGGTCTGGAGTTTAAAAATGTCTGACTGAGAGTTAGCCCAAGAAGAAAGAAGATTTTCTGCAGCAGGATTTATCAATTTATACTTAGCACCTGGAGTACACACTCAAGATAAACAGGAAATACTAGCTTTCTTATGTTTGAGAAGACTGTGGTAAGAGGAAAGTCTGCAACAAAACTCGGGAGAAAAGATCCCAGGCAGTACGACCATCTGATAGCCTGGTTTTGTATCACCACATCTGTCTCAGAGTGCCAGAGGCAAGTCAAATTTTCTTTCCACCAGACACACGATTTTAAGAATTACTGAGCTGTATGGACAGAAATTCACCTCTGGGCTGAGCGGCAAAGCACCTGCCAGGAGCACTGTGTGCAGTTCACCTCCAACTCCCACCCACCTTCAGCTTGCAGAGGTGGCTAAACCAACAGAAAACCAAATCACAGACCTCATGAAATGGAGGGTAACTGCTACGTAGCTCACAGCTAGTATTGCTCAAAGGAACCATGGATTCCCTGCATGTGTCTAATATATAGCATTACATACCTGCTCTCGCTGGACCCCTTGCAAGCAGAGATGGTCTAGCCAACTGTAACAATTTTCAGGTGAACAAATTTCTATTAAGAAGAGGAATGAATCCCACAGTGATCTTAGTTGTGGTCAAAACTAAGCAGCGAGCACAGTTTGCAGCAAAGGAGCAAAGGCTTCAAATGCAACACATTAAAGTATCTCTGAAACGATCTTTGGTGCAGCTGTTTGTAGAAACAAAGTCACTAAATTAGTCACAGGGCTATTGAACAAGTTGTCTGGCTGACTCATAAAAGCAAAGTGACAATAAAGTAATTAAAAGCACAGGCAACAAAAAAACCAGTTGATGGTTACTTTTCCAAGATAGTAAAGAAAATAGTAAAGAGAGGTGGCTAATGTCAAGTCAAGGGTGATTATTATTGCAAGGACGTAGAGGTTGTGTCAACTAGTAACTAATAATGTTTTACAGGAAAAAATTAATATTCTTTAAAAATAGTGTACTGAAAGGGATATCATCCATGGTAATTAAAAATTGCTTAGACACATCTGTATTGCAAATGTAGAATTTAAAGTGCTTATGAGTGTTCACCTCACAGCTGTGGTCTCCTTTAATGCTCAGGTGAATAATCATCTCCACAGCCAAGGGGTAAATCAGCACAGATTCAGAGGCTGCCGCTAAGGATGGGGGGTTGTGTGTGTGTAGCAACACAGTATCGACATTGCTACCTCAGGACAGGCTGAATTCATTGAATGTTCCATCTAGCTCCTCAGGCCGTCGTGTCCTGCCCCCATCTGTTTTCCAAGGAAGATAACATTTTTCCATAAGTGAAAACCTATATGTATTGATTTATTCGTGTTTGATATCTTACACATTTTCTAGGCTTTACTTTACTAGGCTTACTTGTTTTGCTTTAGTCATTTGCCATTAAGCTGGAGCAGTAATTACGTGTATGACTTCAGGTGGAAATGACTCATGTTCATATTCTCAAGCAATTGACCCTGCAGTGTTGGGGATGCCATCCAATATTAAACCTATCTGCTGAGCAAACAGGGCTCCCAAGAGATGGCAAACTGGACTGCAGAGGCTCTGGGAATAATTTCACTACTTCTGCAGAATTTTTTAATTTATTAATTTACATTGCATAAAGGCTAAATTTTGTGCCAGACCTTATCTAGAAAGGTAACACATTTACTTTTGTTTAAGATGGAATTTGGAGATTCCCATCTGGAGCACCGTGTTACAATGTTTCATTGGGATCATTTTTGGGAAGGACGAAAATAAAAAGGGAGTTATTTTCTTACTTTCTTTTGTTTCAAGTTGCTTATGCAGTCAAGTTAGATATTTGATATTTCACTCATATTCCTCTCCAGACAAGGAAGATAAGGTAGTTATCTTAAAGTGAAGAGAACAAGGTTTGCAAGATCGTTTGCAAGAGAAATTCATAGGTACAACAAGAACCTTGGGAGGTTTGCATTTCATTTCTCCACTTCCCTGCAGACAAAAAGTTGTAGGAAATACCCCAGATTTACTAAATCAGTTATTTCTGTTGGCTGGAAAATGTCCATTTGGTTTTGGCTTCCTAAGCCAAACGGGCTGACCTTGTGTTCTCCACTTTTAGACACAGGACATTTCAGCTGTTAAATCTTTTGGTATTTTGCCTCTGCCTCATGCTCTTCGGAAACATGATCAGGGTGTGCCATATGAGGCTAACCAATTTCCCCACAGCAGAGGCTACAGTTCTGTGAGGGGGTTTTCTGCTACAAAAAGTGTCTAGTGAAGCCACAGGCTGCTCCTGAGTCTTGTGTATACAGCAGGCTGTGGCCTCAAAGCAGGCCAGTGATGACTTTACATTATGAGCACAACTGCCTTAAGTAAGTGAACTCTTTATCCAGGGAGTTGTTATCAAAAAGATCAAGACAATATATAAAAATTAGTGGGTCCGGTAGGTCTTACCAGTTTGTGTACACATGGTTGTTTCATTAGTTTTTGACTGAAACATGGTAGCACCAAGTTTAGAATATCAATTTGAAGCAGACATGTGGCCCTATAAGACTTTTATCCCACAAGTAAAAACACTATTTGCTGATAATTTATACCAAGCCAGCAGATGTGCAGCTGAGTGAGGAAATTCCTGTCCATCATACTCCTGGGAACTGGATACTGTTGGGTTCTAAAACAACCTGGATATTTTCTTAAAAATATTTTCTTAAAAATTATGTAAAACCATGATACAGTTCAATGTGTGAAGCAGCAGTAAAACGGCCTCAGGATAGAAGACATCTCTACAGCATACAGAAGATGAGAAGATGAGAGGGAGGCTAAAAGGCCATGCCAATGCATACAAGTAGATTTTGACACAAAGGAGAAAGGGAAATCTGCTGAGGGGTGCAACGAGAATGGCAACCTGGTTAATGTGGCACGTGGAGAATGCTTAAACTGAAACATCTTGAACTAACACAAACAATAAGACTGCATTGCTGAAGGCCAGAAAAAGGGTGCTGGAGCAGAACAAGAATGAAAATGAAGATACAACTAAAATCTGACTGTTAATTTATAGCTCATGGATATTTTGGATTTGCATGGCAAGGTTTTGGTAGCCGGGGGCGACAGGGGTGACTTCTGTGAGAAGCTGCTGGAAGTTTCCAGAATGGACCTGCTGCTGGCCAAGGCCGAGCCAACCAGGAATGGTAGTAATGCCTCTGTGATAACGTATTTAAAAACGGGGGAAAAAAAGTTATTGGGCAGTTGAAATTGCAGCCAGAAAAGAGCGAAGTGAGAACGTGTGAACAGCTCTGCAAACATCAAGGTCAGTGGAGAAGGAAGAGGAGGTGCTCCAGGTGCTGGAGCTCAGGTTCCCCTGAATTCTGTGGTCTCCTGCAGCTCATGGAGGAGACCCATGCCAGAGCAGGTGGATGCCCAAAGGAGGCTGTGATCCTGTGGGATGCCCATGCTGGAGCAGGGTCCAGGCAGGGACCTGTTGACCTGTGGAGGTTGAAAGCTAAATCAGCAAGGATAAAGTCATTAAAATTCAGAACAGGTGAAATCAGATTTCATATTTGTTAATTCCCCATAAAGGTCAGTCTGAAATTGCACATTTAACCTGTGGCGCAAGGACTTGACCTTGGACCAAGTTCTTCTAAATTGTAGTTCTACATGCAAACTACAGAGCTCTACTTTCCAATTAAATGCCAAGCACTAAATTGTATTTAGTGGAAGTTTGTGGTGTTGTATGAAGCCATTTGTGCATTTCTTTGAGACTTGGGAAAGTGGAATGCAAATCACATATGTACTCCAGACTTCACTAAGCCCTTTTTACATTTGTGTACCAAATGCTGGAAAAAGGGACCCCTGAACTCTTCCCTATATGCTGTTCTGTGGTCCCCACTGACTTTGGGGGCCAATGGACAGCTATCAGCTCTCACCTCTGCTTACAGACCACCCTGCCACTCTGCTTATAGAGTGATGCATCTTCTACTTCACCTGCTGAGGCCAGGTCCCCCTGCTGTGCTGTCATGTACATTATGACATTCTGAAAGTACTCTAACCTAACTCTTGCACACTGAGTTTGTCCAAAATGTCTCCTCCCTCCTCCCAAATCAAAATAAAAGTCTTCAAGTTAATTCTACACTGAGAAGTCACACATTGTGATAAGGAAAGCAAAGAGTCTGCATCTGTGGCAAACCTTGGAGGCAGATCGATCCTCATGCAAGCCAGGTTACAACTTTGAATGGCTCCAGTCCATTACTATTACTGGAACAAAGCACAGTCAGGAATTTTGAAATCGCATCCGCAAATCTCCCACTTGCAGAGTCTGAGACGAGTCTGGGCTACCTATATATGCCCATATATAAATATATGGCACATATACATATGTATTATATACACATATATGTATACATTATATATATGTATACATTATATATATAATATACATTATATAATATACATTTTATATATGTATATATGCATACATACATTTACATGATGACTTCATCTTTGGGGTTTTAGCCATACAGCTGTGCTATATAAGGCTTCTACCATAAAAATCTCTTTGTCGCGTATGGTTTCTGTGACACTGCAGTGAAGAAACACACTTTCTTGGGAAGCTTTTTCCCCTGTGCATGAGGAGGGCAGTTGCTGTGGGAACTGCACTGCCAGATCCATGTGACTAAATTAAAAGCACTATGGCACCAATTAACACCAAGACTCGGGGTACACCCCTTTATGAATCTGTTTCCTGCAACATGCAAATATAACTTATCAGGAATCAAGATAGCTAGCTCTTCTATGGTTTCCCACACAGTCAGGATGCATAAAATGGATATGAAAAGGTGTGCACTCCCGGTCATCTGCAAGGGAAAGGCTTGCAGTGCTATGCACCAGGGAGAAGAGCTGCCGGGATGTCTCATAGCCACCTCATCCTGGCACAGCTGCACACCATATGCTGCCCTTTATGGCAAAGAGCCCTTTGCTGACTGATCTAACCCAGGCCACGGGACACTGAGATGTCATACCTAGCAGCTGGGAACTTCTAGGAGATGATGAAGTCATTTGTCACCAAACGAATTCAAAACAGGCCCATACTAGCCATTGTGAAGAAAATTAACTGTAACTCAGCCAAAACCAGCACTTGTGGTCACAGCCTCTACACTAGCTCCAACGAGGGTGCATAAAGTCCCACCACATCCCAGGACTGGGTCGGCCCCTGGCACACATCTGGGAGGAGTATGAGCATGGCTGGCATGGTACAAGTGTGATGGTTATATGCCACTGAGCTCTGCATATCTACTCCCACCCCTCACTGCCTCACACTGCTGATCTAGCTGTGTGTGGGATGTGTAAACAGATTGTTTTGAAAAGGTCAGGTTGGAAAGAGATCTAAAACATGAGCAAAAACATGCAGGTAGTTTTTCTTGCTTCTTGAAAGCGTGTTCGAAAGGTCACCAGTGCCTTTCACTGCACAACTTTCCGCTATCCTAGCCCAGAACACACCACCCTTTCAAGAAAACGTGCAGTGTTCCCTAGTACTTTTTCATTGCAGAAGCAACTTCCTCTGAGCAAAAGCAAACTGTTCAGCAGACATGTGGAACTATAATAGCACCATGCAGTTTGTTTCTACACCCACTTATGCAATTCCAAGGCAAAGCTCCCACACGTGATTATTGAATGAGCACACACCACACAGTTTGTCCAAGCAGGCACAAATGGTGGATCCTCAAATCCGTTTACATCAGCCAGCCTGAGCACAAACCGAGTCAAGGCAGTGCTGTCTGGATTCAGCCCTCGAGGCAGGCAAAGTGCTCAGCTAGCCCAGTGGCTGCAAGGTTCAGTAGTCTCTGCCTCCATCCTGGATCAGCACAGTGGCTTATGATGAAAGATCAGCTTGAGGAAAGCATGTCATCTGAGAAAGAAAGATTTTGCACATTTCCTGGTGTCTGTCAATGGAGAGCAAAGAGTTGAACAAACTGAATTCTCCTCTCTTCTGGACGGTGAACATGAGGACATAGGAAAGAATTTTACATGGAAGCAACCAACTAATATGGATGCTGCTAGTTCCGATCACCTCCTTTTTTCCCTTGGAAAGGAGAAAACCCATAATTTTCATTACCGGCATTATTCATTGTATGTGTCTCACTAGGAAATCTCTAGTCACAGTTGAAGCCTTACAGAATAAAGTTTCAGCTATATATACTACTTAATACTTATACATACCTTACACTACATATACTTAATGGCACTCATCACTTCATTTAAGTTATGTTGGCCCTGGGGACCATGCCTCTAGGACTTGCACACGTTAATGTGAGATAACAAGTAAGAAAATGTGATGTTCTTGTTCTTATACACAGCTTAAAACACTACATAGAGTAAAACAGATCATTTGCAAGCTCCTTCAGAACTGACTCTTCACTAGAAACATCCCCACCCGTAAGTCCCTAGAGTATCAAGGTTTATTGTGACAGAGAACAATGTCTTAAAATTATTATTTGCAATAGGCTTTTTTCGTGCCTGTCACAAGTTGTGGTATGACAGCAGTCAGTCCCGATACTGTTATGAAAAAACAAATAAAAATAAATCAAATAAAATAATATTTCTCATTTGTTAGAACATGTTTGCTTAGTTTCATTTTATATTTCTAGCCCACAGAAGGCTTACAGGAAATTTCAGCTGGTAAAATGTAAATTTACCGTAATTGTCTAGTAGTACCAGATGCAGCTGACCACAAGTTATGTGCCTCAGAAAAAAAAAAAGGTGTTCGTACTAGCAGGGTAATAAATGACAGGAAACAAAATTGCCTGATGCTAGCACAGGTTTTAGAGCTTGTGACTCTCAGGAAAAAAAAGTATACCATACTTCCACAGAACACCATTCATTCTAACAAAATTCCCACAAGGAAAAAGACATGGTAGAAAAAGTTAAACTGCAGAGAAAAATCAAGCTTTTATTTTGTTACTGTATAGCTCGCTGCTCTGAGGGCTGGTGTTACTACTGTCACCGAAGGAAAAAGCTGAACCAGGGGCATTCCTTCCCCTCTGGCAGGACAAAGAGGTGCTTTTCCATGTGAGCCTCATCCAAAAACCATAAGCAGAGCTCTTAGAGCTAGAAAAGCTCTATTTTCTGACTTTAGGGTCTGACACCAACATTGGGTGCAGATATTACACAGAGGTCCTCTTGGTTCTTCAGTACAGGCATAAGCTTTGAGCATTCCAGGCGGCCACTGAAGCTGAAGATCACATTGCTCTGCTGTGGAAACACTCCTCTGCCCGTGCTGTGGCTGGCTGGTGTCCTCAGCTGCAAGTGGCAGAGGACAAGGAGCACTGTTGAGTCATCATGACTCTCTCCTTTCACAGTTTCCCTCTTTCAGCCTTAATTACACTGCCCTTGACCACTGATGCTCTTTGTGCTACTTCTTCCCTCTCACACCATCTTCTACGTCTAACGTTATTTGTCTTCATATGCGCCAAGTGCTTGGTGTCATCTCATATGCTCCTCAGATTAATTTCTTTCATTATTGCTTTTTGGTCTCCGGTCTCTCCAGTCACACACGGTTGCAAACCCCTGGGGTAAAGCATGTATTTTATTGGGGGCTGGTCAGTAGTTGCTTCATGACTACTGTCCACCTCCTTCTGCCTGACCATTTCTCCCTTTTCTAGCTCAGCCGTTCCTTATTCCCTTCTTACCCCTCCCTCACTTGTTGTCACACCATGCTCAGGCTGTGTCCCCACAGGCGTAGGAAGCCCAAGGGGAACAAAGCCCATTAGTACGTTAGCCAGGTGACTCCTGGGGCCTTCTACTTGCTACAATGAAACAACCTTGTCAGACTACTTTACCAGGAAATGAGCTCACCTAGCTCCAAGTGCCCCTTTGGGAGACACAAACACTACAACATCCCACTTACATAGACCTACACAAAGATACACAGTTCTCAGTGTTCCAGGTCATGTTGTCCATATGTGCCTACTTTCCTATTTGATTGTGTCCATCTCCATGTGTTTTTCCCTGTGTAACCCCTGTCTTTGGGGTAGAGAGCTTCCCTTACTGTTTTGGCATGATGGCCTTGGTGATTTGAATAACACAAATTGCTGTAATAAACAGAGCCAGGAAGGGCAGGTGGACAGACCAGGTGTGTACAGTTTCTCAAATCTCACAAACTATACAGGGTCCTTGAAGACCTGATCCTGAGTTAGAAAAGCCACATGTGCTTGTGAAGCTGAGCTGCAGAGTTGCAACCAGCCTCTCTCAGAGGAGTGAAAAGTACAGCTTGAACACCCTGAGCATGTAAGTCTCCTAATGGAAAACTCGGAGGGAGTGAGGTGCAAACCCAAATCACCTATTACTTACCCTTAAAAATTGCTAGTTTGCTTACTTTTGCAGTATTGGCCTTCAGGAGCTCAGTAAACAATATTTTGGGATTTTGTGATAAGAATATTTATAAAGGCAAACATTATTAATTCAGTTTGCAATGTAAAAACAAATAAACAAACAAACAACCCAAACCACACAAATACCCAGTTAAGGATGTTATAGAAAAAAACTTAGCTTAAGTTACTCCCAAATGAAATTGATACTAGATGTTGCAAAACTGACCCAAGCAGTTGCATTTGAGGACCCTGCCCCTTTTCACACCCATTTTTGAAGAGGCAGGAATTAATGTGCCGAAGTGCAGCAGAAGACCAGGGAATTCAGGCACTGTTGTGCGGGATATAAGTCCCCTCAAATGACTTCCCAACTGATGGTGGAGGGAAGGAGCGTGAAAGGTTTCATCTCAGATTCTTGGTCAGCCAGAACACCTGATCCAATTGGATGACACCAGCAAAGATGGAGATGAGGGATTTTGGGATTAATGACCATCAAGTCTTTAGCCAAAGGCAACCACAAGGTGCCAGCAGCTGCCTCATGCAGCCCCATTGCAGACTACAAGAATCTAAACCCTCAAATAAAAATTAGTCTGCTTTGTTTACCCATAAGGCACCAATAATTCATCCCACCTTCAGGAAAACAGGATTTCTCGACAATCATATCTCTACCTGTCTGGGTAGCATCCAGTTCACCTGCTTACTAATTTTTTGAAGCATTTTTCCTTCGGCTTCATGGAAAACAAGGCTTTAATGAGCTGAGGAGCAACAGCAGGCTTGACCTTGGCAAAATATGAAGATGAATGACGTGATGGTTTTAAGGACCTGACGTTTGATTAGCTGAGCCTGCACATGGTGCATACAACAGACTGAGATGTGTAGGGCCTGCAGGAGGTCAGAACACTCTAGGCAAAGTGCAAAGTCAGGTGCCAATTTTTCTAGCTGAGTAAGACTGCTGAATTCCAAGTTACTCCTCAGGAGAACATACCAAAAATGGTATAAATGTGAGACTAACTACAGCTACCACCTGATCATAAGAACAGGCTTTGCCAGCCAAAGGGGATGAGAAATGCTAAGGGTGACATTTTCTAAAGTGGCCACGTCTTTGGGCATCTTCCTTGATCATGTATGATTTTCTCCTACTTTGCAAGTGAGTTTAGGATTGCTGTCTACTAAATAGCTGAAGATATCTAAATGTAAATATATAAAAGCCCATAAATGCAAAAAACCAAACCCATTTGAGACAGCTCATATGCACACAAAGAATTGGAATGCAATTACTTTGCCTTTTCAAATGGTCAAATAGTGGTACCAGCAACTGAGGTTTTTTCTCTGTTTACTAGTATGTTTTTCTGTTTCCTAGTATGAGGCAGTGTGTTGTACTATACATATAATATTTATGCTTCATTGGAGCAAAGCAGTTCAGTTGCAAATGAGGGATAATTTCTCAACCACAGGACAAAACTTCCTGTGTTCTTTGGCTGCTATGGGCAAGTTAACTGTAGAGTTTCAAGCTACAATACATGAACTCATTTGTCAAAGAGAGTAAAAACCCGAAGACTTTGTTTCCAGCAACCTTTGTGGCAGCAAGGGTATGTGCTAATTAACCACAAAAAGGCATATATGGCAGCTACTTAGGTTTGCTGAACATTATAAAAGAGTTTTATATCTCTGTTAAATGTACTAGGGACTGATCCAATATCTCCTGATTTCAATGGATAGCAATCCCTTTACTTTAGTGAAGTTTGAATCATGGCCAGAATGGAGATAAAACGGGGACTTTAAGACAGTAAAATGGAAAAGAAATTGACTTCTTATTTTAAAATTTAAAAGGTGTGTTACTCGTGTCACAGACATAGGGGTGTAATAAACTTCATACCTAGACTGACAAATTATTTCTCTCCAGTCAAGTAAAGCAATATGGTTTTGGGCAATGTGTTGTTTTCATGTTAGGATTTCACTTTCATGAGAGAAATATCCTCTGTAGTGAATCAAACGTAAATAAAATCTTAATAGCACAAACCATAGATTAACAGAGAGCAAATCCTGCCAGACAAATCAAGACTTTAAATATATTACTCAGATTATTGCCAGTGTTTCGTAATACTTTTTCAATAATTCTCCTTAACACTTTAATTCCAGACATATATGTAAAGTATACAAATTCCACTTGTGACAGGGCACTCAACTCCCATAATCTCCTTTCAAACCTTTTTTAAAACTCCTCAGCTGATTTTGCAGCATGCAAAACCACAACAGACTAATAGGAAATTGTCTAAAAGTCATCGTGAGTGACTATAGGCTCGATTAACATTTGCATAAATCAGGCGATTTCAACAGGAAAGGTAAGCATTTGAAGCCTATCTCTTTTTTTTAGAAGAAGGTGTGAAGATTCTCATAGAGAGTCTAATAGGTTCATAGTTCATCCCTGAAAGAGGAAGTGTATGACTGCCTTATTCAAGAAACCTAAAAGTGCGGTTGATTTTACTGCCAATACATTTCTTTCAAGGTGAACCACAATAAAATTCCAGGGACTTTTGACCATTCTTTACCAGATGCTAAATCTTCAGCACCTTACACATGGGATTTTCTTTAACAGACATGCTCTAGGATATATAAACTTTTCATTCAAACACTGCAGTTTGATTTGCCAGGTTTCACAGCATTTTACAGGAGATGGTAGGGACTACTACTTCTGTCTTGGAAATGGAAAGAAAAGGTATAAAATAATTGGCAAAAGTCATAGAGGAAATCACAGACCAGGTGAGCAGGTTTGCTGATGTTACCACCATCAAAATAAATATTGATAATATTTTTATGAGCCTTCTTCAGCTTTTTCGCTCAGTTAAATGTCTATATTAATGAAAACCAAGATCTCCACCAGAACAGCAGAAGAAAATTAATTACTCATGATACAGATGTGTAATACTAGTAAAAAAAGTAGCTTCATATTATTTTTTAAGAAGCTCAATTTCAAATTAAGGGAAGAACTTTCCATGCTGAAAGTCTATGAAGTTCATCCTAGAAGGCTGAGGTGGCTTCAACTCCAGCATGTACTGCTACCACTAGTCTTCTGCCTGCAATTAAAAAGATATCTATACACATCAGAGACAAATCTCTTGGAAATGATCCTTTTTTTTGTCCCAATGCTGTCACTTTCTTTTGAGAAACAGGAATTAGAAGAGATTTCTGATGTAATTTTATTTATAGCCTTTTTTTGTGGTAGAAACCACACATATCTTCTTCATAAGTGCTTATACACAATGCTATTTGATTTTTGAAGTAATGATGTTCTTGTCTCTCCTCTTCAGCTTGAAGCTGCTCTAATTTTTAGGAGTAATTTTTAATGTAGGTACGTTTAAAGGCAATTCCTATTCATCTGTTCTTCATCCAGGACTTTCCTTACCTTAAATAATACTTTTCACATACAGTAAGCGATGTATGTAGATTGTTGTTCTCTGATCATATTCTAATTTCATAGAATCATAGAATGGCCTGGGTTGTGAGGGACTTGATCATCTAGTTCCAATCCTCCTGCGGTGGACAGGGACACATTTCACTAGACCAGGTTGCTCAGAGCTCCATCCAACCAGGCCTTATATACTTCCAGGGATGGGGCATCCATAACTTGTCTGGGCAACCCATTCCAGTGTCTCACCACCCTCACAATAAAGAATTTTTTCCTAATCTAATTGAAACCTACTCTTTTTCAGTTTGAAGTCCTCTTGTCCTGTCACTGTATGTCCTTGTAAAAAGTTTCTCTGCATCTTTCTTGTAGGCTCCCTTCA
>VZRE01005443.1:31096-48659 GCA_013396775.1 Cephalopterus ornatus | reverse complement strand
TGGACAGGCTGGATCAATGGGCCGAGGGCAGCTGTATGAGATTCAATAAGACAAAGTGCTGGTTCCTGCACTTGGATCCCGTCAACCCCATTGCAGTGCTACAGGCTGGGGGAAGAGTGGCTGGAAAGCAGCCCAGCAGAAGAGGACCTGTGTGTGGTGGTTGACAGCCAGCTGAACATGAGCCAGCAGTATGAATAGGTGACCAAGAAGGCCATCTTGGCCTGCATCAAAGATAAGTTACATGTGGAATATCACTGTCTGCCTTTTGTTGAACAATTATTCCAGTTATTTTTGATTGAGTATAAACATGATTATCTATGAAAAATCTTGAGATTCAGTCATACAGCAGCTACTGCAAGGTAGAAATACCAGCTGCATGTTTTGAGGGCTAATAAATCTTTGCTAAGAACTCTCACACTCTATTTTCTTTTAGTCATCTCTTTGAAATAATCTGACAAGAACATGGACATTACACTGATGCTTTTATAAAATCATTTAAACTAAATCAGTACTGTAAAAATTCATTTCTTTGGATCTATAACTTACCCAGTTTAAGAAAGTGTAAGTGTGTAAGTTTAAGGAAGTGTGTATTTGTAGACAATGTTTATTCTGTTGCCTTCCTGAAAACCATGTAATGGTTCTTTAAAGTTATAATTTACCTAATTTTTCTTTATTCTTACTTCTTTCCAAATAAGTATTGTACCCAGATTATGTCTGATTGAACTTTTGATACTTGGAAGTCCAGCACAGAAACATCCGGCCTTAGGTCTCATGATCTATAAAACTTGCCATCTTTTATACCATAGGAATTGTGGTCTGTTGTCATACTATCTATACTTTGTCTAACACATAAACCTCGGCAATCATGTCTTGTGGTAGTTGAGAATAGAATGGTAGGCAAGAAAACTGTGTATCTGAGGATTTGCTTGCCCATTTAGCCTGCTGTATTCAGTAGAGTGGCAGCTGGATGTGAGGAACACAGCCAGTGAAAAACATGGTATAATTTAAAAGACTCTAACCCTGAGGAGTGTTGATAACTGGTGTAATTGGATACTGATGTCACAGTGGCAGCATTTGGTTCTGAAGACGGAAAGCAATGACATTTTATTTCTAAAATGTTTATTTTTTAAAAAAAAGGTACAAGATGTTTATTTTGCTAAATTTTTATTCCAGTGAATTTTTTTAATAGAAGTTAACTATTTCTTATAGCAGTTGTGAAGGAAAAAACCCCGTTATGTGAAGAATTACTCTCAGTGCCTCACCTTATCTTTTCTGGAAAAAGTGAAAATTAAAAAAAAAAGTGGTAGAGAATAAAATTTGAATATTTAAAATAATTTGGTATGCAAAGTACTAGATGAAACATTCCCATTATAATCAATACCGCATGCAATATAATTGAAGGTGACAAAATGTAGCCTTTATGGTATGATTTTAAACTAGGCTTTAAGAATTTTGTTAACTAAAAGGGGGAAAAAATGAAAACAACACAAACAAATCAGAAGGCTGTACAGCTGTGTACTGGTTCTGGCTGGGACAGGATTAATTTTTTACAGTAGCTGGGAGGGGGTCTGGCTAAGGCCCAAATGTTCTCGTATACCACCTCACTTCACTGCCAGGGGTGGAGCAAAGGGAGTCTTCTGGTTGGGTGTAGTGTGGCAGTGGTTCGCTTATTGTGGTGAGCTTTTTCATGTGTGAATTGTTTGCCTTTCTTGTACACCCTTTTATTACTATTATTCCTGTTATTGTTCATTTTTCTTATCTCATTGCTGTTTCCAGTAAATTTTTCTTATCTGAACCCATAATCTTTACCTTTTGTACCTCCAATTCTCCGCTCTACCCTGCTGCAGGGGTAGATGGGAGTAATCCTGTGTTTCATGATTTGGAGTGGTTTCAGTAGAAACGCTAAATTGGGAACACCATTCCTAAACCATGACAACATGGTAAAAGCATTCAGTGTTACAGTTTTACTTACAGGGTGTGTTTTTTTCAAGGAGAGAGAGAAATAGAAGCTTAACAGTGCTTTTGAAGATGAAAAACTGAAGCAGCAGCATTATATGACTGCATTATGCTTTAGAGTCTGAGTGATGTATTGGGCAATAGGTAATCTTGCATGAAACTTTACAAGGTGAGTTATGCTAGCAAAAAAAAAAAAAAATTAAACATTTAAGAAATGACAAATGAAAAAAAGAATTATATTTAATAGACATTTACAGTTATCAGTGAAATGTTTCTTATGACCCTATGTAGAATTTAGTAATAATATAATAATAGTATTTGGGAAAAAAGCCAAAATCCATTACATTTATAGTACTAAACAAGCTTTTAGGACTGTAACTGTGAACGTGGACCAACTTAAGAGACATCTCTGCGGAGAGCTTTTGTATTTCATTTTTTTATAATGGACATCTTTCAAGCTCTCAGGTTTAAATTGAGTAGAAATGAAAGAAAATAGAATGTGTAGCAATGAAGGGACTGATACAGCCTACCTCTTAAAAGCTGTGGTCACAGACTTCTTTTGTATTTCTTTTTAAATATAATTGTTTCATTGGAAGGCTATTTCCTGTTGAAATTCTAACAACTCTGTATCTGATGTACTGAGCTACAAGACCTTAAAGCTACAAGACCTTGATATTTCTCTCTTTTAAATACCATAGTCCTTAAAGAGTATTGT
Source organism: Cephalopterus ornatus (assembly GCA_013396775.1). Taxonomy (NCBI): domain Eukaryota; kingdom Metazoa; phylum Chordata; class Aves; order Passeriformes; family Cotingidae; genus Cephalopterus; species Cephalopterus ornatus. Next base: position 45,988 of record VZRE01005443.1, on the reverse strand, counting down.
CTCAGGATGGAGGATTTTTCCAATAAACAAGAAAAGAAAAGGCTTTTATGGTCTAGTATAGAAGTAGCTAGTATGAATTTGTAAGGTTTATAGTTGAAAATTATATACTTTCGGTTCTTTACCAGTGTGTTAAAAGATAAGATCTTTCAGTACAGTTCTTATAAATCTGTGCAGTTTTAGACATTAATGTCAAGCAGGATAGGAGTTCTGTAGCAACTGTTTCTCCAAGCGTAGTTCTGTGAAGGATTTGCCTCTTCTTTCTGACTTTCTAAAGTGATACAAAATGAGAAAGCTCAAATATTATGCCTGAATAGCATTTCTTATTGTCACAATTAAAAAGGCAGCTCTGCAGAGGATGCACCATACATACCTTATGTTTCTGTTCTTCAGGAAAAAATCCACAATGCCATGTAATCTTTTTGGGGAAAGTAATTGTTGTTCTCACACATTTTCTCATACCACTATGCAAATTTGACTCAATATGTATGATCCTCATCCAGAGCAGTTGAAAATGAATTAGATACTATAGTCTATTTTGAAATTATTCTGTTTATTTTATATTTTCTATATATTTTATATTTTCTTGGCGAAGAAGATTCTAAGAAAACATACAGTAGGTATTTTTAATTAGGCTTCTAAGAATCTCTTTTCTATGCTGTAGTGATTACTTTAGTCTACTGATTAGTAATTATTGTTGTAATTGAAAAGTATTTCTAAAACATCCATCATTCATAAAACATATTCATTTAGCAATTATATTGATTGATGCAGTCTTAACTGGGGACAATGCCAGACTAATTCTGTCCTGTGTTTGTGTATGGCAATGGCAGAAAAGTTGATTAATGAATTTTTTTTGGGAAGGCCTTAAACCATACCTAAAGAAAACATAATTGCACGAAGTTTATCCTTTTTTTAAAAAAACTAATTAAATATAATAGAACTACAGGCACAAAAAAGAATTCTGAGAAGAGGCATCTTGAATCTTGAAAACCAGAAAAGGAAAAAAAACCTTGCACTTGTATACAGACAGTTGTCAGACCACTTGCATGTTTAGTAACTGTAAGACTAAGGAGGAGGTAGGGAGAGCCACTAGATTTAGCGGGTGGATTCCCAATGTTTGTGGACTTCTTGTCTAAGAGTGGTTTGTTTATAAATGTTGAATCTTAGATGTTGGGATCGCTTTAGGATTCCTGCTTCAGGAAAACTGAGAGACAAAGATGATATAGGACTGTTTCACTCAGAGCTACTCAGAAAATGGCCGTTTCTTCTTTACTAAAGGTTATGAAATCACATTATCCTTTATTCCTTTCTTCTTCCAGAACTACTCAGGAGTTCCATTGCAACTCCAGATGGCGTGTTCCTCTTTTGAAGTCACTGTCTTTGACCAATAGTGTTTGATTAAGTTTATGTAAATGAGAATTCTCTCCTTGTCTTTGAACGTCTCTTACCAGTCCCAGGTACCAGCAAATCCAAAAAAGCGGTGCTGCTTCCTTTGCTTTCTATTCTCAACATTTCACTTTCTGTGGCTCAAGGAATTGGGAAGAGACAATAGGGAGAACTCATGATTTTAGTTTTAAATTCTTGTGCCTAGAAATGCCTAGAAAACAGGACTAAGCTATATAGTTTGAAAAACCCACAGATATTAAAAATACTAGTATATATTATTTGTCAAAAGTGTGCATTTTCACAGTCCTTTCTCAAGGCTTTTGACAGTATTATGATGCAATGGCTGCTACAGATGCCTTAGAGCACTGCATTCTGATATTACAGCTTTAGATGGAAGGCACAACTTTCTCTTTCATCCACAGTGAGGACTGTGTTTCTTGAGTTATATTTAATTTCCTCTCTCTTATTTGGTGACTGTTATGATGGCAGAATTTGGGAGAAAAACTATTTTCAACAGGGTTACAAATTTAATTAGAGATACTTACAATCTCTCTTTGAAAAATATAAAGAACACATCTGAAGTGTGTGGTGGATAATAATTGATGACTATAAAAGTAACATTTAAATATAAGTTTATGGCAATAGCAAATGTGGAAAGTCTGCAGGGAGAACAATGCAAGATGATTTTATTAAAACTTGTTTCAAAGTTCCTTGTGGCATTCAAAATATTTAGTAAGTAAAACCATCATGAAAACTGTTTTGGTTTTGGGGGTTATTTTGTATGCAATAAATGCCTTGTTTTACTGGAAGAATATGGTATTCTTTTTGTAAATGCTGTGTATGCTTCAGCAAAATGTGGAAAGTAGGTGAAAGGTAACTTGGAAAATTTAAATAGAGATCTTGAATACATATTAAAAGAAACAAATATGGGTTATGTCCTTTTATAGAGAGAATTTTTAATTTCTTCCTTTTCTTTTACAAGTCTTTATTTTAAACAGTAATACAATTTTAAAGAATTTTTACCACAGAAAATTGGGTAAAAAGCTTTTACTGTGTCAGAGTAGAGTAGAGCTCAAGAAATTATAGTTTTTAAATGAATTTCTTGTGTAAGCTCTATGTGGTTTTCAAAAAAAATTAAATATTCAGACTACTTATACATTCAAAACAGTAGGAATTTCTGATTGAATAGTAGTATCTCAGGCCATTGCCATCACTGTTGCTGCCTGCTGTGTGATTACAGGTGACATCTTCTGTGCTGTAAAGCAGCTGGAAATAGTTATGCAACTAAAGACAGATAAAGGAAATCATTGTTAGGGTGATGGTTTGAAAGTGTAAGCTGAGTTATGAAAGATCATACCAATCCTCTCGTCCCCTTTTAGCTTTGCTAGGGCAATAAAGAGATATATTCTGTAAGATAAGAAGCAGTATCAGAAAAAAGCTTCAATGATTTGGCTAATTTGGTGCTGCAGTTTGACATATTCCTGTTTTCAAATTATGGATACATTGACATCCTTTTTTTAAAGTAGTGCCTAGTGGCAACAATTTTCTTTTATTGTCCTGGATATGGGTGGAATGGGAGCTCTAGAGGTAAAACTCATATAATGTTAGAGGACATTCTCAAGTATTTAGATTGGCTGTAAAATAATCCAGAAAATTTGATTGCCATGGTGCTTTGATTGTACCTAGTCAAAGCATTTTGTGCTGAATTGTGGAATATTTTATAAGGAAAAAATGTTGTTAAATTAAGAAATGTATTAGGTTATAGTTTCTAAATATTTTATATGTGCATGTTACTGTTTAACTTAAAAATATAAATGGTTATTTAAAAGTTATCTAGAAGCATGCTAAACATAATATTTGAAATATTTGAAAATAAGGGTCTCATACAAGAATTAAAATAGTACATGGCATTATCTGAAATTAATAATATGTCTTGAATTCTTTAAATCTAGAATGACTTTAAAGACTGAATTGTGAAGTTGTAAAATAATGAGATTAGTTTTTACAAATCTTCATTTAGAAATCAGTGATTTGAACAAAAAATATCAGTCTTCTAGTTCTTTATCCACTAAAGAGGTTTACTTAATGTTACATGCCATAGGTTGTGGGTTCCATTAAATATCTGCCACCGCATAAGAAGTAGCTTCTGTTTAGGATTAGATAATTTCTTCAGATTATTTCATACACAGTAATGTGGGTGTAAAAGTCTACCTTTGGATTTTGTTGAAACGTTAATGGTTTCTTTTGTGGGTTTTTTTTCTGAAAACCTACTGTGTATTTTATTCCAGTAGGTACTGTAGTGCTCAAAGAATATGAGATTTTATACTGCATAACACTTTGTATTTTACTTAGCATTTGCATAAATGTATACAGGACATTTGGAAGCACATGGAAGTTTAACATTTAGTTTTACCTTACCAAAGTGCTATCAATCATTATGAGAAACTATGTCTAACTCTATACTTACTGCTTTAGTTTTGCTATGATTTCCTTGAACACATAAATAGTATGATTCTTTTCAAAGGGCCCAACAGCCCAGCTGATTAATTTTCCTCTAGAGTTAAGCAATTGATTCAGAGGAAACTCCAGGTAAACTGAAGTTTAAAACTGTATTTGGATTTTTTTTTTTTTTTGCCCCTCAAGGTATTCTGTGCAACTATAATATAAAATTTGCCTGACGTTCTCTATGAGTGATTCTGTCCTGTCATATCTGAAACCCGCTGAAGTCATAGCAAGAATCTTAACTGGCTGAAGTGCATAGGGAAATAATGGAGTAACAGTGATGAGTACTTACCAATAACTGACTGTCAACACAGTGATTCTAAAAATGCTGCAAAGAGTTTGTGTGTTATAAATATGACCTATTAATGTTTTACCCAGCTAATGAAGGACTCATAACTTGTATTTTAAAAAAATAGCATGTGTGTCAAAGAGTGGGATATGTCTATCAGCTACATTTCTACAGTATGTTAGTCTATGAATCTGTAGTTAAACATCGTGATTTATACATACATAGATGTATAGTGTAGATGTGCATATTCAACAAAAGTGCTCATAAAAATCTATTCAAGATTTAGGTCCACACTGCTTTTACAAACTGTAGGTCTGAGATCAAATGCTTATTATAGTAAATATAAACATTACAAAGTAATCTTAGAAATCCCATAGAGTTTCTGATGTATGTTTGTACTGGAAGGTTTTCACAATTATGTTTATTGAATTGTTTTATCGGAATGAAGAAATATCCAATTGGAACTAAGTATAATTTTATATAGAACTTCTTTGAGTAGATTTCTTCCTTTTGATTGACATTGAAAAAGAAAACATACACACATGCAAAACTGCTCTTCAATTGTAAACATTATATGAATACGAAAAGCAAGAAGTGCCTCTTGTATCAACTCGATTGTTCCATAATATTTTTTCTAATAGGCTTAGTGTTTTTTGGTAAAAATTGTTTCTTAACATTGCACTTACTAGAAGTAGGAAATTGTTACAGTAATACCATGGGTTAAAATAAGAGACCTGAAAAATTTTTCTTTTTAAGCTAAATTGTACATAGGTTAAATTTCTTGAGTAGCTACCAAAGAGATTGACAGCTACATCATTTTCATGTTGATGAATGGTCCTCTAATGTGTTTTGAAAAGAACTGGGCCTATTAAGATAGGGACTTACAGATTTGCACCTGAAGCAGGTTCTCTAGGATCATTTGTCTCAAAATATACAATATTTGACTGTAATAGGAAATAGAAATATGATGGAATGATACTTTTTATGTAGCTTAATAACAAGTGTTTAATCTTCTTTACAGAAAAAATGGGTTATTAGTATCTAAAATACTTTGACAGAATTTGGAGTTTCAGAACAGAGTTATTTTCCCATATTATTCCTATTAATAAAAATTCTAAGAAATGGATTTCTTTCTTAATAAACATTGGCTTTTTTGCTGTCAGAGGAGGGCTGTGTCATACTAGCTTTCAAGGGCAGCAATGACTGTCTGCTCTTTGGAGCACTGGCAGTGAAGGGGGAAAAGCCAAATGGCAGGGAAGGGACCTTGCTGATTCCCATCCTGCTGCCTCCAAGGGAAGCAAGTGGGGCAGGCACCAGAGTGGTAGTCTAGTTCTGCTTAGAGTCCAGGTCACCAGACAGTTAAAGTCTCTTAACGCACTGAAGGCACTGACACTGATTCCACTAAGTAGCAGAAAAATTTCTGTTCAATTGTCCTAGTTTTTATCTTGATGTTCTTTTTTTCTTCTGAAATATTTTTATATTTTACTTTTTCCTATGATTAAAGTCTTGTATTGGATAAATTTTTAGATTTCTTAAGAAGAAATTAATATTAACCATCTAAAACAGTATTTAAAGACTGAATAATCAAATGTTGCTTTTTTCCCCATAAACCAAGACTGAAAGAAATAATTGCTCTATTTTGACAAGTGAACCAAAGAAGTATGACATAGAAGTCTTGCAGGAATGCATGCATGAAAACAAGGCTGTCATGTTTACAAAATGCTTTTTTTCGTATGGTGAATTTTTCAAACAGTAAACTATACTGATATTTTTCTGAGGAACACAAACTTCTTTTGGCTATCCTTTAAGGAAAAGAGCTAGGAATAAATATAAATACACAAAATTGATTGTGCAGCTATTTTATGAAAACTCTAAATTGTTCTAAACTGTTACTATTTTTGCATTAACATGTATCTGTTACACAGTTCATTTTCCACCAGTTATACTGTTCTGCAAGAATAGTGAAATAAAGGATGGATTTGAGCTATAGGTATTGAATGGAGTTAGCATTACATTCTGTGGAAACTCTTTGAGATCTTTCTGAAGAGAAAGGGGATGTGTGACCACGTCTATGATAAGTAGTATCATACATGGAGAAAGAGCTTTATTTTCAGTATTCCTTTTATCTCAGTTCTGTAAAGCACTGTTTAGTGTTTTCCATTTAACTTCTACTTTTAATTACGGTGTCTTTTATTGCAGTAACATCTGTCAAGTCTTACATTCAAAGGCTGATCTTTCCTTGATATTTTATAAGATGTATTTGGTTTACATCCAAGACTTTTTCACCAGTAAGATGCCTGAGTTTCAGCTACGTCCCAAAATGTCAAACGTCTTTGAATTTTTATTTGCAAAGGGGTATTCTGTACCTTCTGAGATTTTAAGAAAACAATATATCCATGAAATATTTCATGTGTTGTGCTGTTAATTGAGAAGTGCGAGATATTAGACTTTAAAGGACCTTCATGTTTGTTTAGGAAGAACAAAACCAGAAATGTGCAGTTCTGCTGCTTGTAGGTCTACACTCCTATATGACCAAAAACTATCAGAAAAACTCAATCTGTTTTTTTAGTAGTGCCTCTCAATAAATTACCAATGAGCATTGTAGTTGCTTTATAGAAAAATATTGCTTGCAAGAAAAATAATGGATTTACTAATTTATTTTGTTGCCCAAATATTGTGTGCATCTAAATATTATGTTTGTTCCACAGGTAGTTGCTGCAGTATGAATAGTAGTATTAAATAGTAGGCTATAGATATACTGATTAATAAGAAGTTTCCACTTTTTATGTAATTTTTTTCTTTAATTTTGGTAATAAGTCATCACTGGTTGTAAAAGTGACCTCATTATTTCTCAAAAAAGATAATGCAGAAAAAATCAGAAAACAGGTAAAAATAACTCTACTAATGCTTTTCTCCCAATATAAAAACTCATGGGATTTAGTGTATTAGTTTGAATAGGCCAGTGGATTTAACCTGTATTTTAGCAATACATTTGTTGAGCAAAATGAGTACAAAACAAGATTATACTGCATTTATGATACATTATAGTGTTTTACTCTGGATTTTTATATTTTAGATATTTGCAATAAGGTGCTGAATTTCCAGAAAGTAGTTATGGATGGAAATTATAAGCACACAAAAAATAATTTTACCCTCTAATGTATGTATTTTTAGTTTCTATTTATAATAGTGAGAATTTTCTTTCTACATTAAAAAAAATTAAGAAAGCTACTACTGTGATTAAGGTAAAAGAACTGGTTTCTCTAAACTGAAGAAATGCAAGATACTATGAAATTTAACTCAGCATTTATTTTACTGCTTTCCCTCTGTAGCACTCTACTCAGAAGCATGCATAAGGTGTACTATTCAACACTACTTTTATAATTCCATACATTAATAATTTCCTTGTTAATCTAATATTTCCAGGGAACAAAATGTTGTACATTTCAGTACTTCTAGTCTGCATTTTTTCATTATTTAACCATTTTGCTGTATCTGTTTTACAGATTCTCAAAATGGAATGGGGAGGAGAGTATTCACTTGATTCTTCCAATTTAGACTGTTTGTTAAATGTCCTTCCTGGAGAATTGGAATTCCAACAAATCCTGAGTGATGTTGATGAGAAAATAAAGAAGAACTCTTCCAGGTAAAGAGTATTTTGTTTGTATCCAAAATATTAATGAAAGTCATTAAGAAGAAATGTGACTTATCTTTTCTAGTTGTAGATTAAAATTCTGATAAATATTTCAACTGTAATTTTATTTAAACCACTTGAGCATTTAACAGATTTTTAATGCCATATAATTATTATGCTATAGTCTTTCTCTTTATGGTACTTTTAACAGTTGAATCATCTTAATCTTAGGTTTTATTGCAGTAGGTGTGATAGTGAAGGAAGAAAATGTGAATTCACATGACAGTTGTGTTTCCTACAACTATGAGGTAGAATTTTTATTGTATAAAAGAGCTACATTTGAACTCAATATGTTCTTTAAGCATTTGTAATGGAAGTAGAACAAGGAAATTAGTTAATATATGTAGAATTTCTTATGTAATCTGTTGTTTTACCTATTTCAGTTAAAACTCTTGTGCTGCAATAGAAAGTTTTCTAACTAGAATTTGAAATATATTTCTTTGCCCACTTCTTTGTAACATACTGATTTCCAATAATGAATGCTGTAAAAACAGTGGACTTCTAAAAGAATTCACTGTTGATGCAATTTTTTGCATGACTACAAAATAGTCAGCTCAAGGTTCTGTGCCTTATTTGTGGCTTAATTCCTTAGTACCTTTTTAATACTTTGATTGTGAAAGATGCTCGTAAGCAAATAGACGTATTGTCCATTAAAAAAAAAAGTGTACATTCAGAGATACAACTCATGACATAATTTAATATTGGATTTTCAGAATGCTCGCCCTTGGATAACAGTGCATCATACATAATTTTATGATTCCAAAGAATTCCCTCCTTGACATGTGTTTTAAGATTGTATAATTTTAATGTAGCCCACATTTGTGAGAGGTCTTTGCTGTTTCCAAGCAGCTTCCTGAAGGATGGAAGTAAACCATTGCCTTATCTTGCTGAAAACTGACTTAGATCATCTCTGAGTTATTATTATATTGGTTATGCCAGGATGAGAGATTTTTCCGGGAGGGGGGTTATTTATATTACTCTTACCTCATATTTTCATTTAAAAACTTAGTGTTTACTAAAGTACTTATAATATTAATAATCCCAGGGTAATATTGATATTGAAGATCTGGGACATAACTCTTGTGGACCACTGCATAGTACAATTTCACATTACAGTTTTTCGGCAGTTGACATGAGTGAAATGTAGATACTTACTTGGAGCTTAGCTGATGCCATAACGCAGTTAATTACACAGATAATTAAGTTTTGAGTGTCTATGGTCTTGTGTATCTGGAAAAAACAGCATCAGCATTTTTTGCAGAACTGTTGTCACCTCTTCAGCTACCGAATAAAAGTGATTTTGTTGTCATTACGCAGAGATAGCCTGAGAGTTAGGAAGATTATTATCAAGATGAACCTTTTGAATTAATGCTTTACTACTATTTTTGATTTTAGTGTGTGTAAAATGTATGCTGCTTGTGCAGAAAACTTTTGGCTTTGGGAAAGCAAGCCAGCTGTCCATTCCTTTTAGTGGTACTTTATATCACTTATCATTTTATGTTACATGTTACATTGACATAATCACAGTGGAACTGTTCTGAAGAAAGCTGATTGTCACTTGTACCTAGTCCTACAAATTAGAAGGACCTTTCATTGTAAGTTTTGTAAGGTCCTAATGGTATTTTATCACAGCAGAGCATGAAACTGGATTGTCAGGAAAAGTTTTTATATTTCTACTGAATTGACACCTAAACTAGTTTTTAATCTAATTTTCACAAAGAAAAATAAAAAGTAGCTCTGTAGTTACCAGCTGCTATTTTGCTCCTCTAATATGTCAGTTTCAGAAATGGAGAAAAGTTTAAAAGAAGATGGTGACAGAAGCTGATGTGACTTTTAAATTAAAAAAAGTCCTTTTATTATTAATATATTAGAGGTATCACGGAATTAAATAATTTTCAAGTTATCATTGATCTTTGTGAGTGGTATGATAAGAGCAGATCTATGTGCTATGGTGATATAGTTGGAATACAATCCATTTTTCATCAGATAGATTTATGCTTTTATTAGACCACAGAGAATGAACACAATAGTATACGGCATACATATATTTTTAAAAAATGAAACATTGTGTAAAAAATTGTGAGGCAAAAGTTTGTAAATCACTTGAATGGTCATTTATTGCCTTCCTACTGAATAGGTTTTATTAAATTGTGTGACATGGCAAATCAGATATGCTTTTCAGCAGTTGAATTACCTTCCATGTTTTTCTATTGTACCAATTCTATTTGGTGCTATAACAAAACAAAGGCTGTCTGTGTGAAATTGTTTTATTTGTAAATTTGAAGATAGTAAGTGGTTCATTCATTTGCTATTATATAATAGAACCCTTACTACACTTGAATGTTAACTTTATTTTTACAGCAGTTTAGAGAAGCAGGTAAATACGAACACTCAAAACTATTGTCATTGCTGGCCAGTTTTATGTAAAGTGATAGCTCAGGTTATTCTCAAGCATGAAGTTGTATTCATCAGGATAGCCTTTTGTCTTCTTTCCTTCCCTTCACATTTGCTTTGACTTTTATTGTTTATCAAAACTGAGTATTTGAATAATTTCTCCTAATTGGTAGTTTAAGAATTACTAAGAATTAATTTTTGAGCAATCCACAGTACTAAACTTTCAGCTGATATTTAATACTTCTAAGCAGGAAATACGCTACAGAACTTGAAACTAAGCTTGTAAGTGATTGAAGTGATTGTAAGCATGAAATCTCTTCAGCGGTTGATTTTGTGTATTCAGTTTTTTCTTCAGTGAATGACTGGCTGCCCTTTAGTGGTGATAAAGCAGCATCAGATTTTATGGGGCTGTAGGACAGTGTGAGGTATTCTAGGTCTTCATCAACAGAACAATTGGTCAGAATTCAACAAAATTATTTACTAATAATTGTATCTCCACAATACACTGGAGACTGTAACTTTGTGAGGCTCTTCACAGAGACATAATTTAACTTCAATCTGTTAAACTTTCACCTGACCCTATGTCTAATTTAGTCATCAAGGGTTTTGAAGAAGGACTTTTTTGAAGGGCTTCAGTGAGGTCAAGACTAATAAGTGCTTACAGGTTAGTTAGCTGCCACGTACATCTGCAGAATCAGATCTTTGACTGCACTGCATTGACTGCACTGCATTGCCTCTTTTTCCATAACTGTTCAATATAAATTATAATAATTATTTGAGAACTAACAAGACCTTTACCTTCTGAATCACAGACTATCTGGAAAGTGCCTTAGTAAGGATGATAGTGTGACATGCTCCAGCTGTTGATCATGACTTTGCTGATTGGCCAAGAAATGCTTCCCACTTACATTACAAATAAGGAATGGAGGAGTTTCAAACAGGATGTTAAGTCATTCCATTTTCCTGTATCAGAACTGGAGTGTGCATGGGCTTATGCATTTTTAACTTGAGACGTGCTGCAAAAGTTACCTTTTTCTTTTATTCTGAAGAAATTCTTGGCTTGGTCTCGTCTGGAGTTGTCAGGAAGCAGCTTACCTCATATTCCTGATATTCAAGAAATTCAGCAAAGTCTTGGAACCTCCAGCCAAAATTCCAAGTATGGTTGAGAATTTCTAACTAAACCTAATTGTAGAGGAATAAAAATTATGATTTTATCAGTTTTACTCGGACCTTCTATTTATCACAACTCTTGAAAAGAATTTGACTCTTTTGAGGGAATGTAACCTGCTTGCTGTACAAATGTATTACTCTGGTGTTTACCTGATGTCTCAGTTTAACAAGGTTACAACTTTGAAATTAAGGAACTTCAGGTGAAACTGTGGAAAAGGAAAAGGACAGCTCTTTATTAACAAAATCGGAATAAACAACAAATGTTGCAATCAAAACTTTCAAAAAAGAAACAAAACAGAGTCCCAGTTCCCCAGCTCTGCGTGTGGAGGGGAAGGGCTGAAAGCAGAACTGTTCCCGGCAGCTCAACAGCTGCTCGCAGCCACCTCAGCGGCCGGCGGCTTTGCAGCCAGCAATGAAAGTCCTTTTTTCCACAGGCACAGTTTCAGGTCAGGCAGCTCTGATAATACAGTATCGCCCCAGTGCAGAACACCTCGCTCCGAGATGCGTCGCTCTCTCTCTCTCTTAGTCGTCCTCCACGAGGTGTCTGGTGGGGAAAAAAACTTTACCTCAGGAAAAAGAAGGGCGGGGGCGGGGGGGGAGAGGGGATAAGAAACAGAAAAACCACCCCAAACAAACAACAAAAAACCAAACCGTGGAGGGCACGTCCCCCTGCCAGCGCTGCCCCGTGCGTGCGCCTTCGCCCCGTCCCCCCGCTCCCGGCAGAAGCGGGGGGGGAAGGGACGGGTCGAGACACTGGGGAAAAAATTCCAACATCTCTTTTCAAACCTATGACACTTGAGAATTTAGTGCTTATGAAGATATTAGAGTAACATTACTAATATCTTTCTCAAAGTAGTAGCTGTCTAATCACTTCACTGGACTGATTGCTAGGAATAAGTAACTAAACTGAGAAAGGAATGTAATTTTTTCCTATGCAGGCTGTGTTGCCCTTGTGCATAATCACTGAGCTTAGGATAGTTGTTCCTTACCAACTTGCTAGCTGGACACTTCAGAATTTCTCAGAAATTGGCTATTTTATTGACGTGCAGTTTCTTTACTCCAGTATTCAGTGATTATAACTGTGTCAGTAGCTTAGGTTAGTTAGCTCCCACATACATCTGCAGAATCAGATCTTTGACTGCTCTATGAAGTATCCTATTTCGTTTCATTTCATATGAGCATATATGAGATGATGGCTTTTTAACCATTATTTGTCACTATCATGTTTTGGTCAATGGAGCTAAAAGACACACATTTTACTGCCAGTCTTCTGAAATAACTTATCAAGGCTAAGCTTACATCTTGTGGACTGAAACATCTCAAGCTTTTAAAACAAGGTAGTGGTTTGGTTAGAACTGGCTGTTCTTATATTGTTAAGCTGTTGAATACATTTCTCTTTCTAAGTTGCATCAAAGTCATCACCATTCTATTTCTTAATACTTACTTTACAGTTCAGTGGATATGTTTTGTAAGTAGCTAAATTAGAAATACGAAGTAGTTTTTGAAGTCCTTTAACCACGTTCTGTGTCTTTGGTTTACATACTAAGGTCCGAGACTAAGATAAGAAGAATTTGAGAAAGTAAATTTTTTCAAGGCTTTTAGCCTGTAACTTTCAGAGTCATATTTTAAAGAATTACTACTTTTAAAAACAAGCATCAAGACATACTTGTCTTAACAGAATTTATCTGAAGGGGTATTGTGTTTGTACTCAGTATTGTCATCAGTTTTTTATTGCTACTTTCAAATATTTAACTTCATTCTTACTGGTCTTATTTTGAATACAACTCTGAGACAAAATATGAATAAGAGTTGTAGTCAAACTATGGAAAAAAAAGTTAACAAATATGAGGTGATAGTGAAGCCTATATTATTAGCAATAAGAGCTTTACTTTTTTGCTTCCTCCTCTGCTGTTGAGGTTACTATTGTAAAGAATATAAAACATGAAAAGTAATTACACCTATTTATGCAGTTGGGTTAATGTGAATAAGAAAAACGACATGCCAGAAAGAATAAGCTGTTGGTGAGATGGAGTAAAATGGAACAACATAAACATTATAGGCCTGGAATTATAATAATAGTTTTTTTCAGAATTTTGTTAATCTAAAGGTATACATTGTACCGTGACTGTTACTTTAGATTGTCATAAGCATTGCAGGAACATGCAAGATGGTAAATAGCTATTTCTTGAAAAACCTCATTTTTCTCTGCAAGGTATGATGAAGAAAACGTGGTTTGCATGACTCTTTATGTTATTTTTTTCAGTTAGATTGTATCTAAGATTTTTTGCTAGAAAATAATTTTTTGATAAGTTGCTTTTATTAACACGCAGTAGTGCTGAGGCATCAGCAGTGACCTCCTGGGAAATTTCTTAAATATTTACCTTTTGACATGTAAGTTTTTGAGAAATAAAGCAAACTATTTGTTTCATCATGGCAGAAAGTGTAACAATGAAAATGCCTGTTGGAATTATACTGGTAAATGTCTTTCTCCGAATTTTTTGCTACTCAAAGTATATAGGAGGTCCTCAAAGACATAGGTTTCCAAATGATATGACTGTTTTTTGTACCAAATGTGCTGTACCTTTAGTAGTCAAGCTTTTTAATGAGTAGTATGAAGTAGTATTATGTTAGAGCTTGTATCTTCAAAACCAATGGAAACAATTGTTTCATTTATTTTAAAACTGACTGTTCTTAATAAAAGACATGTAAACTGATTCTAAGGCTAGATATCCATGACTGTGTGGATCTTAAGCATAAGGAACATGAGGTTTAAAGATAATTTCACTTTATAGCTTCGCAGTTTAATTTAACCAATGTCATTGTCATTTTATAGCTGCTCCATATGCTATATGGAGTAAATTGAAATAGCTTGTTAGAAATTGAAAGGAGTTAGGAGATCATACTTCAGCTTATTCACACAGTAATTTTAGGCAATGGAAGATGATATCTGGAAAGAGCAACCCTTGTTTTGGTACTGTACTTTTCAAAAAAAAGTTGTATCAATATGACAGTGCTTACACTATCAGTTACATTATAGTATTTGGGTTGTAGCTGTTTGTCCATAGATGCAGCCATTTAAAAAGCAGTCTCTCCACATGATTAAGTTATTTGTAAAAACTGTCATAACTTAATAATTAAGAGTCCCTAGGGGTTCTCATATTGAGACCGTCTCTCTGCCGTGTGAGTCCTTACCAAATGCTACTCTAGAAAAACACTGTCATTGTGGACACAGATAACAGAACTTTGCTTTAGTTTGTAAAAAAAAAACCACCTGAGACCCTCACCTGTAAAAAGAAGGTATTTAAGTGATACGATTTTCACTTGCATAGTGGTATGCTAGTAGTACTAGCAATACTACAAATAATGATGTGGTTAAGGTACTTGTGTGCAACTAAAAATTTACTTCTTAAAAAATCATTCTGTCTAAGAAAGATCCATATAAACCTAACAATCAGAT